>JASDQU010100961.1:344719-384145 GCA_032191745.1 Picea mariana | reverse complement strand
GAGAAGAGATTTGTTAGGGCATCGTACATTTTCTTCGATGAGTCAAGATGGGAGATGTAGGGTATCAAGTGGTCTTTTATAGTTTCCACTATGATACTCATAGCATTGATATCACTATCTTTGAACTTCTCCATAGTTGCAACGTTCTGCGGTTCCTTCTCTTTTCCTTCTTCAAACTCTGGCTTCACGATCTTTCCTTTCACAATATCCAGCACTTTATTCTTTGCAAGGATGAGGTCAATCCTTGTCTTCCACGTTCTGAAGTTAGAGGCTCCATATAACTTGTTCTCTGACTTCATAGAATAAGTCATGGCTGCTGAGAGTATCAGGAGATGCGCTAGGCTAGAGCGCATTGATCTATCTGGATTAAGGTTTCTGCAACTGCTCCTGCTAGTAACCCTAGCGGCAGTGTCTTGGAAGTTGCTTTTGTTAGTAACCCTAGCGGCAGTTCCTCAGCGAGCTCAATATCCTAGCGGCTATGTTTCCTTCCAGCGTTTAGACTGAATGAAGGAGGTGTGGGCCCATAACCTTTAAGAATATGAAAGATGTGTGCTCGTTTTACCATTGGCAATACCCTCGTCACCCAACCATAGGCCGAAGCCACCCTCTGAGCACCTTAACCTTGACAGAGAATCACTCCGGAAGCAAACCCTAGGCTAGATAGCCAAACAAAGGGTAGCGCACCTTTCCCCAAGGATAGCGCACCAACAAGAGTTGATCAGATGTTCCAAACCCTAGCCAAGAGATAGTCCAAGCGTCGCTGCTAGCTGCAGCAGCAACAACAGCAGTTGTCCTCTAAACCTACGCAGAAACTTGGAAACTGCAGTGCGCACAAGTGTTGCTCTACAATTCTAAGACTGCCTGCCAGAATGAGCATTGGCCTCATGTATTTATACTAATTCTGGCTAACTGCCTGGGCCGACTTCTCATTCTGGGTATCTGTCTGTTCAGTATATATTATTATTTCTGGCCGACTTCTTCTCTTAGAAGCTAATAACCTAATATAAATTTTCTTCTTAAGCTGACAAGTCTTCTAGTGTTATTAGTCAGCTCATTAGGGTTTCTTCTTGCTTCCCGGAGTATTCTATCCTTGTCAGGTTTACACGTGGAGGTAAATACCTCCCGTAGCTACCATAATATCAACAAAGCATGTACCAAAGCAATATCATTGAGGAAATTGATTTCTGGATTATTTGATCAGGTACCAAATTCGACCGTAATATACTGTGACAATAAAATAAAAGTTGCATGAGGCTATCAAAACACCCAGTATTTCATGACTGGTCGAAACATATTGAGATCAAATATTATTTTATTCGTGATAAAGTCCAGGAAGGAGAAGTGAAACTCCAATATATCTCCAGAGATGAGCAGGTAGCAGATATTTTGACGAGGCTTTTGTCCATCATAAAGTTTCTGTACTTAAGGGACAAGATGGGGCTTGTGGAGATAACTCCCTTAGTTGAAAGGGAAGAGATGGCTCCCCAGGTTGGGAGGGAGCACTGATATGTTATTGATCCATGGGAAGTCATTTTTCAGTTTGGAATATGGTTCGGGTTGGGCAGTTCCTTTCAAGTCTGGAAAGTGGTTCGAGATTTCTAACGGACAGTCATTTTCCAATTCAGAAAATGGCCAGATCAAACAGTCATTTTCGTAATGAAAATGGTTAGATAGATTGTTGATGTACCATAGACAGCGATTCCCCTTGTGGGCAGTGTGGGGGAATGGTCTAGCACAGACATTCTTCTTGGAAATCACTCTGAGTAGTGGTCAAGTAGAATGGTATGCCTCGTCGAGCAGTCATTCTTTCAATGTTCATAGTTGTGAGCAGTTTCGAATAATGGTTCATTTTGGAGGTTGGTGCAGGACAGTGATTTCCTTAGGAAATGGTCCAGACAATCATTCCCCAGGGAAGACTCATTCTCTCCAGGTTGCACTATGATTAGTGTCAAAGGAATGGTCCAAGTTCAGCAATCAAGGACAGGCATTCCCTAGGGCAGACTCATGTCAGAGAAATCGCCCAATTAGGTGAATGGTCCAGGCTCAAAAATCAAGGATAGTTATTCTTCTATGCTTGGGAAGAATAGTCCAGATAGCCCATGGTTGATGTGTTACTTTCCGAGGGCAGATGCTCTTCCAGATCTCACAGATGTGAGTGGAAGAATGGCCCAGATGACTCAGTATGTATCAAGATATTGTTGATATCAAATGATATGATTATTATAGAGACTGTAAGTCTCTGGACAGTAGTTGTATGCTGTTAGAACCCTATATAATAGGGGAATCAATATTCTGACGAATATCCATTTCAGGCATAAAGAAGATTGCTCTTGGCCCATATTGAAAATGCGAAGTTGACAAAGGGTTATCAGCACCTCTCCAAGGATGTTTTCTCCATTGATGTCATAGAACAAATGATGGCTGCATGTCGTGTTCCCGGATCTATATTGGCAAAATCCTTCATCAATGAAAGTGTTTCAAGAAAGATTATGTTTCAGCATTTCGTTCAGCACCTTGTCCAGCACTCAGAGCTGCATTTCTCCAGAATGTCGTAAAATAAACAACCTCCATCACTGATCTCTTAGGCTCCTTGGACAAGTGATGAATGTGGGGACCGGCCACGCCCCTTACCAAAAATCGATGAGCTAAAGGATGCAACTGATATTACAACGAGAAAACATGAACCGGCATGGGATTGGAATGATGAAAAATGGGGGTGGACAAGAGACCCTCCTCCAAGTAAAAAGTATATTCTGAAGATGGAAAGAAAAGCAGGGATGGAACTTGTCGTAATAAGTTTTTAACAATAAAAGAAAAGCTGCTTAGAGAGTTTAGTTGCAGTCTTTGTAAGAAAGTGTTGACTCTTCCACTTTCTACTCCGTGTGGACATAATTTTTGTAAGCCATGCATAAGAGGCATTTTTGCTGGGCAACAAGATGTGCGAGGGCGTAGTGGTGTTGGTGGGCGTTCATTAAGAGCCCCAAAAGATTGTCAAGAGGTGCCCATCTTGCCAAGGAGACATTACAGATTTTCTTGTAAACCTCAGGTGAATAGGCAAATGGAGGATGTAATAAGATCTCTTAAAGGTAGAGTTGAGGATGGGTCTGGGAGTGATGGTGGTGACGAAGAGGATCAAGATCAGAGTGAGGGCATTAAGATTGATGAAGTTGTAGATGAAAAGTGTGTAAACATGCAGCAAGCAGAAGGTCCTAAGAAGCCCAAGGTTGTACCTGCCAACACATTAGAATCTACTACAAATAATGAACAAGAGAAGAGTCTTGAGGTTGAAGAAGTTGTTGATACAAAGCTCCAGGCACATGTGAATGAAAGGCCTTTGAACGCAGATCAAGAAAAGTCCATCAATGAGCTTCATAACAAGCTGATCAGGATGGCGATTTGAAAGAGCTTGAAGCACTCTTAAAAACATTACAACGCCAAGAGATTAGGACTGCTAATCGAAAAGTGTCAGGTCCATCATCTTCAAAGGCAACTTACAACACAAATGTTGTATCCACGGAATCATCACCCTTAAGGCTACAGAATGCATCTAATGGCAAAATCAAAGGAAAGAGTCCCAAGAAGAGAGGAAGAGATGCATCTTCGTCCGTTGGTAAAGTTTACAAAACGCGTCGAAAAACTGCTTCTAATAATGAGAATGCCAAATCTTCTGGATGCCCCAAAACACCAACGAGAGATAACTTAAATTCTGCATCTCCTTCAAGTCTGCTTCTAGTTGTATCAGATAGTGACTTTGAGTAAGCCACCGATTATATGGTGAGAAGGGATTGCAAAGCCCAAGCGCAGTGATGTTATTCTACATTTAAAATTGGGTACATGAAATACTCAATTGTAATTCATTTTATTGTGGTGCAAATCCATTTGAAATGTAGGTTACGTCCTTTCAGTTGCTTGTTGCTTGCTTGTTGCTATGTAATGTGATCCTATTTTGGTCCATGAAGATCTGACATCTGATGAAAGGATCAACAAAGATGGTTTTAATTTCCATGGGATTATAAGAGAGGAAAACTCAGGTTTCAAGAATCTTAGGAAAGAAATGGAGCACAATTTCATAACGCAGGCCTTCACAGATGAAGAATGGCTTGCCAGCTCAGACATAATTGCTTTCTCTCTTTCTTGCAGCCTTCTTGAGACGAACTCCAATTGCTTGAAACTGGTTGAGTCTCTATCTGGTCTAGATGTCCGTATCAAAGAATTACAAAAGAAGGTTGCCCTTCACTTGTTGCTGAGCTGTATGGGTAAGAAGGAGTTCACCGATGTGAAACAAATCATGGATTTGTTAACTTCATTCAATATGAAGGACAAGCAAACTGATTTCATTCGAATGTACATCTGTCTTGCCCTGGCGGATGTTTAGTTGTGGTGTAATCCTCTAGTCAATGAAAATTCAATTGCCCTCGAGACGTGGTTACATTTCCTCCAAGGTTGTTCCTGTCAAATTAGCAGCACAGACTGAAGGGACTACGCTTCAAAGGTGCGTAACAAGGCTTCCTATCTCCTTTAGATTTACGAGGAACTAAGACACCTGGCAATGACAAACTCGGCAAAGAGAATCAGATCCCTAATTAAAGGCAAAAGTTTAGTGAATAAAAGATGAGACGGTTGAGCATTTACAGGGGTATGATGCAGTGCTCTACGCGTCGACAGAGATGGCAGAGGCATTTAAATGAGCAGAATCAGCAGATCGAGGGACATTTAGGAACAAACGGAATTGTGAAGGGATTTAACTCCAACACCCGAGGTGGCATAAGATCGATGTGTGGAAGACTTAATTTAATCCCACATTTCCAGCAACCAGTTTCAACAGATGATAATCAGTTCCTGTTTTCAAGGCAACATGAGTCAAATAAATTCCAGATTTCAAGCAAGATTGACCAGCAAACTCAGCAATTCGAGACACCTATTCCAACCACTTTGTCTCAGTCGATTTTTATACGATTTGATTTGATTTTCTTTCCAAAAAAAAAAACTAGAAAAATATGTATATTATTTAAACAAAGACTTGGTAATGGGAGACCATCTGCGACAGGTGTCTATCTTTGTAACTGTTTTCTATTTTCAGAAAACAGAGGTAGAGCGCAAGTCTTGGCAAAAACGGATAGCAATTTTTGTTTATATACAGAGGAAAAAGACAAAAGGAGGGTTCGGGCTGAGTAGGAGAGGGTTAGACCTGTGTAAAGTTTCCCTTTGGTTCGACCTGTGTGAGGGGGTTCGACCTGTAGGGATTTTTTTCCCTTTTGCTGGACAGTGGGCTGTATTTGGCCAGAAAACATTTTCTGTAATCTTTAGATGACTGATCAGTAATAGACATGTTGTTTACAGGATTCCTATGCGGAGGTGTTGGTGGCGTTTCCCTTATCTGTTAAGTGTTTTCCTGTTATCATTACGCTTGTTTTCAATTTCTTATTGTCAGAAGATAGCAACAGAGCAGCATTTATTGGCAAATACTCTGCATCTTTTCTTTTGATAATCTTTATGTTACTCTTCTAAAAAGCTCAGTTAAGGAATTCTTAGCTGCTCCTTTGCTTGGCTTTTTCCTCCCCTATTTCTTCCTCAAATCGACACCATCAAAACTTAATTCGATCCAACATTTCCACTACCTTGCCTTGTGTAAAAGCTTTGTCTAAGATCTGAGAGTGAATCAGATATTTAAGCGCAGACCCCATTTGCCCAATGGCCCTCCTTGCTGTCCCAAACTAACCATTTAAAAAATCAAAAACCCCATACTTTCATAGCTAGCCTAACATCCATCCCATACAAACCAAGTTAAATCGAAAAGAGAGATCCCTCTCTGAGTCTTGGAGGGCTAGATCCAAGACTCCAAGTGGTTCGAGGTTACCTCTGTGATTGCCTCCGCAGCCTTAGGCAAATTACAAAGCGTTAACATATGCTACTATGGTGGATGTGATCCCCTGGTAGTCACTGTGTGTCACTTGTTAGTGGCAGTGTGCTACTAGGAGTGGTTGTGTAAAACTAGTTAGTAGTTGTATATTACTATGTATAGACACAGTTGTGTTCTATTGGATGGCATTGTTCTAATTGCCCTGGACACTATCTAGTTGATAGTGATGATGGTGCTCGTGATTTAATCATGAGATAGCTTGATGCTACCGGTTGAATGGTTTGTTTGTGCTCAAGACCATTGCCTTTAAAACCTTCCTAGCTAGGAGGGAGTGTTGATATTATGGTAGTTGCAGGAGGTATTAGCCTCCACATGTAACCTTTGACGAGACTAGAATACTTTGAGAAGCAAGAGAAGCCCTAAAGCTTTGGATAATAACCCCAGAAGACAAGTCGGCTTAATAGAATAAATTAATATTGAGTTATTAGCCCCCAGGAAGAGAAGTCGGCCCAGTCAGTTAAGATGGAGCAGTATAAATAAAGGGAGCTAGATCTCATTTGTCACTCGCTCATTCAGGACTCCATAAGGACAAGAAGTGCACATGAGTGAAGGAGAACTGCAATTGTTGCAGTAGTGACTTTGTCTTGGGTTATTGGTTTGGACTTTCTGCTTGGTCTTTGGTTATCCTTGCTTGGTGCGCTATCCTTGGTTGGCTAGCCTTGGTTGGATATTGGTCTGCTACCGAAATTATTCTGTCTGTCAAGGTTAAGGTGCTCGAGGTGGCCTTTGTGCCTATGGTTGGGTGACAATATTACTATATTGTCTATGGTGAAATAAGCACACCCATTTTTCTAACAATGGTGAATTCCAAGGGAAATTGAGAAATTTCCCAATGTCTCACCATCTTAGTGTCTTTGTTAAAAAGTATGTGCCTGATCCTACCCATGTTATTGATTGGACTATGATCCAAGTAAAGCAAGAAAGAGATTTTCGGGTGAAACCAGTGCACATCTTGGATCGGAAAGTCAAAGTGCTCATGAACCGAGCCATCGACCTGGTAAAGGTCCAACGTCCATGTTACAGTCTAGAAGATGCCACGTGGGAGCATGAGGAGGCCATGTGAGAGTACCCACAACATATTGAAAACATTTGAAGAAATATGATTACATGTTGCACTGAGGACAATGCATAATAAGGGGGAGGGGAATGTAATACCCTGGCTTGAACCCCGATTGTAAATGTATATGTACATATGATACTTAGGTTGATGAGTCTGTATGTTTTTGGGTCAGAGTGCCTATAAAGATGAAATGTTGGAGACCTTGGTAATGTAATTGTACATAAACTCTTATAATTAGTAAAAACACATCATGGTTGTAGATCGCCACGAGAAGGAAAGGTTAGGGGCCTAGGACTCCATGATAAGGAAAGGCGAGGGGGATGGAAGCCTAAAAAGAGGCTTAATGCCAAAAATAATATTATATTCCAAAGCTAAAGTGATATGAGCGTTTTAGACTAAGTTTGGGAAAAAGTTCCAAAGTAGTTCCTTGAGTGCCAAGTACAAGCCATGCATATTTAAGCCTCGTTTTCTATGGGAATGGGCATTATTTCCATTTTATTTTTCTTACCCATTGTGCCTCATCCATTATGTAGCTTGTTGTACCAAATATGTACATGTATTGATTTACCCTGTTGAGTTAATCCATACTTTTGCTAAGCCATTTATTGACTGTTAATTGTTGAATTGAGTGGATAGTTAGTGAGGAAAGCTTTGTAACCCTCTCTTGGATTATGAATCCCTTGAATTTTGGGTGAATTTTCTTGGGGATTCAATGCACAATTTTCATTGGGTTGCCTTGAGGAAGGTTGGAGACTTAGACTGGGAATTGTTTGGGTGATTTCCCATAGTGTGAAGCCTAGAGGGTGCCTGGAGACTCTTGAGTGCAGTTGCAGTTCCTAGAGCCACAGAGCTCTGGGACTTCCTGGTCGACCTGTAATAGAATCCTGGAAGGGAAGTGGGATAGCCTAAGGGACTCCAATGCAGATGAATGGGTACACTCCCTTGGGTTGTGCAGGTTGATGGGGAATGAGAGGTTGTATGTTGGAATTGTTGCTGGTTTTTAGAACCTTGGCTAGAGAACACCAGCATTGCCTTGGTGGAGTCATAACCCTAGCTTGGGGGTGACCTGTTGTTGAGAGATTTAGAGAAACAATGACTATGGCTAGCTAGAACATCTGAGGATTGCAGCCGATTGGTGATTTATCAAAAGATAAGTGTTTCGTTATATTTCTTATGGTTAACTCCATTGTGTATATGTTTTTATTTAAATGTTTTATGAATAATACGCGTATGCCTCTGTCCCTGCATGGCTATTCATTTGCTTGATTACCTGTGAGATGCATAGCATGATACAATTCATATTCATTCATATTGAGAGGTTAAATCTAGTTTCAAAGATAAATTGAGCCTGGTTCATGAAATTTTGAAATTGCACCATGTCAATGGTTGAATTGAAATGACATATGCCCAAAAGTGAGTCTGGGGTGTCTTATAATGCCCTCCTTTTTCCAAGAAGTAATGGGATGAGCAATCTTAGAGACACCCTCTATCAATCTCCTGTAATATCCAGCAAACCCCATGATTGATCTTACTTCTGAACCATTCCTTACTGTTGGCCATCTCTTAATGGCTTCAACCTTCTCTAGATCTATTACTATCCCTTCCTCTGAAATTATATGACCTAAGTAATGAATTTGTCTCTAATAAAATGAGCACCTGCACATATTAGCATACAGTTGATGCTCTCTCAACATTGGACACACACATCTTAATAAAAGCCCTCCATAATCACCTCAAATAAAATAATATATATGCCAAGTCAAAGTGAGGATGCTCTCCAATGAAGGCTCAAAAGAAGTGTGCAATAATATATATATATATATATATATATATTAAAAACTATTAAAATTCACCATAAACATTTGTAGTTGCTTCAAGCTTGTAAGCATAACAAGCTATACTATACAGTATTATGCACAACCCTTACACTTGCCAATTCTCAAAAAGCTCGAGCAATTTAAAAAAGCGATGAGTGACATTTCATTATTCGCTGCTAGACAAGAGCAAAAAATGTAGTTTAACTTTAGGAAAATTAAGTGAGAACTGTCTCTATAGCGGTTTTTCTTCCTCATATTTCTTGTTAATGACAATTATGTTAAAACATAAAACACAGATTTGTATGGTTGTGTTGAAAACCACTATAAAACACTTTGGTTCTCTAAAGAGATTAGATTCATATTTCAGATTAAGAAGTTGAATGAATAGGAATTTATTCAAACATTTAGTACCCAATCGAAGTCACTACTATCTGATTGTTTTCATAATGCTCGAGGTTGGGATGGTGGAAGCACTATAATTGAATGACTCCTAGAAACCCATGTACATTACGTAAAAGCTAGGATAACCAGAAAAATGAGAAGAACAAGAGCAGTAACCACAAGGATCAGAGCTTTGAAATGTTGCATTTCTTGTTTTTTTGACATGGAAACTTTGCTTATTGCAACCTTGTCGCTGAAAATACAATATTTAAATCACCAAAAACCCATCATACAAAACTCATGTTTTGAGTTACAGCGTTTACAACAGATTTAGATTCAATGCAATACAAAAATAATGGATGGGAAAAATGATCTTGTTGTCCAATCATCAATTTCCATGATTTTCAAGACTGAAGATATATGTTTGGAATACCCCCAAAATCTACCCAAAAAATCCCTGAAATCTTCCCAGAACATCCTTGAAATCTGTCACAAACGTGTCCCGAAAATCAGTCCGGAACATCTTGGGGACGGCCAGCAAGTTCTTGAGTCCCCAATGGAGTCCCCGACAATTTGGGTAAGTTTCCTAAGGGTCCCCAAGTCCCCTGAACAAGGGGCAGGTATGCAGGCTTTTTTGGGGGTGACAGGTCCCCGTGCAACGTAAGTTGTTTCCCAATACCATCAACAAATCCCATCAAACCATGTGCACAAGAGAGAGAGAGAGAGAGTGTGGCCTTGAGAAGTGTGTCAACCTTTCCAACAATAAAATAATCATGAATGCCTTGGAAACTATGTCCAAGAGATGAGCATTGCATAGTAAAGCCTCAAATAACTTCCGAGTGTGAACAACTACCAAGTGAAGTAGGGTGCACACGCTATTAACCTCTGTTAGCACAAATTTTTACCCTCCAATCTGAGCTGATATATGTGTTAAGACAGCGATAAAAACTAGGCTAATTAAAGGAGTCAGGGCCCAAATTGTCACTGACCAAACCCCTCTCCGTTTGGGCCAGTGTTTGCTAGCTTCTAGGGGGAGTCCCTAGGCACACTGAAGCACCTTGTTGCTGATCTAAATTCTGATTTCTCCGTTAAAAACAAAAAATCAGTAAGTTGTTTGTCTTGGACAGCGTGTAAAAGCGGCCCAAAACAATGAGGAAAAGTGATTATTTTCGCTTGGAGGGAACCTGTAGGGTTAGCACAATGATAATAGACTGGAAAAAGAAGAGGAAAATTATTCAAAAGATCGAAATAATCACAATAAACAGTTCAGGAAATGACAAATCAGATCACAATTTTACCACAGTACCGCCAGGAAGAGAAGTTCGAAGACAAAACACACTTCTTTATTGATCAAGCTTACAAGAGGGTTGATTGCGCCACACTTGGCAAGCTTACAACCGATACAATGCTTCATTTAATCAGAGACAAGCCACCAGACTATAGAGAGAGAGAAAAGAATGTGAGAGACACTATGTTGCTGCTGCAAGAACCGACAAAAAACCTATTTCAAGCATCCAATATATAGAATAATGAGGGCGCAGATCCCAAGGGGGAAGGAGAAGACGCATGAGTGATTAAATTTGGAGTCTAAGTGCATGAGAGAGTGAGGTATGAGAAGAGTGTGAGATGAATGAGTGTGTGTGAGAGTTTGCATGAAGTTAATGCACAAGAAGGAAAGAGAATTACACCCTAGAACTTAGGACAGTGCCATGTGGATGAGGAGAAGTGAAAATAACTCACATGCTAGAGTGGAATGGCTAAATTAGGCCCTCAAGTGAAATAGCATGCTTAAGACTAAGTCTCAAGTAGCACATGCAAGGTCATGAGGGTGAGTTGTGGCCAAGTAAAATTCGCCCTAAATTTTAGGAAATCTCCTAAATTTTAGAAATTTACAATTAAAACTCAACTGGGGGCGAATTTTGTGGAAGTGATGCATGGCAAGTGGAGAGGTGAGCGTGAGGAGTAATATATAGGAAATGGGACCCAGTTATGCACCCCCCTTTAGCTCGATTAATTAATTATTAAATGCTCATGTCATGGGAAAATGTGACCCACGCCTAAGTGGATGCCACATCACTCTGTAGCTCTACCACGTGTCGATCTCTGAGGGTGCTGCATGGACGATGATTGTACCTACTAAAAATAGACATTTCTAAAAATAGAATCTAGTTCCTAAATTTTGGGAAATTGTCCATATCACCCAAGATCACTGGGAGAACACCGCCACATGTCACTGTTTAAAAATACACTGCTAAAAATAGAAAGGCATCTGAATGCCCTTGACTTTATACTCGTTGATCTCATCTTTCTGCAAGGGGTTTGAATATGTGATTAGAACTGTCATACGAACCATGGTGCTCAACCTGCTAAAAATAGTAAAGGATGCCACATCATCTCAAAAAAGATCCAAAAGACTCTAGATGTCTGAAGGACCAGTACTGCATGCTCAAAATCTGAATCTAGGGCCTGGACCAAAACCTGCTAAAACTAGAAAGTTCTTGCACGTCACCGAAAAAGTGTCATCAAGCCTAGAATCATGCAAGGATTCATATTGTATGCTCAGAACTGCTCCAAACTGTCAAGAGGCCCACTCAAAACGTGCCTCATAAAAACTAGCAACAGTTGTTCTATGTATACAACGCCTGCAAACCAAGTCAACTCTAATTCTAAAGCAAACAACCATGTACCGATCATATACCTCTCTCACATGGGAACCAACCTCTTGCTCAACACAAGTGCTAAACTCTAGGAGAATCTCAAAATGCCAGCCAAAATAGTGCATGCTAGCTCTTAACCCTCAAGATTTTCAAGGGTGAAAATCTAAGGGTTAACAACCTCCAAGGTAATAATGAGTTAATTTAACCATTGAATAGCAAAATCAACCTCAACATCTATGCACAAAGGTTAATGCTCAAATAAAACCATAGTCCAATCTTCCAATAGTCAACAACTGATTAAATCAACATGAACATGTCTTCCAATGAGGGGCAATGCGCTCCAATAAGTGTTGTACCATGGAAACACATTGTGTCTCCTAGCAAAGACCACCATGATAATAACATAAAGACAAAATAGAAGTTCCACCTATGTTTGAACCTAGGGCATACACACCAAAGGACTATAATATGATAAAACCTCATCAATCTATAGGAAAAGGCTTGATCACCAAATATATATGTAGTACCACCCCCCCACACACACACTCTAACTCCAACTTAGGACAAAGTATATCCACAAGGGTACTAACATTATCAATCACATTCCATCTAGGTGATGTCAAGTAAAGGAAATCCCACCAAGTCAAAGTGCACTACCACAACACATTTGGCATCTAACCACATCAACATCATAACAGAAGGGGACAACAAAAATGTTAACCCATCCAATCATCAAGTATCCCCCAGCACACATCCAATACAAGAGGACCTTGTAGAACAACCCCTCCTAGAGATGCCAATAAAACAATATCATCATCCAAAATTCAGTGGGAAACCCCAACATCATCATGAAACATCTATCTCCTAACACCATCCTCAACCCTATGAGGGGATAGAACCATCATCCATATCCAAGCTAAACATATCAACAACACTAAAATGAGATAGTGTGCTCCACAACCATCAAATACGCAACCATGGGGTGATCAACAAGGCAAGCACATGTGAAAAGACCACCAAGTCAATAAGCACAATCATCCAAGCAAGGAGAAGTGAGACTCCACCAACCAAAGACCTCCATCAAATGATCCAATGCCATGAAGAGAAGGGGTTCCATGAGGATGTGTCCCCCCATGTCATACCAATGAAAGTCACAATGTGGAACCTCATACGATATGAGGTGTAACAAGTTGCATACTATTTCATTTCTAGCTCTCTCTTTCATGAAAGTAGTTTAACTAGCTCACTAAAGAAAGAGGAGAACCACATGTATTTAAATGCATGCCCTTCACTAATTATCACTAGTTATCTTAATTTTATTTCAATTAACTTCATCAATTCTCATATAAACTATTAATACCCACAATAGATTCACTAAACAATGAACCTCCTAAATAACTTATTGACTAAGAAACAAGACACGCTAGGGTAGGGTTGCATGTCGTGTATCTATGATTCGATCCCTAGCATGTCAGACATGAGTTTAGTGCATCCTTGTTTCAAGACATGTGCCAAAACATGCGTCCCACATACTACCCTCGTGTGTCAAAGACACGAGCGTAAAAAAGGAATATGAAAACCCTAAAACAACACTGGAAAATCGACTTTTGTTCTCTTTCACTTTCAACTACAGGAAAATGCTCTTAATAGAGTGTAGGTGAAAGAGAAAAATCATTTGAAGGGATTTTGAGGGATTTGAAGGGATTCCTAGATTTGTCTCTCTAACAGCAACACTCTTCTTCAACCATGGCTCAATCATCAAGAGTTGTTGCTAAAGGTCAAAGGAAAGGGGAAAATGTTGAAGAAGCNTCCATCTATTGTTGTTACTGCTCCCTCGTGGCACTGCCAATGCTGCAACTACCACTACTATAGCAAAAAAGCAAGCTTGAGAAAGAGAACACATGTGAAAATATGTAACAAGAAAACAAGGGCTCAAGTCAAAGCATGTTGGGGGAGGAAATGTCATTTAGCCATGTAGTCTTTACCATGACGAATTCAACAGCACCTACTCCCGAATTAAGGGCCATTTGTTCGCCCATCTAGGAGGAATTGGAGCATGTAACGCAATGTCTCCAAACCAATGAAAAAATATGACAAGTGAGGATGTTATTGACTTGTGGAGGGTGGCAACGAGAAGTAGCACACACAAAGAAGAGGATCCTCTTCCATTTTTGAGGAAGTCATCGAGAAAAAGTGGGAGTGGGACTGCATTTTAGCAAACAAGAAAGAGGCAAGCTCCCAGAGGTGATCCAATGGACAAGATATTTCAACAAGAGCTACGAGAGAAGGTTGATCTTACCATTAGGTTCTTTTCTATCTCAACTTCATTTCATTTAATGTTGCGTGGTCTTCTTTGTTTTCTAAGATGCGTCGAGCTCTAGTTTTTAGTAACACCCCAATAACTCTTTCTTTTCCTACCCACAAACACAATCCTCAAGGTGACGTCTCATTCTCCCTCCAAGTTTAGAGTATCTTAGAACCAAATTGTTGGTTACAGCAAAGGAGGAGGCAAATAACTCCCAACGCCTATTAAATCACCATGGCCCTCATCTGGTGTCAGTATTGTTTATAATGGATGCGCAAATTCAACACGCCATCTACTCATATCTAATTTCAAGGTGTCATCTCATAATCGACCAATCTTCTAGAAAGCAGTGGATGCTCTTGGAAAATACAAGGATGTGATGCCAGTTTTGAGAAGCAAATAAATCCCAACACCTAATAAATCACCATGGCCCTCATCGGATGTTAGTATTGTTTACGATGGATGCACAAATTCAGGGTGCCATCCACTCATCAATTTCATGGTGTCATCACAAAATGAATTGATGTTCTTGAAAGCAGTGGGATGCTCTTGAAAAATACAAGTGCTCCTAGTTTAGAGAAGCTTAGAACCAAATTGTTGATTAAGCCATAGGAGAAGGATAACTCCAACAACTATTAAATTGTCATGGTTGTCATCTAGTATTAGTATTGTATATGATGGACAAATGACTCAAAACATCATTCATGCATCAGTGTCATGGTGTCATCCTGAATGGACCAGTCTTACTGAAAGCAATGAATGCTCTTGGAAAAGACAAAGATGTGCAAATATAGTAATAGCAATAGTAATCTAATTTTAAGATCACAACCTAGCCAAACACCAAATTGATGTATGAAACCCCCTTGTTTGTATGTGCAATATATGGGTGAGTTGCTCATTAAAGTCACATTGATGACATAGGTGTCAATACTTATGTGCAAATTATAACAAATAATCCACCTTTTGCAACCTTGCTAGCATGCTTGTGGAAACTAAATATCCACATATATTTTGTATACCATAGTTCATTCTTTTAATTTAGCACTTTAATCTATTACTTTAGATGTGACATGGATGGGACAGGTAATTGATGATGCGCCCAATATTTGCAATTTTGTACAAAACCATACCAATGCCCTCACAATCTATAACGAGTACACAAATCTATCATACTTGAAGATCACAAATACTTCATTTGCCTCCTCATTCATCATGCCTAAGAGGTTGAGGGAGGTCAAGACCACTCGTTGGTCAATGGCTATTTCAGAGTTTTGGTCTTTTTGGAGAAAGAAGGATCAAACTACATCAAAAAAGGTCAAGGATACAATGGTTGATAGGAAAGGGTAGATCTTACCATTAAGATCATGGGCCCTATCATTTCTTCATTGCGGTTTGCAAACATAGACCGAGTTATCTTAAGAAGATGTTTACGAGCGTTAGGTGCCACTTGGAATTCATGATTAAATCTATGAAGATTGTTATTGTAGAGATTGAGTGTGTCCTGATTATGGACATCAATGGAGATCTTCTTCACCACCATACTAAGCATTCTTGTCACAAAGTGGGAGAAGAAATGCACATATTTGCATGGCAATGCTCACTCATTGCAACCAAAGTACTACAATGATAATTGGCTCAACGGTGGGGCTTGACGCAGATTCCACTCACATGGACAAAAATGTCACATAGGAGGAAGCATCAAGAAGGATATATCAGGACAAAGCGACCCTTGATGAGGTGGAGGGCTTAGTAGAGTTTTCCACTGGCACTGATAGATTCGAAGGCTATGATATGCTCAAAGATGAGGAGATTAAGAAGTTGTATGTTTGGTGGGAAACTCATGGGGCTATGTGTAGTATTATATAGTAGTTAGCCATGAGGCACCTCTCTTAGTTTACTTCATCCTCTTATTACAAAAAAGCATAGACTTGATCAGTTCAGCGCAGAAGCAATGGTGTATTTGGACTCCAACCTCCATTTTATATACAAGATGACGAACATGTGGTTGAAGGGAAAGGCAAAGATGTGGGATGCATTACCTGATGAAATGGGTTTGGACAATAATGTTGAGTTGGCATTAGCTAACTTGGATCTTAAAGAACCAGTCCTAGAGCCTATGATTTTTTTGTGAAATTTTCCAAACCCTAGGTGATTGTTGTCCTATGCTTATTTATTAAATAAATTGACTCTAGAATTTACTCAATAACAGAAATAAAAAATTGAGCATGCATCAATCACACAGAGGGCTGGAAAATATAAACAACAAAAGCAAAATAACTTTTCAAGTACACAAGATTTTTTGTCCTTCAAATTAGCTTATCATTAATGATCAAAACTTACAAGGACACCTCAAATCTCCGGTTTTGAGCTTGCTAAACAGTAAAATCTGCACTAGATTCGTCTACTAGTCACTCAGACTTGCACTGGATTTGCACTGGATTTGCTCGCTAAACACTTAGATCTGCTAGATCTATCTGTTGAACACTCATATCTGCACTAGATTTGTTTGTTGGTCACTCAAATCTGCATGTTGGTCACTCAGATCTGCTAGATCTACTTGGTGAACACTCAAATCTACTAGATTTGTCTGTTGAACACTCAAATCCGCTAGATTTGTCTGCTGAACACTCAAATCTACACTAGATCTATCTATTGGTCACACGAATTCGTTAGGTCTCCCTGTTGGTCACTCAAAACTACTAGATCTGCCTGTTGAACACTCAGATCTGCACTCGATCACTCAAATCTATACACTAGATCTTCCTGCTAGACCTTAGATCTGCTAAATTTGTATGTTGGTCACTCAAATTTGCACTAGATCTGCCTGATGGACCTCAGATCTGTTAGATCTGTCTACTGGTCACTTAGATCTACACTAGATCTGCATGTTGGACCCTCTCTTGTGCTTTGAATCTCTGATCTCTCTTGAGTCTTCTTGGTGTACAAAGTGTGTCTTTACCCTCTACCTTGACTTGCCTTTATACTTTAGCTGAAACTCTAATCCACCAAAAACCTAATCTCACTTTGAGATTAGTCTAAATCACTAATGCATTAAAAAATGCACTTTATAAGACTCAACAGCTAATTAAAAGACTTTCACTTTATAAATAACGTGAATTACAAAATAGATTTGACTTGGACGACTTCACACACGTTTGACACAAAACTTGTGTGAAAGATCTTGTCCGAGCTACAAACATCGGCACTCCCTCTTAGTGAGGAAGGAATTCTATACCAATCCAAGTTTGTCCTTGAATGCTTCAAACTTCCCTTTTGCTAAGGGCTTGGTCAAAATATCTGCAACATACTGATCTGTGGGTACATGCCAAAGCTTCATTGCTCCTTTCTGAATCCTATCTTGAATGAGGTGATACCTAATCTCTATGTGCTTGGACATGTCATGAAATACTAGATTCTAATATAGTGATATAACTCTGATTATCATAGTAGATCATCGTGGGATCCAACTCCTGATCAAATAAACCTGCAAGTAACTTGAGAAGCCAAATGGCCTCACAACTCGTTGTATCTTGTCTGAGCTACAAACATCAGCACTCCCTCTTAGTGAGGAAGGAATTCTATACCAATCCAAGTTTGTCCTTGAATGCTTCAAACTTCCCTTTTGCTAAGGGCTTGGTCAAAATATCTGCAACATATTGATCTGTGGGTACATGCCAAAGCTTCATTGCTCCTTTCTGAATCCTATCTCGAATGAGGTGATACCTAATCTCTATGTGCTTGGACATGTCATGAAATACTAGATTCTAATATAGTGATATAACTCTGATTATCACAGTAGATCATCGTGGGATCCAACTCCTGATCAAATAAACCTGCAAGTAACTTGCGAAGCCAAATGGCCTCACAACTCGTTGTATTAACTGCCATATACTCTGATTCCTACTGAACCAGGATATCACCACCGATCCCAAACTAAAACAACACCCTGAGGTGTTCTTCCTGTCTACTTCACTACCTGCCCAATCTAAGTCTGTATACCCCTGCAACTTCACCTCACCATCTCCAAGATATCTCAGTCCATACTCCACTGTGCATCTCAAGTATCTAAGCACATGTTTTGTTGCTACCCAATGCTCCTGCCTCGGCTCCACCATAAACTAGCTCAATGTGTTCACCGCAAAACATATGTTTGGCCTTGTGTTGACCAAATACATCAAGGAACCTATCAGTTGTCTGTACAAGAGGGGATCCACCATATCTGAATCTGAAGTAGTGACCTTCTTCAAGTTAGTGATCATAGGGATGGCCATGGATCTGCAATCCTCCATTCGGAAGCTCTTCAGGATCTCTACTACATACTTACCCTGTCCAAGAAAATCACCCCTCGTATTTTCCAAACCTCCAACACCAATAAGTAATGCATCAAACCAATCTCCTTCATCTCGAACTCTATCGCCATATCTGCTTTGCACCCTGCTATGAGCTTCTTCGATCCTGTAACGAACAAGTCATCTACATACAACACAAAAATGAACAAATCAACCTCAAGAAATATGAAATATAAGTCAGGATTTGCTTCACTTTTGGTGAAGCCCACTACAGGTATCCATCGATCATGGAATACCATGCTCTCGATGCCTGCTTTAGTCCATACAAGGCCTTTTTAGACTGCAAACATGGGACTCATTCCCACTGGTCTCAAAGCCCTGAGGCTGCTCTATGTACACTTCTTCCTCAATTATCCCATTGAGGAAAGTTATCTTTACATCCATCCAATGTATCCTCCACTCCCTCTTTCTGGGAGAACCCTCTTGCCACAAACCTCACCTTGAACTTCTCAATGCTGCCATCTGTAGCATGAATGATCTTCTAGAGCAACTTGGAACTTACCACTGACTTCCCCTCCGGTCTTGGCACAATGTCGCATACATCATTCTTCATGATGGAGGTGTACTCCCCCGTCATGATATCTCACCATATATGTTGGTATGCTAACCTCCTCATAACTGGAAAGCTCAAAATCTATGATGTTGCTTATCAATGCCATGTATTATGGAAACTTCTTCGGAGGTATGCTCTCCCTAAATGTACTCCTCGAAGTCTCAACATACTCCTAAGGCCTTAATGTCTAAGTGAACCATTTAGGTCTCCTGACAAAACTAAAAGGAACCAATGGCTCCTCCTCCTCACCTGAAGGTTGTTTCCCTAAACTAGAAGTCGTTGGTGACCCAGGCTCAACCTTCGGAGCTTCCTACTCCTCGTTCTTTATCACTTGAATAGGCTCATGAGACTTCCTGAAAGCGAAGTCCTCGAACTTTACATCTCGACTTACGATTGTCTTCCTCTTATATGGAATGAAGACTTTATAGGCCTTTGAAGTCTCACTGTAACCCATAAACAAACCCTTCTTACTGAAAGGCTCCAACTTGGTTTGCTTCTCTACAAGTACATGGATATAAACTAGACAACCAAAATTGTGAAAATGACTCACCTCTGGCTTCACACCAGTGAATGCCTCCTCTAGTGTCTTGTCCTCCAAGATCTTGTGTGGACACATGTTTTGGATGTAGATTGTTGTGTTGCATGCCTTTGCCCAACGAAACATGGGCAAGTCTTGGTCATGAATCATGACCTTAGCAACCCCTATGATGAATCTATTTTTCCACTCCGCAACCCCATTTTGTTGTGGGTTGTACGAAACAGTTATCTCCCTCTTGATCCCTGCCTCCTTGCAGAAAGCCTCAAACTCCTTGAAGGTACACTTGCCCCCATTGTCCAATCTCAAGACCCTGATTTTCTTCCCTCTTTGGTTCTCAACTAGGGCTTTGAACTCCTTGAACCTGCTAAAGAGTTCATCCTTGGGCTTTAAGAAGCAAATCCATGTCTTGCGAGAGAAATCATCGATGAAGAAAACATACTACATGCTTCCTATGACTGATGCTACTGACATCGAACCACAAACATCTGAATGCACTAGGTCTACAATCTCTTTAGACCTATGCTCATTGCCTGGGAAAGGAGCCTTGGCATGCTTGCCAAGCGTGCACCCTCTACATACACCTTGTTGCTCAATACGTAAATCTGGAAGACTTGTGACTATCTCCCTCAAAATAGGCAATGCCTTGTGATGCAGGTGTCGCAACTTGCACAAGTTGTTTGTGTTATGGACTAGGGCTCGAACAGGTTCACCCTACAACCTATATCAATTGCCTTCCCTAACCCGAATCACCTGTGTTGCTTATGGGCTAGATTCCTTCAACCTGATAAGAACCTGTTCGTTCTTGAACTTTACTACAAAACCCTTATCCTCCATGACCAAAACTGAAAGCAAGTTTGTCATGAGACCTGGAACAAACAAAACATTGTCAAAGTCTAAAGAGTTACCTGACTAGAATCAGAAGGGAATGGCATCAACCCCTGCTACTGGGTACTTGGCATCATCACCAAGTTCAACCCGAACTCCTGAGTCTTTCTCTGTTAGACTTGAAAATAACTCTCGAGTTGATGTCATATGCCTAGATGCTCCATTATCCACATACCAAGTGTTCCTCAGAACCATACTAGTAGAAAGGCAAGATACCATCGAGAAATCCTTCTCGAACTTGGAGGCAAACTCGTTCATTTGAGTTTCAACTGAGGCTGCTACTTGATTATGTTGTTGCTTCCCTTTACCTTTCTTCTTATTCGAACACTCTAATGCATAATCTCCTTCCTTATGACATATGAAGCACTTGATTTTACTCAAGTCCTTCCCTGTCTGTGAGGTTGAGTCCTCAACCTTTCCCTTACTCTTACTGGGTCCTTTACTTTTGCTCTTTTTCACCTGACCAATTAAGGCCAGGTTCTCGTCATTGCTGGCCTTTGACTCCATCTAAGTCTCCTCCTGGATGCAATCATCCCAAAGCCTTTGAAAATCGAAAAGGTTTTCCCGAGAACATATGTCTTTGACAAATGCTTCCCATGACGTTGGCAATCCATTCAACGCCATGTTCACCGACTCTGCATTGGCCACCTTCTTCCCAATTGTTGCAAGTTGATCACGAACCTACATGATCTTCATCAGGTAACTGGTAACGGTATTTAATCTGGACATCTCCATGGATCTGAGCTTGTTCCGCAAGATCATCTACTTGTTAATGTTCTCACTCTGGTAGAGGCTTACCAGTGCATCGAACATCTCCCTAGCAGTTTTATTCTCAGATATGTGAGGGATCAAGTGATCTTTAATGACATCCACGATCATCCGCTTGGATTTTACGTCCTTGTTGTGGGATGCCAATTGTGGTGGATCTGTCGGTGTGTCAGTGCATCTTTCACAATATCCCAAAGATCATTCTCTTCCAACAAGAGAGTAACCCCAACCTTCCAAGATAGAAAATTTGAGGCACCATCCAATTTGTCCTCGAAGATGAGGCTAGTTGATGCCATCTCTAATTTGCACACAAATTGCTACTCTTCGATCTTTTAATCAAAGTATCTCTAATACCATGTGAAATTTTCCAAACCCTAGGTCACTGATGTCCTATGCTTCTTCATTAAATAAATCAGATCTTGAATTTACTCAATAACAAAAATAGAAATCTGAGCATGCGGCAATCACACAAATGGCTGGAAAATATAAAGAGCGGAAGCGAAATAACTTTTCAAGTACACAAGAATTTTTGTCCTTCAAATCAGTATATAATTAATGATCAAAACTTACAAGGACACCTCAAAACCGAGGTTTTCAACCTGTTGGACACTCAAATTTGCACTAGATTTGTTTGTTTGTCACTAAGATCTACTGGATCTTCCTGTTGAACACTTACATATGCTAGATTTGTCTATTGAACAATTAGATTTGCACTAGATCTGTTTGTTGGTCATCCAAATCTACTAGATCTGCCTATTGGTCACCCAGATCTACTAGATATGCATGTTGGTCACTCAAATATGCTAGATTTTCTTGTTGAACACTCGGATCTACTAGATTTGTCTGTTGAACACTCATATATGCACTAGTTGTCTATTGGTCACTCGGATGTGCTAGATTTGCCTGTTGGTCACTTAGATCTGCTTGATCTGCCTGTTGGTCACTCAGATATGTTAGATCTTCCTGCTAAACACTCAAACCTACACTAGATCTGTGTGTTGGTCACTAAGATCTTCACTGGATTTGCCTGTTGAATCTCAAATCTGCTAGATCTATCTGTTGGTCACTCATATCTACACTAGATCTGCCTACTAGACCTCAAATATCCTAGATATGTCTATTGGTCATTCAGATCTACACTAGATCTGCCAGTTGGACCGTCTCTTATGCTCTGAATCTACTCAAACGATCTCTCTCCGATCTCTTGAATCTTCTTGGTGTACAAAGTGTGTCATTACCCTCTACCTTGACTTGCCTTTATACTTTAATTGAATCCCTAATCTACCAAAAACCTAATCTCACTTTGAGATCTGCAGTTGAGAATAGTCTAAATCATTTATGCATTAAAAATGCTCTTCATTAGACTCAATGGCTAATTAAGAGACTTTCACTTTATAAATAAAGTGAATTACAAAATAGATTTGACTCGAACAACTTTATGCACGTTTGACACAAAACCTATGCACAAGTTCTTGTCTAAGCTACAAGCACAACATTTTTATGATGGTGAACGTCTAGAGGGGTCATCCTCCACACTAGTAGAGATGTAGATCTTGGATTGGATATAAGGGAGGATGGAGGATAGAGCAATAGCTATGGTGGTGATCTTGATGATTTGGTTATGACATGGAGGCGGACAATTGAGAAGTTATGAGATTCTCCCATCTACAATTCTAATATCTACCTTCTTTTATATTTGTTATTGGTGTTCCTGAAGAAAATTGAGGTCCTATGAAGCTGCCAACTAAGGTCTCTCTTTGACCTTGAGATTAGCTCTAAGTTTCAATCTTCAAAACTCTCCTTTGTTGTTTTAGGACAACAAATAGTTTAGTAACTTTTTGCCCATAGTTTTTGTAGGTTAAGTGTTCTTTGAGGTTCCCTTGCAAGTGTTTTCGAACCGGTGGTTAGCACATGCAATAAATCTCAAAACAAGTAACACTTCCTCTAGATCTTAACAACACAAGTAAGGTGATCTACACTCTAAGCATGCATGAAATGAACACAAGTATTTTTGGTCAACATGACCCTAGATAAAAGTTAAAACCCCCCCCGGAAAACCAGCTTGGAATGGAAGTATATATAAGTGGTGTCTAAAGCATGAGATACAACAAGTACATGAAACAAATGAACCTGATACAAATGAATCCCCTCTCAAGCTGCTATACAAGTCCAAGAAGGTGAATGTGCCCAAGCATGGTATGCCCTTCTCCTTTGTTGCTCAATCCCACTCTAGCCTTGCACCCTTGTTGCTCAAAGCCTTGTAGAAGAAACCCTTGCACACAAATATGCCCTTGTGTGCTACCTCTCCAACAAAACACTCCAATCAGCAATCTGACAAGTAGAAGACCTCCCTGCTAGGTGTGTGCCCTCCTCCTATAGTGTGCCCTCCTCCAAGCAAGCATGAACACCACAAATAAATGGAAGCCAAAGCCTCCTAGAGCCCTCCATGAAAGGAGGCACCCTTGATGTCCTCTTCCTTTGCTTCCATTCCCATCTCCATTGCTCTCCTCTTCCTCTCCAAGTGAACAAAAGAGTGAATAAGCCTCCTTTTGCCCTATGCACCCCTCTTAAGGAATCGTAAAGAAACCTAAAAGATCAATGGCTAGGATCACTCCAAGCCATATCTAATCCATGGTTGAGATCTCTCAAAAAGAATCTCAACTCAAAACCCACTTTGGGTTAAGTTTCCATAGTTCACTTTATGTCCCCCAATTCACCCACAAAGTGAATTATTAGTCACTTTTCACTCAAGTGACAAATTTCACCCTTTTGACTTAGGAAAATGTCAAAGTGAAATTAGACATTAAGTATAAGGCACAATGGGTCAAATATTTCCCTCTTGTGGTTAGAGGCTCCAAACCACAAGGGAACCACTTCCCGAGGTACACCAAAACTCAACACTTCCTCTTATCGAGGAAAGTGTTTCTCACCAATCAATCTCGTCCCAGTTGTGGACTTCCTTTCCTCCTGGCAAGGCCTAGGTGAGGATGGATGTACCCTCTGTCTCTGATCTGCTCGACCTGTCCTGACATTGATCTGCTCAACCTGCCGTGACATTGATCTGTCAACCTGTCCTGACACTGATCTCTACATGGAAGTCCATATCCACCTACCTACCTGAGATCACCTAGATCTTGGCATGCACTTATGTTATAAAGTGAAAATGTACTTTAATATTTTTAAGTGATTTATTTTGAAGGGAATGAATCATGAACCTTGATCTTGTAAAGGTAAGATTAGATCTTGGCCATTAGATTTAGGGTTGAAGATGGTGAAGGGTCACTTTCAGATTACAAGAGAATACCTAGGGTAGTGTGCAAGACACAAGAGAAAAGATTGAGAGAGAGAGAGAGATAGCTTGAAGAGGAGATGGCAGAATCTGGGCACATTTCCCAAGAAGAGAGATGGCACAAATCCCAAGGAAACTTGTTGTGTAACTGAGTTTGAGTTTTTTGTTGTTTTGAAGGTTGTACTGTACAGATCCGTACAATCCATACAACAGAGGAAAGGGGCACAAATTTCGAGACTGGTTTGTTGCATGCAAACCAAGGTATTTGTTGGTGTATTTTTCTTGTTGTTGGGGGCGTTTTTGTGTTGTTGTCCATACAGTACGTTTTTAGCACGTTTTTATGTGTTGGTACAACTAGGCCGTACAGCTCATTTTGCACAGTTTTCTAGACGACATTTGGAGGGGCGGTTTTGTGACTGTAAGTGGTTTTCTTCTGCTAGGTTTTGTTAGTTTTTACTGATACAACTTTCCTAAAGCTAATAAAAGATCTCTCTCTCATTGGGGTTTTCCTGGCATTGCCTAAATTTCTGAGTATTTCATGGTTGAATGATTGTTGTTCATTGTGTTTATTCCGCTGCAAAAGTGCTTGGCAATGTGTATTTATGCTTATGGTATTTTTATGAAAGTGGGTTTAGACATTTCAGATTTCATTTAAGACAGTTATCTCTAGGTTGCTAAGTGTATGACAGAACTTAGTACTTGCTAATTTTGTCATTTAATTTCTACATGGTATCAGAACTTGGGCTTTAAGTTATAGTGAGCAAAGTGAGTTTTGGGCAAAGTTTGAAGGGGGGAAATTTGTTATTTGTTTTCCTTTGAACGATGACAGGGAATATGGTTGCATGCATTAGATTTGAGGATCAGTTGGATGGTTTTTCCAACTATTTGCAGTGGAAGGTACGGATGTCAGTTGTTCTCAAGGAGAACAAGATTTGGAACTATGTCAGTTTTGTTGTTGTGGCTCCCACATCAGATCCTGTTGTTTTGGATTTGCATGAAGTAAAGGAGGCCAAAGCTCAAAGGATCAGTCTGGATGGTGTGAAAGACCCACTAATTCCACATCTATTTGAGAAGAAGACAGCTTATGAGATGTGGGAAGCTTTGAAGAACTTATTTGAGGCTAAGAAATACAACTGGGAGATGGCCTTGAAAGATAAGTTGCGTGACTCGAAGATGGCTAAGGGTGAGGAGGTTGCATCCTATCTTACCCGACTAGCCCTGGTAAGGACGAGTTAGCTGCAGTGGGAGAGATCATCTCAGAAGTCGAGTTGGGGAGGATAGCCTTGAAAGGATTTACAAAGGAATGTGATGTCTTTGTGAAGTGTGTGGTGGGTCAAGAAAATTTTCCAGATTGGAGTAGGTTGTGGGACGATTTCACTCAGGAGGATATTCTGATGGCGTCTCATAGCAGTGGTCAGAAGGAAGACAGAGTTGAGGAGAATGTTGCTCTTGTTGCAAAGGGCAAGAAGAAAGGAAATTATGGGAGGGACTTGAGTAAAGTCAGATGTTACTGTTGCAACCTATTGGGGCACCTTGCTTCTCAATGTCCTGAGAAGAAGAAGAAGAGGAAGGAACAGGAGGGACCTGATAAGCTGCTACAACAGCCATGGAGGACTTTTCTTCCAAATTTGACAAGGAATTTCCTTTGGTTACTCTAGTATCCAGTGTCGGTAGTAGAGGATTTGGGGGTGATATCAGATGGATTGTTGACGGTGTATCCTCTTGTCACATGACGGGAATCTGGAGATCATTCCTTATTATCACAGAGACAGGTCATGACTGATTGGTGGACAGTGAAGGTCGTATGGCGCGATTTGTACGTGGAGTTGGAAGGGTTAGATTCTGACTCGAGTATGGAGGATTCCTGGAGCTTGATGGAGTTCTCTTTGTTCCAGGGTTGAGGGTTAACTTGCTCTCAGTCTCAGCCTTGGAGGATGTTGGATATTGTACATTGTTCAAGAGGGGACATGTATTTATCTACAGGGAGGGAGTGGACCCGGTGGAACCACAGCTGATTGGTGATCAGGTGGACAAGTTGTACATGTTGCGAGGACAACCTTCAGGATATGATTCAATGTCGGATGAGGAGCAGGAGGCTCCTGAGACTGCGGTGGGCCCAAGGATTCAGTCCTGCATTCTGAGAGAAGAGAGGGAGTCTCTTCTAAGCACCGACAGGAGACTGAACTAGTGTGATCGAACCGATGCTCAGGGTGGAGTGGATTCTCCTAGGAGCTCAGGATTCAGAATAGTTGTCAGGGTGGAGTGGATTCTCCTAGGAGCTCGGGGTTCAGAATAGCTCGAGAGGTACTCCGCATGTTTGTCTTGTATGCGGAAGTAACCTTGTACCTACACTACAAGACACTTGACTTTGTAAAGGCTTTTTATAAAGTTGTGAATGCTCCTGAGATTCTCCTGCAGAACCATCTTTCGGCTCTGGTTGGGACTCTCATAAAGCTTGCAAAACGATGCCCACATCTCAAATGCATAGTCTTTACCAGTCAGATGGGGAATGATGTGGTCCCTCACAGCATCACAAATAGTCCTCTTCGCCTTTATGTTATCCTTCCTGAAATCTGCATCCAACAATGGTGATGGAGCAAGTGTTGGAGGAATCACCACGAGAGCTTGAACTATATCCCATAGTTCAAGGTCCTCCAAGACGAAAGTGATCCTGGTCTTCCAAGGGGAGCAGTAGCTAGCTCTGTCTAGCCTATCCTCTGTCCGCCTTTGGGACACCAACATGGCTGTCCACTAAAACTCAACACTGAAGCTCACACTGATGCGAAAACTACAAAAGAACTCAGCCTCAACACTTGACATACAAGCGGAAGTAAGGCTGTCCAAACGTGTCCACAAAACAGTCCTCCAACTGTCAAACAAATCTGCTCACAAGTTGTCCACTAAATTTGCCAACAAGTTGTCCAAAATCTGCCCACGAGATGCTCTAGATGTTAGGGACCTAACCTACCTAACCCCTCAAGTGGGTAGAAAAATATATTTCCATGTAATAAAAATCAATATTAATAAGGCCTAGCAATAAGGAGGAATAAGTATAAAGAGATACTTGCTTCGAGAAAGTGATCAGTCTGGATTGTTCTTTTGGATAGATAGATTTAGTATAAATAGGAATAGAGGGTATGCGAAGTTTTGTCTTGGATATTATTGTAATAGAGCTCTGCTCTGCTGGAGGTTTCCCCCTCAAAGAGGCAACTGAACATTGATATCAGTAATCAAAGTGCTATTTCTGGTGTTATTCTGGTATTATTTTGGTATTATTGTGTTGTTGTTCTAGTTAAATCATTGTTTATCTGCCATTTCTAGCTAACTATTTCTGTTTTGCATTAAATTTATATCTGGAATATTACAAGTGGTATCAGAGCACCTTCCTCGGCAAAAAATTGTGGGTTAAATTTTTTTTTCAAGGTAGAAACGTATTTCGACGTCTTCAAGCTACAAAGATCTGTCGTTACGCGCATAAACTCGCAGTCGGGGATTCATACATGCAGGAAATACAGGTGGTTTTAAGTGCACATTTGTTGGCCACCCTTGGAACCCATGTTGGTATCCTTTTGAGAGGTAGCGCATCAGACAACACCTGTATACGAATCGGCCTAGATCTCCTGAAGCCCTCCATAGATAAATCAATCGATCACTTGACTGCTACAATGCCACCAAGAACAGCACTCGGGAAGATACTCTCTAGTACCTGGATAGTTGGGTAGTATGGCTAAAGGCACGGTCTAGCCTCCTTAGTTGGTGCCCTGAGATATTGGACCGAATACTATTGTTGGACCCCGCACGTATATCAGAGCGCTATAGCACAGGACAAACCCTTGTCTGTAGAACCCTTGAATACCCTAACCCTTGGGAAGGAAACAGAAATAGAGCCAACAAGATCTATTGTCATGCTACGGTGTCTTCTGCAATCTGGTTGCGAAATTACTACACATTTCTTCATGTTAAGCATTTGAGCAATTCGTCACTGCAGTATTCTAGCCTCCTTAATTGGTGCCCTGAGATAATGGGTCGAGTACTACTGTTGGTCCCACCCACCCATTACGTTTTTCCTTACCCGTGCTTCCCCTCTTCAAATGGCCACCACTCGCAACCAAGAACTCCTCAATCATGCCCATGTCTCCATCGAACATATCACATCTCAGATGGATTCTACCCATTCTCGCATTGATAAATTAGAGCACCAATTTCACAACATATAAGCCAATCTCACAACCCGATTTACCTCCTTCCAGTCTGTTGTCAATCAATTGTTGAAACGCCCTACGGGTCCTTCCTCATCAGACCAACCCCATGTTGTTGATTCCTCTCAGTCTCTACATTTTCAATCCAACTCCTTTCATCGTGAACCCTGTCTTCCCCGCGTAGAGGTCAATAAATTTGATGGCTCCGATCCTACGGGTTGGGTCACTCAAATGGAGCATTATTTTTCTCTACATGGTATTACGAATGAGTTGGCCAAACTTCACTATGTTGTCTTCTATCTAGATCTTGAACGCTAGCAATGGTGGCAATGGAGAAAAAATTCACGTCAGGGGTATATTGCCTGGACCCAATTTGTTGTTGAGCTCTATGCTCGCTTTGATATTGATACCTACTATCTCGGTCGTTTGACCAAGTTGAAACAGTCGAGCACAATGGAAGAGCTCATCATTGCTTTTGAGCATTTGGCCTTTCGAACAGAGGGCATGTCAGATGCGTTCTTCCATGAATGTTTTATTAGTGGTCTCAAGGATGAAATCCGATCCCAAGTTCTCATGCCCGCCCTCCAACTTGGTTGGAAGTTACTCAACATGCCAAAGAGGCCCAACAAGTTGTTTTTTCCCAGAACAAAAAAAACCCTTTTGTTCCTCACCCTCGACCCACTAATCCTAACCCCCTTGTCACTCCCATCAAGGTCCGGAAACTAACTAGGGGAGAAATGGTTGAACGCCAACTGAAGGGTCTTTGCTATAATTGTGATGAAAAAAAAAACTGGGGCACATATGTAAGGAACAAAAACTATTTATGGCCATTTCCGAAGATGTTCCTGAAGAGGATGTGACAGTTCCCCTTGTTGAAGAACTCTCCCTTCCCGATACCACCCAGGAACTTGTTGACCCCCCTGAAGTTGACCCACTTATTTCCTTGCATGCCCTCACTGGCTTCTCGACCCCACAAACGCTCAAGCTCATTAGCTACATTAAGCACAAGAAGGTCATCATCCTTGTTGACGGTGGTAGCACCCACAATTTTATTCATCGTCGCATTGCCCAAGAAACCAATTGTTATATTTGTTTTGTCAATAATTTTCAAATCATGATAGCCAATGGTGGGTCCATGAAATGTGGTGAGCGTTGTGAAAATATTTGGCTTCAAATTGGACATTACCAACTAAAATCTCATATGTTTACCATTGACATGGCAGGTTGTGACATTGTGTTAGGTGTTGAATGGTTACGCACTTTGGGTCCCTTTCTTATGGATTTTAAGGAATTAACCATGCAATTCCAACAGGAAGGACAAAGGTATCAATTCCACTGTCTCACAGCTGGCTCTCCTGAGATCATTAGTTCCCATCGTATGGAAAAGCTCCTCAAGAAAAGTCACTCTTGTATAATTGCTCAACTCCATTCTATTCAAGTCGTTGAGACACCCTCTGTGCATCCTAACCTCCAAGCTATCATTTCCACACGTCAAGCTGTTTTTTCCACCCCTCAAGGACTTCCTCCTTCTCATGGTGTTCATGATCATTCCATTCCCCTTGTTCCTCGCAGTCTTCCTCCCAATGTTCGCCCTTATCGTCACCCCTTTGCCCAAAAGAATGAAATTGAGAAAATAGTGCAAGAATTGCTCCAAGCGGGTGTTATCCACCCTAGTACCAGCCCTTATTCTTCCCCTGTGGTCATGGTACTTAAGAAAGAAGGCACTTGGCGCATGTATCCTGACTTTCGTGCCCTCAATAAGCTCACCATTAACGACAAGTTCCCCATTCCTGTCATTGATGATCTCTTGGATGAGCTGAGTGGTGCTCGGTACTTCACTAAACTTGATCTGCACTCTGGCTACCACCAGATACATATGCAAGAAGTTGACATAACCAAGACTACCTTTCGAACACACGAGGGTCACTATGAGTTTTTGGTCATGCCCTTTGGCCTGTGTAATGCCCCCTCCACCTTCCAAAGCCTCATGAATCATGTCTTTCATCCTTTTCTCCGTCATTTTGTCTTAGATATTCTCATCTATAGTAAAACTTGGCAATCTCATCTTTCCCATGTGGATCAAATTCTCCATCTACTCTCGCAGCACCAACTTTTCCTCAAACGCTCTAAATGTTCCTTTGGAGCCTCAGAAGTAGAGTACTTGCGTCATATTGTTGGAAAGGCTGGTGTCCGGGTAGATCCTAAAAAGATTGAAGCAATGCAAGATTGGACTCGCCCCAAGACTATCAAAAGCTTGCGTGGTTTTTTGGGTTTAACCCGCTATTATCGCAAGTTTGTTCGGAATTATGGGAAGATTGTGACCCCTCTCACTACTCTCCTTAAAAAGAATTCTTTCACTTGGACTCTCGCAGCGGATCAAGCTTTTCAAGCTTTGAATGCCCTACTCTGGTCTTGGCCCTTCCTGACTTCACAAAAACCTTTGTACTCGAATGTGATGCCTCAAGCAAAGGAATTGAAGTTGTCCTTATGCAAGAAGGCAGACCTTTGGCCTTTACTAGCAAACAATTGTCTGAACGCCATTTGGGCCAATCAATCTATGAAAAGTAAATGTTGGCTATTTTGCATGCAGTGGATCTCTCGCGCCCTTATCTCCTGGGCCAACGCTTCCAAATTAAGACAGATCATCAAAGCCTCAAGTATTTTCTGGAGCAACGGCCTTCCTCCCCAGACCAACAAAAATGGGTAACTAAGTTTTTTGATTATGATTATGAGATCATTTACAGGAAAGGCAAAGAAAATGTGGTTGTTGATGTTGATATTATTGTAGTTGCTAGAGGTATTAACCTCCACTTGTGAGCTTTGATGAGATTAGAATATTCCAAGAAGCAAGAGAAACCCTAAAAGACTTGGACATAACCCTAGAAGAGAAGTCGACTAAAGAAAATATTTTATATTGAGTCTTTAGCCTCCAGAAGAAGAAGTCGGCCCAATAGCTTAGAGAAAGTAGCATAAATATAGGAAACCAATTCTCATTTGAGAAAGACATCTCGAAACTGCAAAAATCCACTTGTGCGCACTGCAGAAATCTAGTAGTGCGCAAGTCTAGGGAGCAGTTGCAGCTGCAATTCCTACAACCTGTAATTTCAGTCTTTCTGGGTTGGACTTTCTGATCAGTCTTGGTTATCTTTGCTTGGTGCATTAGCCTTGGTTGGCTATTGACTTGCTACCGGAACTCTTCTCTCTATTAAGGTCAAGGTGCTCGAGGATGGCATTCGTGCCTATGGTTGGATGACAATATTGTTATATTGTCTATGGTTAAACGAGCACACCCACTTTTCTAACAAGTTATGGGCCCACACCTCCTTCATTCAGTCTAAGCATTGGAAGGAAGCTATGCCATAAGGCTATCAAGTTCGTTGAAGAACTGCTGCTAGGGTTTCTAGCAGGTGCAGTTACTGAAGCACTGTCGCTAGGGTTACTACAGACATCTCGAAACTACAGAAATCCACTTGTGCGCACTACAGAAATCTAGTTGTGCGCAAGTCTAGGGAGCAATTGCAGCTGCAATTCCTGCAACCTGTAATTTTGGTCTTTCTAGGTTGGACTTTCTGATCGGTCTTGGTTATCTTTGCTTGGTACATTAGCCTTGGTTGGCTATTGACTTGCTACCAGAACTCTTCTCTCTATTAAGGTCAAGGTGCTCGGGGATGGCATCCGTGCCTATGGTTGGATGACAATATTGTTATATTGTCTATGGTTAAACGAGCACACCCACTTTTCTAACAAGTTATGGGCCCACACCTCCTTCATTCAATCTAAGCATTGGAAGGAAGCTAAGCCATAAGGTTATCAAGCTCGTTGAAGAACTGTTGCTAGGGTTTCTAGCAGGTACAGTTACTGAAGCACTGTCGCTAGGGTTACTAGCAGATGCAATTGAAAAAATCTTAAACTCTTGCCCAACACCTTATGATGGAACACCTTACTCAACGAGAAGATATTCTAGTGCACCTTAATCCAGTGCACCTCTTGGCACTCTCAAAAGACAAAAACGTCAAGGTTGAGATTTTGGGTCAAAATCAAAGTTTGACCAATTATCAATCAACATAAATCATGAATGAAAAGACGGATCATTTACATTATTCATTCATGGGAACTCTTGAAGATGACATGTGGATAATTGACAGTTGAGCTTCTAGGCATATGACAAGAGACCATGCCAGACTCTCTAATCTAAATGAAAAGAAGACATCCTACAAAGTAGAACTTGGAGATAAGAACACCTATCCAGTCGAAGGAATTGGTCAAGCCTCTGTCAAATTGAAAATAGGTAACAATGTTCATTTGAGCAATGTCTTATATGTACCTGGTTTAGAAAAGAATCTTGTATCCATATCTTGCCTAGAATACAAAGGAAACAAAATAACCTTTGGAGACGGAAAAGTATTATCTTTGTCTAGAGACTCCAGCATAGAGAACGCTAGAGCTATTGGAACCCGTGAAGGAAGACTATACAGACTACTAGAACGAAATGATGAAGCTCTTATACATGATGAAATCAATCCCAATGAACTTTGGCATAGAAGGTATGCTCGTATCAACTAACAAGCATTACCCTTCCTCAAAAAGATGGTTGTGTTGATATTATGGTAGCTACGGGAGGTATTTAGCTCCACGTGTAACTCTGACGAGAATAGAATATTTCGGGAAGCAAGAAGTAACCCTAAAGTGTTGAACATAACCCTATAAGACAAGTCGGCTCAAGGAAATAAAAAACATTAAGTATTTAGTCTCCAAAATGAGAAGTCGGTCCAGACAACTGAGGAAACAGTATAAATACAAGTAGCCAAACCTCATTTTATACACACTGCTCGTAATTGCAGCTAGGAAGAAGTGCGCACTGCAAGAACCGGGCTAGTGCGCAAGTCTGGGGAGCAGTTGCAGTTGGCAGCTGCCGCAATCTGGTTTCCTGGTTTAGGCTCAGACTTTCTATTGGTTACGGTTGGACTTTCTGATCAATCTTGGTTATCTTTATGCATTTGCCTTGGTTGGCTATTGTTTTGCTTCCGAAATCATTCTTTGTCAAGGTTAAGGTGCTCTGGGGTGGCTTCAAGCTATGGTTGGGTGACAGAATTGCTATATTGTCTATGGTTAAACGAGCACATCCATTACTTTCTAACAGGTTATGGGCCCACATTATCTTCGGACAGTCTAACCGCTAGAAGATAGATTGGGAGGATTTTCTCAGTTATAGTTGCAGTTGTAGCCAGTTTCTGTTGCAGCAACGAAACCCTAACTCTCTTGTTAAGGCACCTTAAGTGAAGAGATTGACCTAATTTTTGGATAGCCTAGTGTGACCTAGGCTAGCACACCTCCTGGCATTCTCAGCAAGCCAAAACATCAAGTTTGAGTTTTTGGTCAAAGTCAAAGGTTGACCAAGTCAAAGTCGTTATGACTTACTCTATGAAGTCAGAAAACAAGTTAGAAGGGGCTTCTAACTTCAGAGCGTGGAAGACAAGGATTGACCTCATCCTTGCCAAGAATAAAGTGTTGGATCTCGTGAAAGGAAAGATCGTGGAACCACAGTTCGAAAGAGAAGGAACCTCAGAATGTTGCAGTTTTGGAGAAGTTCAAAGACAGTGACATCAATGCCATGAGTATCATAGTGGACTCTATAAAAGACCACTTGATACCCTACATCTCCCATCTTGACTCATCTAAGAAGATGTACGATGCCCTAACAAACCTCTTCTCAGTTAGAAACATTGGATAGGTAATGAGTTTGAAGAATGAGCTCCGTGACATGAAAATGAATGATGATGACAACATAACATCATACTTTGCGAGGATCTCTCAGTTAAGAGATCAACTACAAGCTATTGAAGAGATCATTTCAGAGAAGGAACTAGTAAATATAGTACTCAATGGTCTTCCCAAGACATGGGATGCATTTGCCGCAAGCATGAACACAAGGAAGGAGTATCCTACATTTGAAGAACTTTGGACTTGTTGTGCACAAGAAGAATCAAAGATTAATGCAAAAGAGAAACCCCAAAAGAAATACAATGATCAAGCCTTCACAGCAAGGTTCAAGAATTTCATAAATAAAAGGAAGTTTGGCTCAAGGAAGAAGCCAAATTAAGAGAAAGATATGTCAAAAATACAATACTTCAACTGTCGAAAATATGGTCACTACAAGAATCATTTTCTCGAGCTAAAGAAATGGAAGGAAACACACGAAGCATCAGTTGTCAAAGAAAGGAAACCCTCAAAGAAGACCAAGCAAGATAAAACAGACGTCTTCTAAGACAAGGTAACAATATTCTTCATATTTCTTGTACATACCATGTTTACATAGTTTCTGTACATATCTTGCATATCTATTTCCTAGAAGATAAGATGTTCAAAGAGAAACAATACCTATGGAAGAATAACAAGATAAGGATTGATATCACGATGACTATAAGACAAGCAATACACATGGAAAGATGAATTACATTGACAATCCTTGGTAACAATTCCTGTGGAAGTTATTACAACTGCCGAAATCAGAATCAAACTTGAAGAAACCTAGAAGAAGTAAAAACCGAAAGAAGTCAACAATCAAAAGGAAAAGACTTGTGACACTTTGCAAAAGGCAATAAGGATGCAGACAAAAGCGTGGACTCTCTTAGATGGAGGGAGCCGATTACATAATTCCAAAAGAAGAGCATGCATTCATGCATGAAACAAGGATTAGGAGGGAGCTAATCCTAGATAATATGATCCATTGAAGATTATGAAGTATCTATCCATGTTCCCATCAATGGTAGCAAATATGAAAAGTAGCACATGTTCAGTTTGACTTTAGAAGATGCCTTCTTCGAAAAGAAGCCTTAAAGTATCTTTGGTTGTCCATCCACATCCATGATCTTGTGATGAAAGTAAGAAGTTGGAATCTTCAGGGCATAGAATTTATAGGAAACTCCATGGACCCAAGAGCCAAAGAAAAACATGAGGAAGAACATGAAGATTCCAAGAGAGAAAGAAAAGTCAGAACAACCAGTCATTATATCAAGAATCACAAGACTACCAGCGTGGTATGAACCCACTAGAAGCAGTCAAGTAGAAGAAATGAAAGTTGTGATGAAGAACAGTGTATGAAAGACTTATGAATGAAAGATTGCGAGATCCAGAACTAAAGGTTCTCCCAGATGGAAGAGAGGACTATCATGATAGTTTGTTCCATACATACCTCTACCTGAGACATTATATCTCATGAAATATTCATGGGTGCAAGGACTGTTGTCCTCAACAGAGTAATTGAACAAAAGAGTGTATGTAGAGCAACCTCAAGGTTTTGAGGTATACCAAAAAGAGACTCTTGTATACAAGTCTTGTATATTTGGTACAAAGCCTCCAATGCACAGTAGAAGCGTGGTAAAAACTTTCTATAACAAAGATATTGTATCATAATGGTTACTCAGAAGTCCAGGATGATGGTTTACTAATCCATGACAAACTCTCATGATGACAGAAGAAGTACCACTTGGATATGTTCCAGTTTGAGCCTTGCCACGATGTTATGAGCTAGCAAGAAACAAAAGAGTTGAATCCAACTATGATACACTATAATGATCAGAGCTATATGAAGCCTTCAGAGAAAACCAATGTTCCAGAAAGACCGAAGTACATTGAAATCGAGCATTACATTCTCCGTGATGAAGTCCAAAAAAGAGAAGTGATTCTCCAATATCTATCTCCACAGATGAGCAGACATTTTGGTAAAGCCTTTGTCCAAAATGAAAGAGTTTGCTTACACAAGAAACAAGTTGAAGCTCGTGGAGACGACTTCCTTAATAAAAGGGAAGAGATGACTCCCAGGTTGGGAGGGATCACTGATGTGTTATTCATTTATGGACAATCATTTTTTTTCAAATTCGAAAAATGGTCCAGGATGAGCAGTTCCTTTCCAGTTCGGAAAGTGGCTTGAGATTTCTAACGGATAGGCATTTTCCAATTCGAAAAATGGTCCAGATCGAACAGTCATTTTCGTAATGAAAATAGTTCGTTGGATTGTTGATGTACCATAGACAATGATTCCCCTTGTGGGGGAATGGTCTAGGAGAGTCCTTCTTCTTGGCAGTCACTCTTAGTAGTGGTCAAGAAGATTGGTCTGTGTTAGAATTAGGGCAGTAAAGCATAAAAGTAGTGTCTTTTAAATTTCAGTGAATATAACAGCTAGATCTAAGTTCAGAAAACAAATCTATATTGTAAGAACAGAGAAGACTTAAACATAAGTACCCAGATCTAAGCTAGATTAGAAGAAACCAATAGTTAAAGAGTAGATCTATAAAAACTCTAGTTCGGATCTATAATGCTGAAATAAAACTTGTACTAATCTGTAGATCTAACCTCAATCTACAGATCTAAACTCAACATAATCAGATCATGAACAGTAAAATATAGAACGAAAAGGTAAACTCAATATACAGTCCAAATCTAAATGATTGTCAATGCTGATACATACATCTAGGTAGATTAAAGCGATAACTCAAAACAAATACAGATCTGAAATAGACAACTTACCTTACTTAAAGACTTACCTCTGAAGAGGTCACAGCCACACACAGGGATGTAGAACCATTTGTTTTATGCTCAGACAAGATTCAATTCATAAATCCACTATGTGAGATGAATCTCTTGCCAAGATATGAACAACTTTCTTGCCACCAAGGGGATAGGGCCACAAAAGAAACTTCCCACACAGTCAAACCCTCACACAAATCAATCACCAAAAATACACACAGAATTTCTATGGATAAAACTCATACAAAAGGAGTAGGTTGAGAGAGGTCGTGGCTTAAAGGACAGATCTGGGCAGATTCAAGTTGCTCCACAATAGAGGAAGAGTCGTGTCACCTACAATCACTCCACAACAACAATAGGGAAGGACTGAGCCACCCTGCAGTCACTCCACACAGTAGATAGGAGGGTCGCACCAATCAGCCAGCTCACAACAGAAGGAGCCGCACACTGTTACTTCACAGTAGAAGAGAAGAAGGGAGACGCACCACAGTAAACCCCACACAGCAGCAAATAGGATGGGGGCAGCACCACAGTCAATTCTCAAAAGAAGGTCGCAGCAATAAGAGACTCCAACAGTAGATAACAAGAGGGCCGCAACTAGGAGAAGATCCGCACACTTTAGGAGCATAAGAACAAAACATAATAGTGTGTATTGATAGGGGTAGGGGGGGTTTTATTTATAGTTTAGGAATAGGGTATAAAGTAAATTAAAATAATCATAATTAAAATATCATGTTTAAATTAAATAATTTAAACATGGTATAATAAATATTTTAATTTAAACTTAGTTAACCCTTAAAACAAAAATAACATAAAAACCCCAAATTAACACAAGTAAAGGTAAAGGAGGGTTAGGAAGGGTTTACAAGGTGGCAATACTCATTCATTCATTTTCATGGTGAACTTACTACTTTATCATCATTGCATATGGGACTTATCCCTCATGTGGTTATGTCCTTCTTCAAGGAAGGTTATACACAAACAAAATACTTGATCGAGGATCAAGTAGCCCCAGAACTTTTTCTGGGGTCTTATCCACCAAGGTCAAAAACCAAGGATCAACCCATGCCATATGCATGGGTACCCTGGACTATGTCCAAGGGCCCTAGGCTTATCTAGGGGCTTTAACTTGCTTGGTCCTAGACCAAGAACCCCAGTCGTATACTGGGGGCCCTAACAAGGGTTTTTTTCCATGGCACTAACTGCTTGGTCCCAGACCAAGTACCCCAGGAGTGCACTGGGGGCCCTATATCTTGTCTAGGGTCTTAGCCATCCTCTAGAGAATGGCTCTTGCAGCTGCTTATAAATTTAACACTCCCTCTCAGCAAGAGAAGCATTCTCAGCTACACCAAGCTTGTCTCGAAAGTATACAAACTTTGTCAAGGACAGTGGCTTGGTGAAAATATCTATTGTCTGTTCTGTTGTCGGAACATACTGAATGTTGAGAACGTTCTTCTGAACCATGTCTCAGACATAGTGATATCCCATCTCAATATGTTTCGATCTGTCATGAAACATTGGGTTCTCAGTGAGCTTTATACAGCTCTGATTGTCACAATGAATGAATGTGGGCTCAAGCTCTGAACTGAACAAGTCTGAAAGTATCTTCCTGAGCTACACTGCTTCTCTGCCAACAGCACTAGCAGCAATGTATTCTGCCTCTGCAGTGCTTTGGGCTATGGGGCCCTGTTTCCTGCTGGACCAGGAAATCATAGCTGAACCCAAACTGAAGCAATATCCGGAAGTACTCTTCCGGTCCACTGCACTGCCCATCCAATCTGAATCTGTAAAACCATGGAGCATCACACCTCCATTGGATGGGTATCTGAGACCATAAGCTATAGTTCCCCGAACGTATCTCAGAATATGTTTTACTGCAACCATATGTATATGCTTAGGTTCACACATGAACTGGCTAAGAGCATTTACTGCATAACAGATGTCAGGTCTCGTATGTACGAGATACATCAAGGATCCAATGATCTGCCGATATAAGGTGGGGTCTTCTGGATCTGAACCTGTGACTTGATCTTGAAGTTTCTTTAGGTTAGAGATCATTGGAGTTGTCATGGACTTGCAGTCCATCATCCCAAATCTGCGAAGTACATCAACTGCATATTTACTCTCTGAGAGAAAAATCTCTCCTGGTTTCTGCCAAACCTCCAAGCCCAGAAAATAG
>JASDQU010100961.1:310400-341246 GCA_032191745.1 Picea mariana | reverse complement strand
ACCCAAAAAAAAAAAAAAAAAAAAAAAACCCTTATGCCCATGGGTTCCCTGCGTCCGAAGACTTTTTGGTAAAAGTCGGGACTTTTTGGGTAAAAATCGGCGATTTTTAGTAGAAGTCGAGACTTATTGAAAATACAAAAAGTCGCAATTTTTTCGTGAGTAAAAGTCGGCTTAGGGTAAAAGTCGCAACTTTTACAAAAACTCGCGAAAAATCGGCGATTTTTTCAACTATGGACTTTGAACAAGATCATCATCATCTACAGGAACTCCTATTGCAATAAGATGATCTTTAGTTTGAGCAATTTTGGAGAAGAAGGTGGCAACTATATCATCCTTTCCCATCTTCAAGGTACGTAATTGTTTCTTCAAAATTCTTTTCTGAGTAGGTGCCTTCTTCTCATAGAGGTTTGCCAAAGCATCAAAGCAATCTTTGGCAATCCTTAGATGACCAATTAAGGGCATCATGTTGTCTTTGATAGAATCAAAAATGATTCTTTTAGCCTTGGTTTGTTTCCTCTTATAAGCTACCCTGGCTGTGTTTGTAGTAGGTTCTTCAATCTCCCTAGAGATAAAATCTTCTAGGTCATTCTCTTCAAGAATGTTTATTATTCTGTATTTCCAGGCATTAAAGTTTGCAGCCCCTACAAGTCTGTCTTCAGATTTAACTTATGAAGAAGCCATGCTTAGATCTGTGCCAATTTAGTTAACTGAAATCTGCAAAACAACCCTAACAGAGTGGATCTGTGTAAGCTCAAGATTGAGCTCTGTTTACACCCTTAGCTCTGATACCATGTTAGAATTAGGGCAGTAAAGCATAAAAGTAGTGTCTTTTAAATTTCAGTGAATATAACAGCTAGATCTAAGTTCAGAAAACAAATCTATATTGTAAGAACAGAGAAGACTTAAACATAAGTACCCAGATCTAAGCTAGATTAGAAGAAACCAATAGTTAAAGAGTAGATCTATAAAAACTCTAGTTCGGATCTATAAGGCTGAAATAAAACTTGTACTAATCTGTAGATCTAACCTCAATCTACAGATCTAAACTCAACATAATCAGATCATGAACAATAAAATATAGAACGAAAAGGTAAACTCAATATACAGTCCAAATCTAAATGACTGTCAATGCTGATACATACATCTAGGTAGATTAAAGCAATAACTCAAAACAAATACAAATCTAAAATAGATAACTTACCTTACTTGAAGACTTACCTCTGAAGAGGTCACAGCCACACACAGGGATGTAGAACCATTTGTTTTATGCTCAGACAAGGTTCAGTTCATAAATCCACTATGTGAGATGAATCTCTTGCCAAGATATGAACAACTTTCTCGCCACCAAGGGGATAGGGCCACAAAAGAAACTTCCCACAGTCAAACCCTCACACAAATCAATCACCAAAAATACACACAGAATTTTTGCGGATAAAACTCATACAAAGGGAGTAGGTTGAGAGAGGTCGTGGCTTAAAGGACATATCTGGGCAGATTCAAGTTGCTCCACAACAGAGGAAGGGCCGTGTCACCTACAATCACTCCACAACAGCAATAGGGAAGGACCGAGCCACCCTGCAGTCACTCCACACAGCAGATAGGAGGGCCGCACCAATCAGCCAGCTCACAACAGAAGGAGCCGCACACTGTTACTTCACAGCAGAAGAGAAGAGGGGGGACGCACCACAGTAAACCCCACACAGCAGCAAATAGGAAGGGGGCAGCACCACAGTCAGTTCTCAAAAGAAGGCCGCAGCAATAAGAGACTCCAACAGTAGATAACAAAAGGGCCGCAGCTAGGAGAGGATCTGCACACTTTAGGAGCATAAGAACAAAACATAATAGTGTGTATTGATAGGGGTAGGGGGGGGTTTATTTATAGTTTAGGAATAGGGTATAAAGTAAATTAAAATAATCATAATTAAAATATCATGTTTAAATTAAATAATTTAAACATGGTATAATAAATATTTTAATTTAAACTTAGTTAACCCTTAAAACAAAAATAACATAAAAACCCCAAATCAACACAAGTAAAGGTAAAGGAGGGTTAGGGAGGGTTTACAAGGTGGCAATACTCATTCATTCATTTTCATGGTGAACTTATTACTTTATCATCATTGCATATGGGACTTATCCCTCATGTGGTTATGTCCTTCTTCAAGGAAGGTCATACACCAACAAAATACTTGATCGAGGATCAAGTAGCCCCAGAACTTTTTCTGGGGTGTTATCCACCAAGGTCAAAGACCAAGGATCAACCCATGCCATATGCATGGGTACCCTGGACTATGTCTAGGGGTTCTAGGCTTATCTAGGGGCTTTAACTTGCTTGGTCCTAGACCAAGAACCCCAGTCATATACTGGGGGCCCTAACAAGGGTCTTTTGCCATGGCACTAACTGCTTGGTCCCAGACCAAGTACCCCAGGAGTGCACTGGGGGCCCTAGATCTCATCTAGGGTCTTAGCCATCCTCCGGAGAATGGCTCTTGCAGCTGCTTATAAATTTAACAGTCTGCCTCGCCGGACAGTCATTCTTTCGAAGCTCACAATTGTGAGCAATTTCGAAGAATGGTCTGTTTTGGAGGTTGGTGTAGGACAGTCATTTCCTTAGGAAATTGTCCGGACAATCATTAACTAGGGCAGATTCATTCTCTCCAGGTTGCACTTTGTTTAGTACCAGAGGAATGGCCCAGATAGGTGAATGGTCCAAGTTCAGCAATCAGGGACATGCATTCCCTAAGGCAGACTCATTCTCTCCAGGTTGCACTTTGTTTAGTGCCGGAGGAATGGCCCAGATAGGTGAATGGTCCAGGCTCAAAAATCAAGACAGTTATTCTTCTATGCTTGAGAAGAGTAGTCCAGTAGCTCATGACTGATATTTTAACTTCCGAGGGTAGATGCTTTCCAGATCTCACAGATGTGAGTGGAAGAATGGCCCAAATGATTCAGTTTATATCATGACATTACTTTTCTGTGCAGGTTGATATCAGATGTGATATGATTGCTATGGAGATTGTATGTCTCTGGACAGTAGATGTATGCTACTGTGGTGGATGTGTTCCACTGGTTGTGACTATGTGTCACTAATTAAGTAGTTGTGTGCTACTTGGTGTGGTAGTGTACCACTGGATTGTAGTTGTGTACTACTATGGATAGACACACTTGTGTTCTATTGAATGACATTGTTCTGATTGCCATGTAGACCATCAGTAGTGTTGAAAATGATTATCAGTCAGATGAATTGTCAGTGTGCTTGTGGACAGACATTCTCCAGACAGAGAATGGTCCAGATAGAACAGATTGTTGGGGGACAGGTATTCTCTCTGAAGAGAATAGTCCAGGGTGACAGTTTGTTGACATGACATGGACTAGCATTTTTCCTAAGGCACAGATTGTGGCCCGATTAGGAAAATGGTTCAGGACCGATATTTTCTAAGGCATATAGGTTGAGAAGGATCTCTATGACTTGATTAGAAAATAGTCTTAGATTCACATTTCTATAAGAATGGTCTCTGTAGTCCATGGCGCAGTTTTTAGCATCTGTTGGGATAGTAATTCTTCTAGGACGTATGTCCAGATTAGAAGAATGGTCCTTGTATCACTCCTTGGAGTGAGTGACTTATTTAGCATCATGTCTGATTACTCAAATGGAGTATGGTTTCGGGAGATGATGCACTTGATATTGTCAGATGACACTAATTGTGATGATGGTGCTCGTGATCTAATCATGAGATAGTCTATACGACTATGATGATGCTACCGGTTGAATGGTATCTTTGTGCTCGAGACCATTGCCTTCAGTACCTCCCTAGCTAGGAGGGAGTGTTGATATTATGGTAGCTACGGGAGGTATTTAGCTCCACGTGTAACACTGACGACAATAGAATATTTCGGGAAGCAAGAAGTAACCCTAGAAGACAAGTCTGCTCAAGGAAAAAATTAATATTAAGTATTTAGTCTCCAAAATGAGAAGTCGGCCCAGACAGCTCAAGAAACAGTATAAATACAAGTAGCCATACCTCATTTTGTACACACTGCTCAGAATTGCAGGTGGGAAGAAGTGTGCACTGCAGGAACTAGGCTAGTGCGCAAGTCTGGGGAGCAGCTGGCAGCTGTCGCAATCTAGTTTCCTAGTTTAGGCTCAGACTTTCTGATCAATCTTGGTTATCTTTATGCATTTGCCTTGGTTGGCTATTCGTTTGCTTCTGGAATCATTCTCTGTCAAGGTTAGGGTGCTCGGGGGTGGCTTTGGCCTATAGTTGGGTAACAATATTGCTATATTGTTTATGGTTAAATGAGCACATCCATTACTTTCTAACAGGTTGAAGGAATACCATAACTACAATATACACATGAAGGAATTTGCAAAGGATGTGCTCTTGGTAAGAATGTTAAGAAATCATTCTCAAGCAGCAATAATAGATCTAAGGAAATCCTAGATCTAATACATTCAGATGTTTGTGGTCCAATGCCAGTCAAATCTCTAGGAGGTTCTCTTTACTATGTAATCTTCATAGATGATTACTCAAGAAAGACTTGCTTATATCTCTTGAAGACAAAGGACGAAGTTTTCAGCAAGTTTCAAGAATTCAAAGCAGAGATAGAGAACCTCACAAACAAGAAAACCGAGACCTTGAGAACAGATAATGGAGGAGAATACACATCCAAGGAATTTATTGCCTTTTGCAAATTGACAGGGGTTAGGAGGAAGCTAATTGTTCCTCATAATCCTCAAAAAAATGGTGTAGCAGAAAGGAAGAATAGATCTATCGAAAAAACTATGAAGGCGCTAATGAACGATCAAGGTTTATCTATGTATTTGTGGGGAGAAACAGCCATGACAGCAATACATGTTCAGAACAAAAGTCCCCACCGCATATTGAAGGATATGACTTCAGAAGAAGCCTTCTCGGGAAAGAAACCTAATGTGGAACACTTAAGAACCTTTGGATGCCCTGTTTACATTCACATCCCCAAGGATAAAAGGAAGAAATTAGAACCCTCAGGAAAGAAGGGCATATTTGTGGGATACAGTGAATCATCCAAAGCCTATAAAATCTATATCCCGGAACAACATAAGGTTGAATTCAGCAGAGACATAACCTTCAATGAAAAGATGGCTTTCAAGAAATCCATAGAAGAAACTATAGAAGAAGAAGAGTATGAAGAGCCTAAAGAAGAAAGAACATGTCTCCCAGAAAGTCGGAATGAAGAAACAGAACAACTTGATCATCTGATGCAACCATGTGAACCTATTGAATCAATCATTGTACCAAAAACCAAGAAACGTCCAGCTTGGCTTGAAGCTACTCTACAAGAAGCAAAAAGACTCAAAGCCCCAAGTGGCACCTTCAGAAAAAGAAGAAAACCCAAAAGATTCCACAGCTATGCAGCATGTATGACAAAGCTTCTAAATGAAGAACCCACCACATTTGAAGAGGCAGCTTAGAAGAAACAATGGAGAGAAGCCATGATAGAAGAACACCAGTCCATCATGAAAAATGATGTATGGGAAATTGTGCCTTGACCCAAAGAAAAATCAGTAGTAACTTCAAAATGGGTCTATAAAATCAAACGTGCAGTAGACAGAAGCGTGGACAAATACAAAGCAAGGTTCGTAGCTAGAGGGTTCTCCCAGAAGGAGGGAGAAGACTATGACAAGACATTTGCTCCTGTTGCCATATATACTTCTATTAGAGCCATTATGTCTCTTGTTGCTTCCATGGGATGGAGTTTACATCGGATGGATGTAAAGACAGCTTTCCTCAATGGAGCAATCGAAGAAGAAGTATACATTGAACAGCCTCAAGGATTTGAAGTACACTCCAAAGACACTCATGTTTGCAAATTAAAGAAAGCCCTGTATGGACTCACGCAAGCTCCAAGAGCTTGGTATGCAAGAATATACGGCTACTTAATAAGACTTGGTTTCTCCAAGAGTCATGCAGATCCAAATCTCTACTACAAAGTCGTGAACAATGCACCTGTGATTCTACTACTGTATACCGATGGTTTATTCTTGACAAGTGAAGAGTCTCTCATCACCCAGTGTAAGAAGGAACTAGCTTTTGAATTCGATATGAAATACCTCGGTCTCGTGCATTGTTACTTGGGACTAGAAGTATGGCAAAAGCGTGTTGAAGTATTCCTTGGACAAGAAAAGTATGCAGTGCAGATTCTTCAGAAGTTTGGAACGATGGATTGCAAATCCATGGACACTCCTATGACCACAGATATAAGAAAAGTAAGAGACTCGGATTTTGATCCAGTAGACACGTCCCTATATCGACAATTGATTGGGTCATTGATGTGTTTAGTGAATACTCGACCAGATATTTGCTTTGTTGTAAACACCCTAAGCCAGTTCCAGGTGGAACCCAAACATGAGCATTGGATAGTTGTAAATCATGTTCTAAGATATATTCGTGGGATGTTAAACTATGGTTTAAGATATACTTCATCCAATGATATACAGCTTCATGGGTTCACAGATTCAGATTGGGCAGGGAGTGCAGAAGACTAAAAGAGTACTTCAGGGATGTGTTTCAGCTTGGGCTCCGCTATGATATCTTGGGGCAGTAGGAAACAGAGGTCTGTCGCACTCAGCACAGTAGAAGCAAAATATATCGCACAGCATGTGAGGCATGTACAAAAGCAGTATGGCTAAAAAAGTTAATTTCTGGAATATTTAATCAGAACCAGATTCAACCATAATACACTGTGACAATCATAGTTGTATAAGGCTACCCGAACACCCAGTGTTTCATGAACAGTCGAAACACATTGAGATCAAATACTACTTTATTTGAGATAAAGTCCAGAAAGGAGAAGTGAAGCTCTAGTATATCCCCACATATGAGCAGACAGCAGATATTTTGACAAAGCCTTTGTCCAGGATAAAGTTTGCAAACTTACGAGACAAGTTGGGGATCGTGGAGATAACTCCCGTAGCTGAAAGGGAAGAGATGGCTCTCCAGGTTGGGAGGGAGCACTGATATATCATTGATTTATGGACAGTCATTTTCCAGCTTCAAAAATGGTCCACGATGGGCAGTTCCTTTCCAGTTCGGAAAGTGATTTGAGATTTCTGACGGACAGGCATTTTCCAGTTCGAAAAATGGTCCAAATCGGACAGTCATTTTCGTAATGAAAATGGTTCGATAGATTGTTGATGTACCATAGACAGTGATTCCCCTTGTGCCCAATGTGGGGGAATGGTCTAAGACAATGACTCTTCTTGGTAGTCACTCTCAGTAGTGGTCAAGTAGAATGGTTCGCCTCGTCGGGCAGTCATTCTTTCGAAGTTCATAGTTGTAAGCAGTTTCGAAGAATGGTCCGTTTTGGAGGTTGGTGCAGGACAGTCATTTCCTTCGGAAATGGTCCGGATAGTCATTCCCTAGGGCAGACTCATTCTCTACAGGTTGCACTATGTTTAGTGTCGGAGGAATGGCCCAGTTAGGTGAATGGTCCAGGTTCAGCAATCAAGGACAGGCATTCCCTAGGGCAGATTCATTCTCTCCAGGTTGCACTATGTTTAGTGCCGGAGGAATGGTCCAAGCTCAGAAATCATGGCCAGTTATTCATCCATGCTTGGGAAGAATAGTCTAGATAGCCCATGGTTGATGCTTTTACTGTATGAGGGCAGATGCTCTTCCAAATCTCACAGGTGTGAGTGGAAGAATGGCCAGATGACTCAGTTTATATCATGATATTGTTTTTATGCAGGTTGATATCAGATGATATGATTGCTATGGAGATTGTATTTCCCTGGACAGTAAATGTATGCTACTGTGATGGATGTGTTCCACTGGTTGTGACTATGTGTCACTGATTAAGTAGTAGCCATGTACTACTTGGTGTGGTTGTGTACCACTGGATAGTAGTTGTGTACTACTATGGATAGACACAGTTGTGTTCTATCAGATGACATTGTACTGATTGTCATAGAGATTATCCAGTTGGATAATGATGACGGTGCTCGTGATTTGATCATGAGATAGCCTGTGTGGCTATAATGATGCTACCGGTTGAATGGTCTGTTTGTGCTCAAGACCATTACCTATTATACCTCGCTAGCTAGGAGGGAGTGTTGATATTACGGTAGCTGCGGTAGGTATTAACCTCCACTTGTGACCTTTGATGAGATTAGAATATTCCAAGAAGCAAGAGAAACCCTAAAAGACTTGGACATAACCCTAGAAGAGAAGTCAGCTAAAGAAAATATTTTATATTGAATCTTTAGCCTCCAGAAGAAGAAGACGGCCAAGACAGCTTAGACAAAGCAGTATAAATACACGATACGAGTTCTCATTTGAGACAAACATCTCGAAACTGCAGAAATCCACTTGTGCGCACTGCAGAAATTTAGCAATGCACAAGTCCAGGGAGCAACTGCAACTGCAATTCCTGCAACCTGTAATTTCGATCTTTCTGGGTTGGACTTTCTAATCAATCTTGGTTATCTTTGCTAGGTGCATTAGCCTTGGTTGGCTATTGACTTGCTACCGGAATTCTTCTCTCTGTCAAAGTCAAGGTGCTCGGGGGTGGCATTTGTGCTTATGGTTGGGTGACAATATTGCTATATTGTCTATGGTTAAACGAGCACACCCACTTTTCTAACAGTTGACGCTCTTTCTTGAAAATATGAAGATGAAGGGTCCCTTTTTTCCCTCTCCTTCATTGTACCAGATTGGCTCCAAGTTGTGCACAAAGAATGGCTACATGATCCTAAAATATCGCATATGATCCAACAACTGAAAGCCAACTCTCCAGTTTCCCCAGGGTACTCTTAGCACAACGATGAACTTCGCTACAAAGGTCATTTGTATTTAAGTAAACAGTCACAACTTAAATCCACGGTGCTTTCTGAGCTTCATGCTACTCCACAGCTGGGCATTCCGGGTTTACCAAAACCTATGACCATGTCAAACATTCTTTTTTCCTGGGATGGTATGAAAAAGGACATTCGCACTTTTGTAGCACAATGTGATGTTTGTCAACGCAACAAAGGCGAAACCATCAAACCTCCTAGCACACTCCAATCGCTTCTGATTCCACCCGTTATTTAGAGGGACATCTCTATGGATTTTATTGTGGGATTACCTAAATCAGGAAATAAGTCTGTCATCATGGTGGTTGTCGATTGTCTTTCCAAGTATGCTCATTTATGTGCTCTTCAACACCCATTAACCGCATCAATTGTGGCTCAACTTTTCATGGATCATATCTTCAAACTTCATGGCATGCCTCATTCTATTGTTTCTAATCAAGATCCAACTTTCACTAGCAATTTTTGACAAGAACTGTTCAGACTCCAGGGCATCCAATTGCATCTCAGCACCACCTCTCATCCCCAAACTGATGGTCAAACTGAAGTCGTCAATAAGTGTTTGGATACTTATTTGAGGTGTTTTGCCTCTGAAAGGCAAAATCAATGGGCTCAATGGTTACCATTAGTTGAATGGTGGTACAACACTTCTTACCATACAGCTACTCGCATGACTCCTTTTGAAGCAGTATATGGCCAAAAGCCACCTTCAGTTCTCTCCTACGTGCCAGGTGTATCGAAGGTCCAGACGGTTGACCAAACACTTACAGTTCGCGAGGCTATTCTTCGTACCCTCAAAGAGAATTTGGTCATGGCTCAGAATCAAATGAAGCAACAAGTCTATAAGGGTCACTCAGAACGGCAATTTGTTGAAGGAGACCAGGTATTTCTTCGACTGCAACCTTATAAGCAAACTTCACTCAAGGCCGAACATTGTCAGAAACTAGCACCCAAATTTTATGGTCCTTATACAGTTCTCAAGTACGTTGGACAGGTGGTCTATCAATTAGCTTTACCCAATCATTCTAAGCTCCATCATGTTTTCCATGTCTCTTGCTTAAAGAAGGTGATTGGAACTAAGTGCCAAACTCAAACCAACCTTCCCGAGTTGGATGAAGAAGGATCCATCTGGTCGCAGCCACAAGCAGTTTTGGAAAAGCGAGAGCATCGTCTTCGTCAGCGTACCATCAAGGAAGTGTTAGTTCACTGGAAAGATACAACTCCAGCAGATGCCACCTGGGAGCCTGCTAACATTCTGCAGCAATTTCCTCATCTCAAGCCTTGAGGACAAGGTTGATTCTAAGGGGGAGGGCATGTTAGGGACCTAACCTACCTAACCCCTCAAGTGGGTAGAATAATATATTTCCATTTAATAAAGGTCAATATTAACAAGGCCTAGCAATAAGGAGGAATAAGTCGAATGTAAGAAATCCTAGTAGAAGCTTCCGCTTCTAGAAGGATCTTCCTCTAGATTGTTCTTTTGGATAGATAGATTTAGTATAAATAGGAATAGAGGATATGAGAAGTTTTGTCTTGGATATTATTGTAATAGAGCTTTGCTCTGCTGGAGGTTACCCCCTCGAAGAGGCAAGTGAACAATGCTATCAGTAATCAAAGTGCTCTTTCTAGTGTTATTCTAGTATTATTTTGGTATTATTGTGATGTTGTTCTAGTTAAATCATTGTTTATTTGTCATTTCTAGCTAACTATTTATGTTCTGCATACTATTTTATATCTGGAATATTACACTAGAAATCAGCAAAACTTTGCCAACAAGGCTCTGATACCATGAAGAAAACTGAGGTCCTATGAGGCTGCCAACTAAGGTTTGCCTTTGACCTTGAGATTGGCTCCAAGTTTCAATCTCCAAAACTGTCCTTTGTTGTTTAAGGACAGCAAACAGTTTAGTAACTTTTGCCCATAGTTTTTGTAGGTTAAAGGTTTCTTTGAGGTGCCCTTGCAAGTGTTTTTGTACCGATGGTTAGCACATGCAATAAATCTCAAAACAAGTAACACTTCCTCTAGATCTTAACAACACAAGTAAGCTAATCTATAGTCTAAGCATGCATGAAATGAACATAGGTATTTTTGGTCAACATGACCCTGGATAAAAGTTAAAACCTCGCGGGGAAAACCAGTTTGGAATGGAAGTATATATAAGTGGTGTCTAAAGCATGAGATACAACAAGTACATGAAACAAATGAACCTGATACAAAGGCAGCCCCTCTCAAGCTGCTATACAAGTCCAAGAAGGTGAATGCGCCCAAGCATGGTGTGCCCTTCTCCTTTGTTGCTCAATCCCACTCTGGCCTTGCGCCCTTGCTGCTCAAAGCCTTGTAGAAGAAACCCTTGCACACAAATTTGCCCTTGTGTGCTACCTCTCCAACAAGACACTCCAATCAGCAATCTGACAAGTAGAAGGCCTCCCTGCTAGGTGTGCACCCCCCTCTTATAGTGCGCCCTCCTCCAAGCAAGCATGAACACCACAAATAAATGGAAGCCAAAGCCTCCTAGAGCACCCTTGCTGCCCTCTTCCTTTGCTTCCATTCCCCATCTCCATTGCTCTCCTCTTCCTCTCCAAGTGAACAAAGGAGTGAATGAGCCTCATTTTTCCCTATGCGCCCCTCTTAAGGAATCATAAGGAAACCTAAAATATCAATGGCTAGGATCACTCCAAGCCATATCTAATCCATGGTTGAGATCTCTCAAAAAGAATCTCAACTCAAAACCCACTTTGGGTTAAGTTTCCATAGTTCACTTTATGTCCCCCAGTTCACCCACAAAGTGAATTAATAGTCACTTTTCACTCAAGTGACAAATTTCAACCTTTTGACTTAGGAAAATGTCAAAATGAAACTAGACATAAAGTATAAGGCACAATGGGTTAAATATTTCCCTCTTGTGGTTAGAGGCTCCAAACCACAAGGGAACGACTTCCTGAGGTACACCAAAACTCAACAATTCCCACCTATAGCATAAGTATTTAGGAATACTTTTTATTTCGACGACATCAAATGACAAAATGAGAAAATTGTAGTTTATGGCTCTAAACCTCTATTTTATGTGGATTGAATATTCTAATTTCTTGTGTGTTTTAGTGTTGTCACTAGTTGTATCAATATTTTCTAAATGTTTTAAGAAATATGGATCTTTATATCAATATTTTGTTTTTGTATTTGTAATATCTATATATATATATATATATATATATATAAGTCAATTTGGTGTAGCTCAACTGATTGAGAGGAAAGTTGTTATCCTCCCCCGCCAGGGTTCAAATCCCACTATGTGGCATGCTTGCTCTCTTCGTGAGCCAATTGTTGACTACTGACCTAACCTTAAGCCCTAAAGAATTCGGTTTACCCTTCGTACCATCCTCGAAATGATGGAACGTATCCAGTGGCCTTCCCTGAGAAATGAATTACGTGAATAATAATAAAATTAAGAATATATATATAGTGTGTCCCAAGTGTTGCATTTCAAGTGACTTAGCTTGGTGACCTACCTCTTCCTTCCCTTCTCCCTTGTCCTAGTATTCCCAATTCCTCCCAGAGTCATTCCTAACCTCAACCCATCCATAGGGAGCCTCTGTTTTAATTCCTTAGCTTGGATAATAAGCCTTGGTAAATTATCCTAGAGGGGCCTTAAACATGAACCAAGGGACTACCAATTTCAATCCCACAACCTTTCAACAAAACACTCATTCTCCTCCTAATTTTCCCAATTTCTTCCAAATAAAAAATGCGTGGCAACACCACTTCCCTTCCAGGGGCTGAAGCTTGAGTCTTCCTCTTTGTGGTAGTGCAGTACCTCACTCTAACTATCATACTACGAAAATTGTTTACAACAAACCAAAACTATAATCCAAAGATTAGCTAAAGCACTCACTTGCCTATAATAAACCTGTTGCTTTGATTTAAAATTTTCACTTGAAGTAGAATGTTTAGCACTAAGGTATGTAACATGGTTGTAGCCCATATCAGGGTGGTTGTAGTCCATATCAGGGCTAGAGCAATAGCATTCAACTTTCATCTCTATAAGTGGGATCGAGGGAATTGTCTTGGTAAGACAATATTAGAATGGTCATAAAATTGTTTGAATCATCTAATCACAGTTGTGCCCTACAAGGAAAGGAAAAATTAGAAGAGCAGACAATTTTCATTCCACATGTGGCAATAGAAATTAAATTCAACTTTCATCTATGAGTTTGAACGGACGGAATTGTCTTGGAAAGACAATATTAGAATGCCCAGATAATTGTTTGATGCATCTAATCACAGTTGTGGGCCACAAGAAAAAGTAAAATAAGAAGCAAAGACATCTTATTATAATTATATTGTTCTTCTCAATAATGTCATTGCGACCTTTAGATTGAACTAGGATAATACAAGCATATTTTGTATTGTTATTTGTCAATGTGTATGGAACACATTACAAATATGAGCAATGCCTTCTAGTACTGATGTAGGTTAGAGTAATTAGTGTAAGCAATCATTCCTAGATCAGAATCAGGACATTTGGATCTGGTTCAAAGTTCTATCAGTAATAGTTACACTACTGGTCAGGGTGAGTAGTTGCAGAGAATTGCAAACCAAATCTATTAGCCAAACCTCAGTTGAAGGATTAATTTTGCTTATAATAACATTGCTGCTTTATTATCTCGTTATAATCATTTGATTGGGGTGTGAAAGATATGCATTGGTCTACGGCATTTAAAATTGTCACTTCAAGTAGAGTGTTTAGCACAGAGGTACATAAATAAGTCGGAATCAAGGGAACTGTCATGGCAAGACAATATTAGAATGGTCAGAACTTTGTTTGATGCATCTGATAACATTTGTGATGCACAAGAAAAAGAAAAATTAGAAGGGCAGACGCCATTTGACAATTATATTGTTCCTCTCAATCATGTCACTGTGGATTTTGTATTGTTATTTGTCCATGACTATGAGACGTGCCACAAATTGGAGCGCTGCTTTCCTACTAGTACAGATGTAGGTTAGAGCAATGAGTTTATGCATTCATTCCTAGATTGAAATTTGAACATTTGGATCTAGTTCATATCTACATCAGTAACAGTGACAGTGTTGGTCAGGGGGACAAGTTGCAGATCAAGAATAGAAAAAGTAGAAAACAGTACTCTTAATACTCCTAAACCATCTCAAGGCCGGTTGCCTTTCTTTGTAAAATAGATACTAGATAACAAATTATCTTTGGATTTGACATGTGAGCTTCAAGAAAGTGGCAGAAATGCTGCCACTTCCTCAAAATAGCTCAAGCACGTCCACATATCACCCAGTGTGCCATGGCTTGCTCCTGCAGAACTGATGTCTCTCACCCTTGTCATCACACAGCCTGAGAGACTGAGCTAGGAAATTTCGTGTATATCAGATTAATCTTCCAATAACAAATACAAGCATCCTAGAATCTTATTTATATATAGGCCGTTTGGAATTGTGTCTTTACAGATAATGGCCTATTTGAAATTCAAAATTACTTCTAAATGCAGCCCATCTTCAAAGAGCGAAGTAGTTCATTCTCATCTTAATTCTATTTGCCAATGGGCACTGCCTCATCCATTCAGATACTGACTCCACAGCAATAGAATGTCTGACAATAGATAGTATGCACAATGAAAACCCAGCATTTCTAAGTACATCGTTTGTTGCTTCTTTTCAATTTTTCTCATGCAATATTCAAAATATTCTTACCTTCAGCTGGCGACCGTGCAACTCAGATTCATTCAATAAAATGGCATTTTGTACAGCCTCTGCCTCCAAAAACTCTACATAAGCATATCTGCATGAATGAAAACTACATATCAACCTTGCAATCCTGTGCAAAATGCATCGCACTAACCAGTAACATAACAGGGAAAACAGCTAAATATAAGTTTCAAATCATTGTGCAATGCAGAATCAAAAATTTAAATTGACCACGCACCCTTTTGGCTGACCAAATTTGTCTGTCAAGATTGTAACTCGGTTGACTGTTCCACACGACTGAAAATGCTGCTGGACTTCTTCAGGCGTGCAAGCATAATCAACCTGGACATTTCATACTCCAAATTAATGTGAACCACAGGGATATGAGATACTATTCATGGTTTTATCTACATATGCAACCAGTGTCTGTGTACCATTTGCAGAAGGATTATACTACAGAACACGGAAGTCCAGAATAATGGCACAGTGAATGAAATATATAAAAGGATGTGGTGGCATCAAACCAGCAGCCTGCAATGCCTCAAAAGTTACAAACTCGAATGAGATTACTCACACACAACAAATACTCACATTGCCAACATAAATTGAACGTGTATCAGCCTCTTCCTTGGTTGCCTGAGAGGCTGCAGATGCGGCAGGGTCTACAAAAAGGAAACACATCAATGAGTCAGTTTATTAAGCAAATTAGACACCATCTCAGATATACTACAAAAATTCATCCAAGTAGGATCAACCATGATATATTGTTACATTACTGACATAGTCTGACTATGAGGCCTGCATATTTCAGCACGAACAAGCATGTTTTTGTAGCAATCAAAAGTAGTGTCCAGATAGACCAGGCTGCCATCTCTCCCAAGCATTTTATCTAGGCACTGAAAAATCACTCTAGCTACAAATTCAAAGCTAAGGCTATATTCTCTCTGCAATTTAATTATTCCTGAATTGTCAATTGGGTGTAGCTAGAGTGGCTGAGGTGTGTTATCCTCCCCCGCCTGGGTTCAAATCCCACTTTGTGACATGCTTGGGTTCAAATCCCACTTTTGATGTTGTAATATGAACCTAACTTGTACAATCAAATAGGTCCATGCTTGCTCTCAAAAGAGGCTGATCCAAGAGGGCAAGCTCAATAGAAGGTTAAGACTACAAGGGCCACATATGCATGCCACAAGAACTTCGCATTGCAGAAAATGGAAGTAAAGGAATACTAGGAGGGCCTTAAAATTGCAACATCAAAACTATGCCAATAGGGTATGCCCTCAACAATGAAGCATTGGTCTAGCACCCACTCAATAGATGCAAGAGAAAACCATCATGTATAAGACAACAAAGGATTCAAGAGAGAGAAGCCCCACACATACAACCCTTCCAATGGGGTAGATAATAAAATAAAAATATCCAAGATCAAACCCTAGATCTAGCCTAGGGAGTAAAGAAACAATATCATCTAATTACTAACCAACAATACTTCATCCACGGGACTCTGGGGTTTCAACTTGGTATTGTACAACAGGTTCTCTATAGAGAGTGACAAAGCCTCCCTCGGGATGGGGAATGGTGGCATATGATAGGCCCATCTGAAGGTTACCCACCAGGGTTGCGGCCCATTCCCTGGATAACAGCATTCCAAAAACATCAGATATATCAATTAAAACAACATTCATGACAAGGGAAATGTAAAGAAAGGCTGTCAGGCTAACCTTAAGGTCCTTAATAAGAGCACAAACCTTGATAGGTCGAGAATCCACCCCACATACATTTCGATAAGATCGTGAGATTTCTAGGTCAAGTTATTGCATTAAAAGAAGATATATTAATATCAAAATTTTGAACTATAAAAGTACATAAGTCTCTTTATAAAAGATTTATTTTATTTCTTTTAATTGCATAGTTAGTTTTCCAAGATATGGATTTGAATAGGATACAATACCAATATGATAGATTTGTACAAATTGCCTATAAAACATGTACCCCTTTGGAAAACTGTACATATTACACCATTCAAATTCACAAAAAAGAAGCAATATTAATGTCAAATTTTGAACTATTGAAGTACATAACTCTCTTTATAAAAGATTTATTTTATTTCTTTTAATTGCATAGTTAGGTTTCCAAGATATGGATTTGAACAGGAAACAATACCAATATGATAGATTTGTACAAAACCCGATAGTCTATATCTTTGGATACAACACAAAAAATACATGTTATACTTATAGTATTTGTAATAAATATTAACAAAGGTATAAAACATATATAGATATATTATTTTAAAATATAAAGATATAATATAGATTATGCATAATTTGCATACAAAAATATATAAACGAATTATGCACTTTTCTCTAGGAAGAGAAGATCCCTTGTGCAAGTCTTTCACGGATTAAAAGCTTCTCTTCCTTTGGGTCTAGCAATATCCAAAGTAAACACTCAAAGGAATTTGTTTGCTAATGAAAGAGATCCCAATATTTCATAGGGATACTTCGATGAGGCTACAAGGGGGAATCCAGGACCTTGTGGTGTTGGAGGGACCTTACAATATAGCACTTTAAAATACATGTAATACTTTGGATACAACACAAAAAACACATGTAATACTTCTCTAGATGTAATACTTCTCTTTGGATCTCTTGTGCAATTCTTTCACGGATTAAAAGCTTCTCTTCCTTTTGGATCTAGCGATACCCAAAGTAAAAACTCAAAGGAATTTGTTTGCTCATGAAAGAGATCCCAATATTACGTAGGGATACTTCAATGAGACTACAAGGGGGAATCCAAGACCTTGTGGTGTTGGAGGGACCTTACAGGATAGCACTTAAAACTCCTTTTACATTAAGGTTGTGCAAGGGCCAAAACAATAAGGCAAAGCTAATGGTAGTTTCTATTTTATTATCCTTGGCTCAAGACAAACTTGTACACTCCATGGCGATTTATAGCAATTTGTACCAAACCCGATATATAATTTTAAAATATAAAGATATAATATAGATTATGTATAATATCCGTAAAAAAATATATAAATGAATTATGCACTTTTATCTAGGAAGAGAAGATCTCTTGTGCAAGTCTCTCATCGATTTAAAGCTTCTCTTCCTTTGGATCTAGTGATACCCAAAGTAAGAACTTGGAGGAATTTGTTTGCCCATGAAAGAGATCCCAATATTACATATGGATACTTCGATGAGGCTACAAAGGGGAATCCAAGACCTTCTGGTGTTGGAGGGACCTTACACGATACCACTTAAAACTCATTTTACATTAGGGTTGTGCAAGGGCCCAAACAATAAGGAAAAGTTAATGGTAGTCTCTATTTTATTATCATTGGCTCAAGACAGACTTAGACACTCCATAGCCATTTATAGTGATTCAAGAGTGGTTAATGTATGGCTAACTACCTCTATAAAAGTTAGGAATATACATCATCATGTGAGCATGAACAAAACCAAATCAAAACTAAACAATAAACTTGATGCCTTAGCAAAAGGTGTTGTGAAACTAGAAGATGGAGATTTACATTTGGAAGAACTAAGGAGTGGTGGGACTATCACCCACACTTCAAGGAATCCATTATGAGACTTATGTATATTTTGTAGGAAAATTTTGCTCCAAGTATCCATTGATTTGAATAGTTATTTGGGACTCCTTCTATCCTCTTAAGGGAGTGTTGATGCTTCTTTTCCTTGTTTTTGGGCAATATAGTGTTTCACTCTCGACACAATAGATCATGGATCCAAAATGTAGTCATGGGAAACTACTAACGTACTCTTTTTATATCAAATAAGATGATTATGACTTCTTGCATGATCTATCGCTTTCTACGGCAATTACATCTTCTCGTCCCACTGGGAAGTGATCAAGGACAGAAGAATCAAAGTGGAATTGAAAATGTCGATGATATTTACTATCGGAATAATCATAGAGGGGCTAGTTTTAGGTCATAAAGTAATAACACTAGGAGGAGAGACACAAGATCACACAACCTTCAAATAGAACGACCTTTCCTCTCCTTTCAATCGAGCAATTGAAGTTCATGTTCCTCTTGACATTGTACTTCGTTCCTCTCCCATTGATATAGTGTCTAAAGACCCTCTTCACTTTGATTTATGAACACCCTCACACTCACACAACCATCACTCGAACTACAATCACTTAACTCACTTTCACTTTCCCACTCTCCTAATACTACCAAGGCCATTGGGGTGTCATTAATCCTTTAAGGTCTAGAACAAAAGACTTTAGTCAATATTGCTCTAGTATGCATTTTGGTGATTTCACCCCCAAACCCAAATCTGGTGATGTAATGGACTTGATTCTAAACAGGGGACAAATGGTAGGTACTCAATTTGAGACTCCAACGTTCTACGCAGAGGCAAGAAAAGATATATTGGCAAGAGTTGGGCTTTCAAACCGTCCCATCGCCTACATTATGGATAATCATGAATTGAAAAAGCCATATGGAGATGATGGAAAGATGTGGTTTTTCCATCATAAAGATACCAGACTAGAATCTTCTATTTTTTCTTCAACTAGGGGCCTAGAAGGCTTAGGAAACTTCCTTGCCACTAAAGCTCGAGACAACATGCTTGGTTGAGCTAATACAGCCCAACTTTGTGGTGGCCTCAAGGTTAATGAGACTCTCTTAATCGATCCATCACTGGGTATGTCTACTCCACCCTATCTTCCATCTTGAAGACACTAGACTAATTGCATTGTGTTTTTTGCAACAAAATACTTGCAAAGGTTTCAGAAGCTTCACTGCCACTAAAACACGAGACAACTTGCATAGTTGCTCTAATACAACCCAACTTGGTGGTGGCCTCAAGATTAACATGGACCTCCTAGTCCGAGAACTATCACTAGGAAAATCGACTCCTCTATCTTATCTTCAAGTGTTTATTTTATCCTTGAACCGGATCCCTCAATATTTAACAAGTGTAATGAGCATTTTTTTTAAATATCACCCTCCAAGCTCAAAATGGGATTCATGGAGAGATAAGGGTTATAGTCAACAAGGAGTGAAAAGGGAGGATGTGTCTATTATCCTCTAAAGAAGAAAATTAAGGAGAGCAGGAGATGACATCAAACTAGGGTTGTTGAACTAAAGAAGAGAGAACGAAAATAGTTCTAGAATTGGAGTTGATCTTTGAGAAAACACTATTATATGCAAAGACAGCCCTAATTAGGCATTTTATTACAAGGAAGATAGAGGATAAAGCTCTCACAGTGGATAGACAAAACATGGGAAAAATTGTTCAAGTATTCTCCAAAATTCTTACTACAAGAGAGGTTATATCACTTTCTTTTTCAAATCAAGAGTGGATTAGGGTGATACAGGCAAACGAATTTGGTTCTAATAACTCCCTCCCCACATTGAACCATTGGGAGCCAAGACTTGACACCTTAAGAGAGGAAACCTGTTGATATTATCGTAGCTGCAGGGGGTATTTACCTCCACGTGTAAACCTGACGAGAATAGAATATTTTGGGAAGCAAGAAGAAACCCTAATTAGTTGGCTAATAACCCTAGAAGACAAGTCAGCTCAAGAGGATAACTTCTATTAGGTTATTAGCCTCCAAGAGAAGAAGTCCGCTAAAGGAAATATTATATACTAAGTATATAGGCACCCAGAATGAAAAGTCGGCCCAGGCAATTTGCCAGATTTAGTATAAATACAGGAGGCCAGTCTTCATTCTGGCAGGCTTTCTCAGAACTACAGAAGCAGCACTTGTGCACACTGCAGTTGGCCTGTTTGTGCGCAAGTTTGGAGAAGAGTTGTCATTGCAGCTAGCAAATTTCGGTTTTGGCTTGGACTATCTCTTGGTTATGGTTTGGACTCTCTGAACAGCTCTTCCTTGGTGCGCTATCCTTGGAGAAAGGTGCGCCACCATTTGTTTGGCTACCTAGCCTAGGGTTTGCTTCCGAAATGATTCTCTGTCAAGGTTAAGGTGCTTGGGGGTGGCTTCAACCTATGGTTGGGTGACAATAGTGATATTGTCTATGGTTAAACGAGCACATCCATTATATTCTAACAGGTTATGGACCCACTGGAAGGGAGCATAGCCATAAGGATACTAATCTCGTTGAAGAATTGCCGCTAGGATTTCTAGCAGGAGCAGTTACCAAAGCATTGTCGCTAGGGTTACTAGCAGGTGCAGTTGCAGAAGCCCTAACCCTCTCGTTGAGGCACCTTAAGAGAAGGGATTGACCTAATTTCCTAATAGACTAGTGCGCCCTAGCCTAGCGCATCTCTTGGTACTCTCAGCAAGCAAAAACGTCAAGTTTGAGTTTTTGGTCAAATCTAGGGTTGACCCAATCAAGGCAACCATGACTTACTCTATGAAGTCAGAAAACAAGTTAGATGGGGCTTCTAACTTCAGAGCGTGGAAGACAAGGATTGACCTCATCCTTGCCAAGAATAAAGTGCTCGATATCGTAAAAGAAAAGATCTTGGAACCAGAGTTTGAAGGAAAAGAGAAGGAACCGCAGAACGTCGTAGTTATGGAGAAATTCAAAGACGGTGACATCAATGCCATGAGTATCATAGTGGACTCTCTAAAAGACCACTTGATACCCTACATCTCCCATCTTGACTCATCTAAGAAGATGTATGATGCCCTAACAAGCCTCTTCTCAGTCAGAAACATTAGACAAGTAATGAGTCTGAAGAATGAGCTCCGTGACATGAAGATGAATGATGATGACAACATAACATCATACTTTGTGAGGATATCTCAGTTAAGAGATCAACTACAAGTTATTGAAGAGATCGTCTCAGAGAAGGAACTGGTAAATATAGTACTCAACGGTCTTCCAAAAACATGGGATGCATTTTCCGCAAGTATGAACACAAGGAAGGAGTATCCTCCATTCGAAGAACTTTGGACTTGTTGTGCACAAGAAGAATCAAGGATTAGTGCAAAAGAGAAACCTCAAAAGAAATACGATGATCAAGCCTTCACAACAAGATTCAAGAATTTCAAGAACAAAAGGAAGTTTGGTTCAAAGCCAAATCAAGAGAAAGATATGTCAGAAATACAATGCTTCAACTGTCGAAAATATGGTCACTACAAGAATCATTGTCCCGAGCTGAAGAAAACGAAGGAGACACACGAAGCATTAGTTGTCGAAGAAAAAGGAACCTTCAAAGAAGATTAAGCAAGAAGAAACAGACTTCTTCTAAGACAAGGTAAACAACACTCTTCATAGTTCTTGTACATACCATGTTTTCTATACATATCTTGCATATATATTTCTTAGAAGATAATATGTTCAAAAATAAACTATACTTATGGAAGAACAACAACATAAGGATTGCTACAAGTCAGACAATACAAATGAAAGGATGAAGTACATCAACAACCCCTGGTAACAATTCATGTGGAAGTTATTATCAGAATCAATCTTGAAGAAACCTAGAAGAAGTAAAGACGAAAAAAAGTCAGCAATCAAGAGGAAATTGGAAAAAGATTTGTGACACTTTGCAGAAGGCAATAAGGTTGCAGACGAAAGCGCAGACTCTCCTAGATGGAGGGAGTCGTTTATATTATCAAAAGAAGAACATGCATTCATGCATGAAGCAAGGATTAGGAGGGAGCTAATCCTAAACTATATGATCCATTGAAGATGATGAAATATCTATCCATGTGTTCAATGTGACTTCAGAAGAAGTCCTCTTTGAAAAGAAGCCTTAAAGTAATCCCTGGTTGTCCATCCACATCCATGATCCTATGATGAAAGAAAGAAGTTGGAATCTTCAGAGTATGGAATCTATAGAAAACTCCATGAACTCAAGAGCTAAAGAGAAACATGAGGAAGAACATGAAGATTCAAAGAGAGAAAGAAAAGACAGAACAATCAGTCAATGTATCGAGAATCACAAGACTACCAGCCTAATATGAACTCACTAGAAGCAATCAAGCAGAGGAACTGAAAGTTGTGATGAAGAATAGTGTATGGAAGACTTATGAATGAAAGCATTGCAAGATCCAAAATTAGAGGTTCTCCCAGATGGAGGGAGAAGACTATGATGATTGCTTGTAAACTAGACATACCTCTACATGAGCCAGTATATCGTCTGCAATATCCATAGGTTGGAGTTTACATGTAGAGCAACCTCAAAGGCTTTGAGGTATACCAGAAAGAGACCCTTGTATGTAGATGGAAGAAGATCTTGTATGGATTCAAACAACTTGGTGCAGAGCCTTCAATACACAGCAGAAGCGCGGTGAAAATATTTCTATAACAGAGATATTGTATAAGAATAGTTACTCAGAAATCCAGGATGATGAATTGCTAATCCATGACAAACTCTCATAGATATGTTCCAGTTTGAGCCCTACCGTGATGTTATGAGCCAGCAGGAAACAAAAGATGAATCCAACAATGATATACTACATTGATCAGAGCTATATGAAGCCTTCAAAGAAAACCAATGTTCCAGAAAGACCAAAGTACATTGAGATCAAGCATTACACTCTCCGTGATGAAGTCCAGAAAAGAGAAAGTGGTTCTCCAATATATATCTCCACAGATGAGCAGATAAGCAGACATTTTGGTGAAGCCTCTGTCCAAAATGAAAAAGTTTGTGTACTCAAGCTGGAGCTCGTGGAGACGACTTCCTTATTGAAAAAGGAAGAGATGACTCCTAGGTTGGGAGGGAGCACTGATGTGTTATTGATTTATGGACGGTCATTTTTCAAATTCGAAAAATGGTCTAGGATGAGCAGTGCCTTTCCAGTTTGGAAAGTGGTTTGAGATTTCTGACGCACAAGCATTTTCCAGTTCGAAAAATGGTCCAAATTGAACGGTCATTTTCGTAATGAAAATGGTTCGATGGATTGTTGATGTACCATAGACAGCGATTCCCCTTGTGGTTTAACATAGGGAATGGTCTAGAACAATCTCTCTTCTTGACAGTCACTCTTAGTAGTGGTCAAGAAGACTGGTCTGCCTCGTTGGACAGTCATTCTTTCGAAGCTCACAGTTGTGAGCAGTTTCGAAGAATGGTCCGTTTTGGAGGTTGGTGCAGGACAGTCATTTCCTTTGGAAATGGTCCAGACAGTCATTCCCTAGGGCGGATTCATTCTCTCCAGGCTACACTTTGTTTAGTGCCAGAGGAATGGCCCAGATAGGTGAATGGTCCAGGTTCAGCAATCAGGGACAGGCATTCCCTACAACAGATTCATTCTTTCCAGGTTGCACTTTGTTTAGTGCCGGAGGAATGGCCAAACAGGGAATGGTCCAGGCTCAGAAATTGGGACAGTTATTCTTCCTTGCTTGAGAAGAATAGTCCAGAGAGATCATCATTGATGTTTTACCTTCTGAGGGCAGATGCTCTTCCAGATCTCACAGATGTGAGTGGAAGAATGGCCCAGATGACTCAGTTTATATCATAACATTTTTTTCTGTGCAAGTTGATATCAAATGATATGATTGTTATGGAGACTGTATGTCTCCGGACAGTAGATGTATACTACTATGGTGGATGTGTTCCACTAATTGTGACTATATGTCATTGATCAAGTATCTGTGTGCTACTTGGTGTGGTAGTGTACCACTGGATAGTAGTTGTGTACCACTATGGATAGACACAGTTGTGTTCTATTGAATGACATTGTTTCGATTGCCTTGAAGACTATCAGTAGTGTTGGAAAATGTTTAATCAGCTAGATGGATTATAAATGGACAGAGATTTCCTAGACGAAAAATGGTCCAGGACATTTATTCTTCCAGGACATATGTCCAGATTAGAAGAATGGTTCTTGTGTCACTCTGTGGAGTGAGTGACTTATCCAGCATCATGTTTGATTACTCAGATGGAGTATGGTTTCGAGAGATGATGCAGCTGATGACACTGATAATGATGATGGTGCTCATGATCTAATCATGAGATAGTCTATACGACTATGTTGATGCTACTGGGTGAATGGTATGTTTGTGCTCAAGACCATTACCTTCAATACCTCCCTAGCTAGGAGGGAGTGTTGATATTATGGTAGCTGCGGGAGCTATTTACCCCCACGTGTAAACCTGACGAGAATAGAATATTCCGAGAAGCAAGAAGAAACCCTAATTAGTTGGCTAATAACCCTAGAAGACAAGTCAGCTCGAGAGGATAACTTGTATTAGGTTATTAGCCTCCAAGAGAAGAAGTCAGCTAAAGGAAATATTATATACTAGGTAAATAGGCACCTAGAATGAGAAGTCGACCCAGGCAGTTTGCTAGATTTAATATAAATACAGGAGGCCAGTCTTCATTCTGGCAAGCTTTCTCAGAACTACAGAAGCAGCACTTGTGCGCACTGCAGTTGGCCAGTTTGTAAGCAAGTTTGGAGGAGAGTTGTCGTTGCAGCTGCTGCAGCAAGCAAATTTCGGTTTTGGCTTGGACTATCTCTTGGTTATGGTTTGGACTCTCTAATCAGCTCTTGCTTGGTGCGTTATCCTTGGAGAAAGGTGCGCCAACCTTTGTTTGGCTATCTAGCCTAGGGTTTGCTTCCGGAATGATTCTCTGTCAAGGTTAAGCTGCTCGAGGGTGGCTTCAACTATGGTTGGGTGACAATAGTGATATTCTCTATGGTTAAACAAGCACATCCATTATATTCTAACAAAACCAAACTAGCTATAGTATGGGTCAACCTTCTCTATTTCACTATGGAATTGTCACATGAGGAGGTTTTTAAGGCTATTGGGAACAGATTAGGTAGATTCATTATAATGAATGAGAAAACTAGTAGAATTGGAAGTACTTCAATGGCACAGATATATGTGGACTTAGATCTAGAAGATAAGCTGCCAAATGGGATAGATATAGAAGACAAGATTGTGTAAATATTACCTTCAAATGTGGGAGTTGTAAAACCTATGGACACTACCATGCTTGTCTCATGAGATCAAAAGAGGATATCCTAGGAGATCTGTTGCTAGATGGGATATAAATAGAACCAATGTGTGTGAAGTTTAGACAAATACTAGACTATATAAATATTCCATGTGGATGTGGGTGTTGTAAAGCCTATTTACATGAACATGCCTATCTCAAAAGGTCAAAAGAGGATATCCTAGAAGCCATGCACTTAATACATAGTCCCGCATGCAATGACATGCACTACTTAAGAAGATTTGGAAAGGAGCCCCAAAAACCACAAATTCCAATTGTGTCTAGCTAAATAGAGGAACTTAGAACCAACTTTCCAGTCAAAGTAGAGGTGGGCTACAAGATGAGCTTGATATGGCACTATGTCACAAACAAGATGGCAAGGCAATGATGAGGGAGACCACCCTTTTATCACTAGGAATCACATGATCCAAAGTCATCATGGAGAGCAACAATCTAAGGAAGGAAAGCGAAGGAGTTTACTTAGAATATTGAAGAATCGAAGATGTGACCCTCTCATGTGGATCTCTCAATGCAAAGTTTACATAAGGAGGCTTTTCTTGAAGAGAATCCAAAGGTATATCCCTCAACACATGCACATCTAGAAAGGAGAAGGCCAAAGATTCATCAACATAAGATCTTAAAGGACACAAAACTTTGTCAACAAAGGACTATGAAGGGGGGTGCTCAATCTCGTCTCATTCCCAAGGAAAGGTACCATTTCATATCTGGAAGCAAGGGATTGAAACTTGACACTAACACATCCTTCCCAAAAACAAGGAAAGAAATCATTCATGTCGTTGGCTAAGGAGCAAGCAAAAGTGGAAGACCAAGGGGAACAACAATCTAACAAAAAGGCTCGAAGAGCAAGGATGGCCTCCCAAATAAATAAAGCAATGATTTGCCTCTCAATCTACATAACAGGTTTGGAAGCACCCCCAAAACAACAGTCCCTAAAGAGGTTGGTTTAGAAATACAACCGAAATGTGATTTTCATTCAAAAGACAATTCTAAAAAGAGATGATCTAATAGGCCCTATACAAAGCCTACTACAAGGATGGGAACTTATTAGAAATAGTGCTAAATGAATATCTAAAAGCCTAGCAATTGGCTAGAGACAAACTTGTAAGATAGCAATCCATATTTCCTTGCTTCTACTACCATATGCACTCTATATGTGACGTATTTGGATGAAAATATCATTTCTGTTAACTTCTATGGCCCTTGCAATAATAGAAAGGATCGTTGGCTAAAGCCTGTAAATGATGCCTCCCTCCCTACTCAAAATTGTGCGAGGGAGGGAATTTAAACTTAGTCTTGAGGAGCAAAATATAGTGGGAGGAGGGAAGACCTAATGCACTAGCATGGTTCTTCTATCATCAATTTGAAGAAAAGGCAAGTGAAACTAGTGTCTAACCAAGTTTGACTCGATCGGTGCGAGTTTAGTTAGTGAATCCTCAAGTTTGACTCACGAGTTTGATTTGCTCGCACCCAAGAAGCCTATCAAACCCTTTTTAAGTGCTTGGACTACAAGTGATAAAAAGAGATAAAGGAGGACCAAGTAACCCATATAGGGCACCCACCAACACTTGTTGGCCATCCACCAACAGCACTAGAGACCTAGAACATCCAAAATAGCAATTTTTTCACGGTTTTACTCCGCAACTATTTCCAGCCTCATAGCCTCTTTTTCAGCCATGGAGGTATTGTACACATTGTTTTCATCATTTATTAGTTGTTGTTTATAGTTTCGAGTATATAACAACATTTTTCAAGATTTTTTAGGGCTTTTCGATCAACACAAGTTTGATTAGTGAGTCCCCAAGTTTAATTCGGGAGTTTGACTCTCCTACACCCAAGAAACCCATCAAACCCTCTTTAAGTGTGATTTTACTCATTTTTCAACCTAATTGATGAAATTTCCTCTGTATTAGTGGACTACAAGTGACGAACAAAACTAAAGGAGGACCAAGTAACCTATCTAGGGCACCCACCGACCACTAACACATGTTACCCATCCACAGAGGTCCTTGGTAACCTAGGGCATCAAAAACAGTAGGTTTTTTCGATATTTTATTCAACAATTGATCGTTTGCATCATTTATTAGTTGTCGTTTATTATTTATGGTATATAGCAACATTTTTTAAGAACTTTTAGGATTTTCGATCAACACAAGTTTGATTAGTGAATCCCCAAGTTTGTATAATGAGTTTGACTCGCCCACACCCAAGAAGCCTATCAAACCCCAATCAAGTGCAATTTTACACATTTTTTCGACATGATTGAGCAAATTTCCTATGTATTTTTTCAAGCGACAAACAAAGCTAATCGAGCACCATGTAACCCATCTCAGGCACGCATCAAGACTTGTTCGTTATCCACCAACATTGTTGGTATCCTAGGGCAACCAAAACAACAAGCTTTTAAAGATTTTTAAGTGACTGTTACAAGCCACTTATAGCTTCTTTTTCACCCTTTGAGGTATTCCTACAGATTGTTTTCATCATTTATTAGTTGTTTATTATTTGATGTTTATAGCTAAATTGCATGAAACATGAAAATGTCAACAAATTTCCGAAATGTGAACCCCCCAAAATCGATACGTCAGGGGAAGCGCAGTATATAAAAAATATGTGTGTGTGTGTGGTTTTTTTTAAATAATACATTGTCTTGCAAGAAAATAAGAATGATACACATAAAAGACAAGTCCACCATTTAACTAAGTTCATGCTCCTCATCCAAAGATGATGTCTGCAAAATCCTCTAAACCAACAACAAAACAATCAAATTACAAGCCACTTATAGCTTCCTTTTCACCCTTTGAGGTATTCCTACATATTGTTTTCATCATTTATTAGTTGTTTATTATTTGTTGTTGTCATCATTTATTAGTTGTTTATTATTTGATGTTTATAGCTAAATTGCATGAAACATGAAAATGTCAACAAATTTCTGAAATGTGAACCCCCCAAAATCGATACGTCAGGGGAAGCACAGTATATAAAAAATACAGTGTGTGTGTGTGTGTGGTTTTTTTTAAAAAATACATTGTCTTGCAAGAAAATAAGAATTATACACATAAAAGACAAGTCCACCATTTAACTAAGTTCATGCTCCCCATCCAAAGATGATGTCTGCAAAATCCTCTAATCCAACAACAAAACAATCAAATTCTTCCCTCACTTCAATTTGTATATAAGCTAGAAACAACCTCTGGAAGGCTTTCTTCACTCCATTGACCACCTCCTTGTCCTTATGTAGGGCCTTCCTCTTCCCATTGCTTTGCGCAATGAATTCTTTATCATAAAATCTTGGATTTAAAGAATGTGCCAAAGCATTCAATGGAGTGTTAAAGCCATTCCACCTCATAACAATGATTGCTCTCACATGTTCCGCCAATTAAAAGAAGAGGAGCCTCCTATCTAATAATTTCCACAGTTTTCTCAACCATGTTATCCATGGCATCATAAATCTCTCCCAAGAAAGTTATGTCAGTATCTACATCGCGGATAAGCTCAAATGCAGGTAATGTGAACTTGAGCAAGAAATTTGTCTTGCTCCACCAATCCTCATCAATCCACACCCTCTGCACCATACTTCCCCGCTCTGGATCTACCTGTCTCCACTCAACCCAAGTCACACCCACCACCATACTCATTAATACAGGTTTGACATGAACAAGGAGAGGCAACGTGATGAAGTTTGAGGCATATCTTGTCTCAGCAAGTTTGAGCAGCTCCAATTTGGAGTATTCTCAATATATTGCTCGAGACTAGTGACAATTGGTGATGAATTTTATGATCTCCTTAGCCTTCCCTATGACCTGCTAAATCCATGCAATTTTAGCCTCAATCTCTTCTAAAATCAGATTTAGATTATGGACAATACAAGGAGTCCAAAATATATGATTGTATCTACCCTCAAAAATCAAACAGGGGTGTTTTTGGGCACAACATTTTTTGGCCCTACTTGCTCAATAGGAGCAATTAAAATTTCATTGATGAAATTACTATCTTTACCTTGCCTGAACAATCTTCCACTCTCAAGAACAATGCTCCTTTTGGTGATGATGCAATGACATTGATCAATGGCCTACACCTTATATCAATCCATCCATCTAAAATAATTGAAACCCTTGAGCTACTCCATGAGCTACGAATTGATCTTAAAACATCCTCAAGAAGTTGCCTCTCTTTCTTGAGCAAAATTGTTCCAAGTTTTTCATAGATTGGCCCCTTGAAACCATAAGGGGTTGTGTTAATTTCCCTCACCAAATCCTACCAATCGAGGGACCAAACCACATTAAAAGGGATACTGCAAGCATAGATGGCCCTTGCCACTCTTGTCTCAGCTTCTTCTCTCCCTTGACTGTTGAGAATTTTCAACAATCTATTATTTTTACCTACAGTTGGAAGTTTTGATATCTCTTTTTCAAACTATATCACCCTCCTTTTCCTCGCTTCATGGACAATCCTTGGTTCATTGCTAGCAACCAAGTGAGTATTTCTACCAATACCAATATTGCTTCTCTTCTCTTTCAACTTTTGAGCATACTTGTGCTCTTTCTCAAATGTGGCCCTCACCTCTGAATTTCCGGTATGTGCACAAAAACCAACGCCCTTTACCCCTTCATACAAAATTGTGCCTAGACTCGTGTGAGGGTTCTTGTAGGACTTTCCATTTTCACATAAATTGCACCTCCATTCACATGAACCCCACCCACTCATTTGCTCGATCTTGGTAGCATACTTCCAAAGAGGATAGTATCCTTGCTACTTGCTTGCTTGAGGAGCTCTAGGGGTTTTAGAAATGACACTATGAGAAGCCATGACTGCTGCAAAAACAGTAAATAAATCTGCTCAACAAATAACTTTGTTGCCCACACCCTTCCCCTTGCTGCCCACAATCGTTCTCTTGCTCTAAATGCAACAAAGTTGCTCCCATTGCACCAAAGCACAAGTAAAATGCTTGTTGTTGGTGTAGGAAGCTCTTCTTGTTGAAGAAAGTGTGAGGAATGAGTGAATTAAGTGCTTCCTTGTAGAAAAAAAAGAGGTTGTTAGGTGTTTCTAGAGAATTGTAGATTTTGTTTTTTTTCAAATGAATGTAAAAATTAGTTAATTTTGTTTATAGAGTGATTAGATGCATTCATTAATTATTAATTAAATGTTTTTAAGCTATCTAAGGGTCCCACACACTTCATGGGCACTTGGACGAGCTCACAAACCAAAAAAATTGTGGTAACACAACCGTTTTTCACCATAGTGGCTTGGAAACGACACCGGCTGTATCATACGACGTACCGGTTTCGCATTTACAGGACTGGTACATGGCCATAACAAACTTTTCCTACAACTCGGGTTTATAGCAACATTTTTGGGATTTTGGGGTATTTTTTAGAGTTTTTTTTAGTTATT
>JASDQU010100961.1:273702-310300 GCA_032191745.1 Picea mariana | reverse complement strand
AGGATCTTCCTCTAGATGCTTCTTTTTAGTATAAATAGGAGTCGAGGGTATGAGAACCCTAGCTTGGATATTATTGTAATAGAGCGCTGCTCGACTGGAGGTTGCCCCCTCGAAGAGGCCTGTGAACATTGCTATCTGATTCAAGTGCTATTTCTGTTGCTATTTCGTATATCATATATGTGTATTGTGAAGATTATGCTGGATATTTTACTGTTATACTGTCATTTCTAGCATTTCGTTTCTGTTCTGCATATTTTATATATCTGGTATCTTGCAGAATATTACCTTAGCTAAAACAAGGAACAAAATACATGATATACTTGTTGTTACATTCCTTAATGTATGCTCAGAAAAAGCTTAATGGATCATGGATCAAACCCTCAAGGTAGATCTCATCATGATCATAGGGACAAATGCCAAGAAGGACTTTTAGGATAGTAAACCAGAAAACAACTCAGTTGGCTGAGAATCTAAAGAACATGCCACTGTCAAGTAATAGGGTTGAAAGCAAAACAACATTGTCCAACCTAGGGCTGGAAAAGAAACCACAAACAGCATTAACACTTTCAGCCCACAGAAATCTGCTTCAAATACCAGTAGTTCCAGAACAGCCCCAACAATAATGGTACTAGGGTTGTTAGCAGACAAGGTGAGGCAGCACACAAGGGCGACACCAGCAAATGGTTAAGGCAGCACCATTAAGGCAACAAGGCAGCACAATAAGAAGGTACCAGAACAGCATCAGCAACAAGGAAACACTTTACGGCTGGCTGGGAAAGTCCCCTACAGGTCAGCGGCCGGAAAAACAGTCATTGATGATATGGATAAACCCACAGTAGCTGGAGCAGACCAAGCACACACAAGATAGGAGCTTAGAGGACCCAAAATAAATCTGTCCAGAAGAGTTGCAGCAAACTAGAAACCCTATCCAGAAGAGTCGCAGCAAAAACCTCGATCTTTAACTCGGCTAAGAGAGTGAGTGAGTGTGACAAGTGAGGGATAGGTCACTCTTTTATAGTTTTAGGTAAGGTAAGTTAGGGATAACAAGTTTAGACTACTTGCCATAACTTTAGGGTTAGGTTTAATGCCTAACAAATAAACAAATAATATTTTACAATTTAAAATATTAAATGGCAAATCAAAAAGTCAACTAGAAAATAAGACAAGTCGATGAGAGGGGTTTCAAGATAAAAGCGGCCAGCTTTTCTTTAGGAAGAAGTAAAGAATCGAACCAACACATCATCATCAAATGGGGGGACATAACTCAAGCAAGGGGGTTTCATTAATAAACAATAATGACAAAGTCAAAGGTTAAGTCCTTCTTTAATGGCAGTTTTGTCCACATGAGTCTTATAAGCTTTTATCATCCCAGAATACGAGGAAAGGCAATGATGTGATCATGCCTTTCTTCTTAATTGCTACTAGGTCACATGGACCATCCCGAGAGAGAAGAAAGTCACACATCATCTCGGCTTGGTACTCGGACCAAGAAACTGCCTGGTCTCAAACCAGGATAACCCAGAACACATCTGGGGCCCTAGATCACAACTAGGGTCTTAACCACCCAGGTACACAACCAAAGATCAATCCAAGCGCTGAGCAAGGATTCCCTAAAACACATCCAGGGGCCCTAGAACACACCTAGGGACTTATATCATCAAATTGCTTGGTCCCTGACAAAGAACCCCAGAAATATATTGGGGGCCCAACTAGGGTCTTTTGTTGTGGCTCTAACTGCTTGGTCCCGGACCAAGAAACCCAGGAGTGTACTAGGGGCCCTAGATCACAACTAGGGTCTTTGCCATCCTCTCAGAGAATGGCTCTTGCAACTACATTAATTTTAACAGAGTTTAAAGGTTGTAACCTCTTATTGAAAATTTTCAATGAACAAGACAACCGCTATTTCCCTTGACTTGTAGTTATGAAAAGTAAACCTTAAACTGTAGCAAAATGTTAAACAACAAAGAGTAAACCCCAAACAAAAACATTAAATATGAATAGTCAATGTGCCAAGGGAGAAGGACTTTGCTTAGGCTTACCATGGAAAGATTCCAAGATCAACTAAGCTTCTATGTAAATTTTGTCAAACGCCTTGTAGTGGCACCATATTTAGATTCAAATACCACCTTGCCTATATTCTTGGCAATGACATTGGTCCTTGCTTAAATGTTGACCAAGATGTTAAACACCAAACCAACTTGACCATTCATACCCTCATTGAGGTTAAAGCCAACAAAGCAAGAATACATGCAGAAATGGAAAATCTTAAAGGTGGCAAAAATTCTTCTAATACCCCGTGTAACCCTCCCTCCCTTGAGTCCTCAATGTTGTCCCCAAGTTTTCCATATATGCATCAAAGTCAAAGCCAAATATGCCACCTCCTTCTCCTCCTCCCATTCCTACAATTTTGAGCACAGTTGGTGGAAATAAACACACTTCGTTTGCTCTCTGCACACAGCCCAGTACTCAACCTAGATTGGTTGGCACAGATTGGAAAAAGAATGTCCATAGTCAAACAAGAAGGGCCACTACTAATTCTTGGTACTATTCCAGCATTCAATTCCACTGTGCCAAAAGCACTAACTGACAGTCTAAGATTGATGCAATTGTTATTGTGGGTTTGAGGTTCAAAGCCCCTACATCTGAGAGCCTTAGTACAAATTTTTATTAGAAATCACGAATGTCATTTGTTACGATCCAAAACCTTAAAATATCAAAATAAACCAGAAGTACACGCCATGGCCCTACTTCTTTCAACCTTCTTCACCGTCCTCTGTCGAGTGAGCCCTCCTTCCTCCCATTCCGTTGTCATGGGAGCCCTCCTTCCTCACCCTCATTCTTCGGGTGAGCCATCCTTCCTCCCATTCCGTTATCATGGGAGCCCTCTTTGCTCACCCTCATTCTTCGGGTGAGCCATCCTTCCTCCCATTTCGTTGTCATGGGAGCCCTCCTTCCTCACCCTCATTCTTCGGGTGAGATGTACACCAATGTGAGCGTGGAGCAGAACTCCAATAAATATAACAAAGTTACTCAATAACTCCTTAAAGAATAGGACTCTGGCAGGGATAATTTTAAGGATGGAAAATTATCTCAAAATGTAGAAACCTTGGCGAATCTTACTAGTCTTTAATATGCAAACTATAAAATGTTGGCGATATTTTTGTAAAAATATTCAAATTTATAAGGATTTTATATAGCTTCTATAAAATTTGAGCTATTTTTAAGGTAAGATAATTTTATTCTATATAGAATTTGGGCTAGTAAATTTTAGAAAAGCAAATCTGTTTTTTGGAAAAAACATGGAAAATTAGCCCATGAGCGAAATTTAGCCCCTAAAATCATCCCTAAGGAGAACCTCCTCCAAATACCCAAATACATTCATACATCACAATTCACCTGCCTCAATAATGAATACATGATCTCTATATATACCTATTCACACCTATATGAATACACGAGGCCCCTTCACTATTAGGTCGACCCTATTACCTATACATTTAATAATAATAATAATCTAATTTTAAGTTCACGGCCAAGACAGACACCAAATTGGTATATGAGACCCCTTGTTTGAGGGACAAGGGGCCCCATCCGCGCAGCGATTTGACTGCTAAAGTCTACGGAGGTGTACATACCCTACACACCTATGGATTTGAACCTGTGACTTCCTAGGGGGAAACACATGTTCTTAACAATTAGGCCCACTCAGGATGACACGTTACATGTACATTTAGCCCCATATATGCCCGCCCCCCATTGTGTTCATATCATATACATTTAACCCCATATATGCCCCCCTTGGAGTTATATCAACATCAACCTTATACTTGCTAAGTTTCATTTAGCATGGGCAAACTCAAGGTGCACCATCATGAGCAATGGATGGACATATATGAGGAATAAAAACTTAATAAATTTCCTTGTATCTCGTCCAAAGGGCATGATGTTTTCCAAATTAGTGGATGCATCGGACAAAGTTAATATTTTCTAATTGATTTGTGAAATGATGGAGGATGTTGTTCAAGATGTGGGAGAAGAAAATGTTGTGCAAATTGTTACCAATAATGCAACTAATTATATGGTTGTTGGCAAACTTTTTCAACTTAGGCACCCCTCCATATTCTAGGACTCTTGTGTTGCACATTGCATAGATTTGATGCTCGAGGATATTAGTAAAATTGTTTGGATAAGAAAGGTTGTGGATAAGGAAAAATCCATAACCAAATACATTTACAATCACACAAATGTCATGAGCACCATGGGAATATAAACAAAAGGCACAAAACTCGTTGCAACAAATTTCTTCTCCTTGTAATACATGCTTGACCAAAAGATAAATCTCAAGAGGATGTTTTTGGGACCCGAGTGGATGGAATTCAAACATGGAAAAACCCGTTAAGGCATTGAAATTGTCACTCGTGTGTTTAATGATGGTTTTGGAAATATTACAAAGAAATTATCACTGTGAATTTCATTTATATCAAAATTTGAATATTTGACAATTGACTTTGAACTTCCATGATCGTGGACAATAACAAACCCACTATGGGTTACATTGACGAGATGATCAATCTCGCCAAGGACACCACCAAAAGAAGATATCAAAGTAGAGGAGGCCAAGTGTATGCCTCTTTGGAATATTTTTTATGAGCAGTGTGATAGGCAATTGCAGTCCCCCTTACATTGGGGGGTTGCGGATAGGTTTTCCCTAGCCACAGCCTGGGCCTCAGGCCCCTGGCCCATCCTCCTCCAGATGTCGCGTCCCCCCCCTAGCAGGCATGCTTTGGACAGATGGTTTTTCTTCCCGGTGGTGGTCGCGTTCCCCCACGGAGCGGATCTATGCTTTTATCGATTTTTTGTTCGAGGACTCGATCCCCATAGTGCAGATTCGGTTCGTATTTTTTGTGTGCGGTGTTGTTTGTGAAGTTGTCATATGATCCATATCGGGCCTTTGTCTGCAGGATGCGTTTCTCTGATCGTCGCTGCCTTTTGCCCGAATTTTTTCAGTAAGGATCTGTTTGGTGGTTGGTTTATGAAGCAGATCGCTTCTTTTTCTTCGGTTTGAAGCCAAGTCTGTGGGTGCACTTGCGAGGGTGTTGGTTGGTACATTTTTAGGTAGGTAAATCTCAGATCGGTGTCTTTTGGCACCTGATTCACGATCTGCAGACGGCTTGTTTTCTTTTTCTTCAGCTTTAGTGGGTGCAGAAGTTTTCAGAAGTTTTTTGTGGGGTTGGAACTCACCAATCCATCCCAGCTGGTATGTTCAGGGCTTGATGCAATGTCAGGCTTTTCTCAGTGATCTTGGTGAATGGGGATCCATGTGTCCCCCTTGGGACTATTTTTTGGAGTGGAAGTTGGGGTTTCTAATCGAGGTTGTGAATCTTTGAGGTCCTTCCTTTTCGTGCGTGCAGTGTTGATTTGTCTTGTTGGGTTAGAATTTTGAGGTCCATGTTGGGCGTGTTGCTTCTAGCTTCTCCGTGGATATTGGTTCTCCCGTTGTCCCTCTGGATCTGTTTTCTGAGGGGGTTTCTCTGCCGCTTTGGCCAGATCCGTCCAAACTTCATATTATGTTCTGCCGCTTTGGGGGTTTCTCTTTTGTTCTGCTCCTGCCGCTTTCTTGGTTGTTTTTTTGTGGCTATTCTCCTTGCAGACTTCATATTACTAGGGCCATTTTTTTATGCGCTTCTCTTCCCCTTGGGGTTGAAAGCATTTTCAGAGTAAATGCAAGCTCTCTAATTGCATTATTCAGAATGTAATTTTTATTTTCCCTTAATAAAAGTTACACTTTTTTCCTTCGGAAAAAAAAAATTGCGATTCCCCTTACTTGTTGTTAGGTACTTTTTAAACCTAGCATGTTTTTATCCTAAGAGATCACAAGTTCAAATCCAGAGGGGGGTAGGGTATGTATACCTTCGTAGACTTACCCGTCAAATCGTTGGGCAAAGGGGGGTTCCCTTGTCCCACAAACAAGGGGGTCTCATACACCAATTTGGTGTTTGGCTTGGCCGTGACCTCAAAAATAGATTATTATTATTATTATTATTATTATATCATAAGACCATATTTAATAAGGATGGGAAGATCCACAGAGGGCTTATGACATGCATTAAAAGGTGCTTCCCTGATCAAGAAAGCCAAGGCCCTGTCATTGCCCAACTACAAGGATATAGGGCACCCACAAAATTGTTTGCCTATGCCAGTACTATGCGCAAAGGAATAATATGTTGCCAAGTACCCTTGAAGGCTTGATCGATTCATTAAATTTCCTCTATTTTGGTTGTTTTATTAAATTTTATTATTATCCTTTTATTTTAGGTTGGTCCATATAGGTGTTGCTAGGTTGGTGCTCAATTGAGGAGATTGGTGTCTCCAGTAGTTTGGTGCCTACATCTTGTTGGGTTGGTGCTAAGTTGAGCAGATTGGTGTCTCCAGTAGGTTGTTGCCTACAATCTTTGTAACAGTAGGACGGTGCCTACATGAATTTCTAAAGATAAGTTGTATGGTTTTACCCCAATTGGGTTTCCATGTTAAATTATGTATATTGTGTGTTGTGATTTGAGTTTGTATGTGATTATTGTTTCTTATTTATTGAATGATTGATGAATGGTTAAATAAAGTAAAAAGTTGATTCACCCCCACCCCCCGCCTCAGTATAAGCATAAGTTCAACAACCTTGTATTTGTCCATCACAATCTTCGACTTCACAACAGGCATATACAAGGTGAGACATTGAGAAACATTAGACTTGGCTTGGTTTATCCAAGGCTTAAATATTTATATTTCAAGGTTTGTTTTAGACTTTTAAGGTTTAATTCACATTTCAATATTTCATGATGATGACAAGTTTGGATTATTCATCAATTGACCTAGAAGAGCTAGATCCTACATTAGATTGGCTTCTATTGGAGAAGGCCTCTAATTTCTAGAAAAAATAGATTGGCTTCTATTGGAAAAGGCCTCTAATATTTAGAAAAATCAGATCTTTTTCTCTATATTTCATTTTTGTATTTATAATTTGTATTTTTTTAATATTTATATGTATTTTTAATATATATAATGTTGTCAATTGGATTTAGCTCAGGTGGTTGGGAGGAATGATTGTTATCCTCCTCGGTCAGGTTCAATTCCCGTAATTGACATGTTGAGCTCATAAGAGTATATTGTCGCAATGGCTTTCAGCCTTGTTGATCGGCCTTGTGCCACTCTAGGGTTTACCCTAGCCACCATCCTTGAAACGAGGGAAACTACTGGGGGGTTTTCCTTGGGCTTTGTAAACCTGGAAATATATATATATATATATATATATAATGCCTCCCTCATGTCCTATTTCTGAGGTCGACATGTCCCGTGTCGAATACTCGTATCCACATGTCTTCTATGTCCAGGTGTCATGTTTCAGGATACTCATGTTGCACATAAGTTCCAATGTTCAAGCTGTCAACTAGATTGTTATTATCAACATTCCCAACCAAGCAAATGTGGTCCATCATCAGGAAATTGTGAAGAGAGAATCTAATTTATTAGTTTTATTAATAATAGTTAATGTTGTTAATTAAATAATGTGACTTTAGGTCAATTTATCAATGTATTTAAAAAGTTATATTGTAGCATCAATTTATGTAACTTATATTATTATAATTATAATAATAATAATTATTATTATTATTATTATATAACAATATTAATTTACAAATTATAACATGTTTTTTGTTTATAGGTATATGATAAACTATAGTATATAAAAATACTATTTTTCAAGTAATATCGGTTATAGTTACTATATAATTACAATGGGTTATCATAACTATAGAACTACTGTAGGTTATAGGTCTATAGTGGTACTATTGTTAAAGTATAACAACCAATAATGTTATATTGTATATGGTTAACTACAATTTATATAACTAGGTGCATTAGTTTATACAAGTATTATTATATTGTATAGGTTAACTACATCTCTATATCTAATTGTATTAGTTTATATAAATATTATTATTATAACTCGGTCTTGTATACATCGAATAACCTATAAAATATAAACAATCTATATAACTAGGAGTTATAGTTTATATAAATATTATTATTATAACTTGTTTTTGTATACATCCAAAAACCTATAATATATAACAAGACTACTATAAGGGTCATTATGTGTGTGTAGCCAATATGCTATTGCAATAGCATAATGATACACCATGCAACCTCAAGACGATGAAGGAAGAAGTCAATCTCTCTATGGAGGTTGAGACATTTTGCATAATGTTTTATAGTTTTAGTGTCTAGACAATCATGCCATGTATATCTTGTAATGTTTTAGGCATTTAGTGGTGGTATGTAGAACTGATTTTGCAGATTTTATGTCCCTTATAGCACCTGAAACATGAAATTTCCATTCAAGCTTGAATAAAGATTACAATTTTTTTCTTGGAAAATATGTAGTATAATGATACAGCTACAACCTATAGTAATTCTATAGTAACTATAATCTATTGTAATTATATAGTAATTATAGCCTATATAATTGTAGATATAACTATGTAACTCATTAATTAATATTATAGGTTACTTTGTGTGCATGTGCAATTTGATATTATAGGCATATTATTACCTAGATGGGGTGCCAATAGGAAGAGGGAATTATGTCAGGGGGTTTCAGAATCGTGATGTCTATGATTCTTGAGTGTTGAGTTAATGGAAAGGATAGGGGTTGTAGGGAGGTTCCTGTCCCACGGCGGTAACAATCCAATGATGCCATCACTACCAGACCTGCACACTCATGCGAACAGCCAACAAATAATGGAGGCAATTATGTTTTGAAAGGGAGGAGGTCTTGAGGCTACTCCAATTTTCATTTTTCTTCTCTGCTCCTATTCCCTTGATTTCTCTATATCATAGAGAGGCAAGGAAGACAACACTCCAAAGCCATGGTGAAATAGGCAAGCATTTGAAAACCTCCAAACACTGCGAAGGGGTTTTGGTAACAGATCCAAGCTCTGCAAGGGTCTGGGAGACAAAGCTCTGAGGTCCAAAGCTTTACATTCTGAAGGAAATACTGACTCTCAAACTATGGACGGGAAAGTAAAAATGCTAGTGCAATAAGAGGCTGTGGAGGGTGGCACAGTCACCAAAAGAGGCAGACCCAAAATTTGCAAAAATAGGCATGAGAAAAAGGGGGTTCAAAACGTAACCAAAGCAAAGAGGGATGCCATGGAGGCAAGGTATAGGTATCACAATAAGTTTCTGAAGTAGTTAAAGTTGAGGTTGAAGAATTAGAGAAGAAAGCCGGGGAAAAAAGGGAGTAGATCCCAACTGAGGCAGTGAATCTGGAAGTGCTACAATGGATGAGAGATACTGGGTTTTCAAGATGTGTTGGATCTCTATTGTCACCTTTTCCATCATTTAATTCATTATTTTCACCTCACCCTTCACTCATTTATCACCATTCCTACCATAAATCTTCACAAAAACACCATAATACACCTCCATATGCTCAAGTGGTTAATTGTCATGTATTTCCTTTATTTTTAATGAATTAAAAAGGATTATGCTTGGTTTTATTAATGATGGTTTCCACCTCACCCTTCACTCATTTATCTCCATTCCTATCATAAATCTTCACGGAAACTCCATAATACACCTCCATATGCCTCAATAGGTTAATTGTCGTGTATTTCCTTTAACATTACAAGAATTATTTCCTGTAATCCTTCAGCATTACAGGAATTTCAGGAGTAATTACCAGAATTATCTCCTATAATCCTTCGGCATTACAGGAATTTCAAGAGTAATTACCAGAATTATTTCCTGTAATCCTTCAGCATTACAGGAATTTCAGGAGTAATTATAGGAATTATTTCATGTAACTGGTCCAAGGTTTATACAGCTATGCTCAACTAAATTGAGATCAGCCACTTGGGGAATGTTTGTGAACTTCATGAGATGAGCATTTCCAGAATTTCTTTTAAATAAAAATGCAGAGGTCATCTTCAGCTTACTTTTGTACAGTATGTTTCAAACTTGTTGCAGCAACCACGGTTCTCTTATGATCCAGCAGTCACAGTTTCAGATTAGGCCCAACAGATTTGTTTCTTTCCTGCAACCCAAGCTTTAATAATGGTTGTCGGTTCATTTGTTCCAGAGTTAAAAATTTGCAGCCTTTTTCTTCAAAGTAGCAGTTTAATTTCCTGTAGTAGCATGTGAGTATATTGTCCCAATACCAGATTGCAACTCAGTCTTGTTTCAAGCAGCAGTCCAGTGGTATTTCTTATTTGACATGTCCAATAAGTATGTTCAGAAAAGCAGCAATAAGAAGTCGTCAGATCAACTTTTCCCGTAGTCCCGAATGCACATCTTCATCGGCCTTGATTACTTTTCAGCATACAGAACTTCAGTTTTCTCTTGGTGCCAGTGCAAATCCTATGTTCTCTCTTCTATGGTCTCAACTTCAGCATACATCACTGTCATATGCCAGTCTAAGCTTCCATAAAGGTAAACTTGACATAAAATCAATAGTGAAACTTTTTAATTTGTTAAAAATTTAGGAAATTTTGACAAGAGACCACTATAAGCTTGATATTCCTATCCTATGCCATCATTTTATTTTGTCGCCATTCTTCCACTTTGCAAATCACCCCTCTGATATGTTTACTCTTTCACCCTTCTGTTATCATTCTACTTCATTGTATAACACCTTTCCTTTCACTCTATACTTTCTCCATTTTTATCCACTATGATCCATTGAAGTAGTATTTTGACTGTAATAGACTTATGGCAGCATTATTGCTTCTATTTTTAAAAGAAATCAGAGTACAAATGGTGTTCATTGTGTTAATACCATTACTATCTATCTTCAGCTATGTCACAAGGAAGCATGATTACACAGAAAAAAAACAGAGTATGCAATTCACTTACACCTACCACAAATAAAAGAAGTAAAGTACAGCAAGAAAAGTTCGTAGGTGTCTTTAAAGAATAGCTGCAAAAGAAGAGAACTATGTTTTCTGAACATGAGTTTTCGTATACATTAGTCATTGACCCTACTATGCTTATGTCCGATCATCCTGACTGCCATACACAGTGCACTCAGCCCTCAAGCACCGTTAAAGAGTATCCATGCACATATCAGCTTTCTTACTTCATTTGCACGAGGACATGCAAACTCTTGGTGTCGGGGAGATGTCGGGTCTCTATTTTGTCACATTTTCCGTAATTTAATTCATTCTTTTCACCTCACCCTTCATTCATTTATCGCCATTCCTACCATAAATCTTCACGAAAACACCATAACACACCTCCATATGCTCAAGTGGTTAATTGTCATGTATTTCCTTCATTTTTAATTAATTAAGAAGGATTATGCTTGGTTTTATTAATGATGGTTTACACAAAAATTTCCTGCAGTCAAAGAGCGAATTCCAGTAACAACCTCCAAGGTTGGCATATCTACGCTACTACAGGTGAAATTCCAGAACATAAGTTTTGTTCCTAGACCCGCTGACACGGTTTTATGTTATCTAGTTCAGACCCAGATCTAGCATGGCCACCTCCAGCTCATGATTAATGTTTCCACTTTCCAGTCAAATTTGGAAGCATCCACCCAGGCAACAATCTTTACACGTAAATTTCTGATCAATGAGGATGAATCAGGAGATTCCGCGACATGGGTTTTGTGCAAAATGTGCCCAATTAGGTGACACGCGAGCAGATTCCTCAGAAAGTGCATGATGCATTATGTATGGGCATTTCTTCAAAGAGGATTCTCCCAGATTTACTTCTGCAGTCATTTTTCAAACCACATGACAAATGGAGTGCCGAGCTCAGCAAATAAATGGATTCAGCCTAATTCCAAATATTTTATGTTAAAGAAATCTTTTGTAAACAGATTACATCCTGTCTTGGATTGCAATCAACCTAATTTGCCTTGGGCGTTATTGTATTTGCCATTTTATGATTTACACAGTTCAGAAATCGGGGGAATCAATTGTGATCTGTCCCAGCCCTCTTTTGTATAAATGTATGGTCGTGGAACAGAGGAGGGGTTTTGATTAATGGAGAGGATACACAGAAAACTTTGAACAAAATATTGTAACAGTCAATTATTAATATAAAGTGGATCTGAGTTTCTCTATTCAGTAGATTTTACTGTGTGTGTGCAATTCAGAGTATGGAGGGCCCCCATACTGTAGCTTGTGCACTCATCTTCCATATGTACATATCTCTGTTTTCTTGTGCACAATTTCTTGGTAAATATTTCTTTTCTTTCTTTTCTTTGTTTCTTCAATTTCTGTTATGCATATATCAGTTCTAGGTTCCTTAGATTGCAGAAAGTATCATGTGATTAAGTAAAGTTTGTTTTCTAATCAAGTCTGAACTTGCCTCTTATCAAGCACTGGAATGGTCCTCAGAGTATTGCTATAAGATTCTTTCAGCCACAGAGTTGAAAACATGCACTAGAGCCTGTCCTTTTTTCGACAAGGACCTCAGTGAATGTTAATGAGCCAGTTAGACTTGACAAAGTTGTTTTTTATTTGATTTAGATAAAGCGTCTTTCTATTTGATGCATGAATGTTAGAATTCTCTCTCAATCATCAAACTCCACAAGTGAACAGAATACTGTTGTGAAAACCACTTGAGCCATGTGATCCCACAGCCTGTTTTTCTACCTATGAAAGTTTTGGCAGCCTTAGATTGGAAAGATTGATTCTTGTTTTGATTTGAAGTTGTTCCATCAGCACATTGGTTTAAAAATAGGCTCTGATCCTTCACATATTGCGTTTGCATCTCACAAGCCTACGCCCCCGGATTGATAAATAAATGCTTCAGAATTTAGACAACTAAATAGCCTGACAAGGAGCAGGAACACGAAGTTATTTAAAATGGTATAAATCTATTGGTTATACAAAACTCCCATTGCTCAAGCAATAGAGGACAAGGACAACCAGCAACACAAAGAAGTCATGAACAAGCTGGAACTTACGGAAAAAAAATATGATGCTCTAATCAAAGCTCACTGGGGGCTGGGGGTGGTGGCAGTGGATGATGCTTCAGAATAGTAGGAGACAAAAATCCTAACCAAACAACAACATTATGATAGACTCAAATTATAGGGAGAAGCACTAAACTCAGATATCCAATCATATAGGTTTTGTATAGTTTTGATATCAAGTCAGTATGTCATGGGGTTTCCTTTAAGCCCTTATGTTTTCAGTTTTTGGAAGCAAGATAATCATAGTCTATAAGACAGCTCTTAATTTTTGGTCCAATTTGGTGTTAACTCTGTCAAACATTAGCAACAATGACAGTTATGATTACTATGATATTTAACCTATAATATATATATAGACACACACACACACACATAGGAGAATTAATGTTTCACTGGCATAGGAATGGACCAGTATGACGAACATGTTGGTTACTCTAAAGATTTACAAGAGGAGAAGGACGTTTTTATCTCTTTGAGTGGTTGTAACTCTAGATCAAGGAAAGCAGAATCGGTGATGTCTTCCCAAGTTACCTATTCTTTGCCCCATTGTGAAGCAAGAAATCGCATCTTTACTCCTCAAGAGTTAAACCAAGAAAGCGACAAGTCAACTCGACCTTGGCTAAGTTTCAAGAGGGTATCCTCTATGTGAGCTGTGATTCGATCAATGTCGCATAAGAACCATGTCACATTGATGGCCTCTCTTTTGGAAATTTGATTTTTGGTAGGTTATCCAGTGCATCTCCTCTTATTTTGAATATTCAAGAAAAGTTACTAAAGTTTTCCAAGGTTTATTAGCGTGTAGCAGACAATAGTTCTATAGAAAAATATGCAAAGGAAGGGGCAGTGCCTACGATTGCTAATGGAAAAGGTGCTTCTAGAGATCATTCTAGAAGTGAGCATGTGGTGATAGGTGGTAGTTGAGCTAGAGAGGAGAGGGGTGCTAGTGTTTCAAAGGCTGACATTGGAGGAGATAATTTGGTAGAGGGTTCTCCAAAAATATCTCCTAAGATACGTGGGGAGGCTACTGAGAAGAACCAGAGGAGAGAGTATATTAAAAAAAGAAAATAGTCAGGTAAGCCTAGTTTTTGGAGAAGATATCCAACTACATGAGGCTGTTACAGTGGGTACTCAAATCCTGGTTGGAAGAATTTTGGGAAAGAGATTTTCTAAGAAAAGGGCTCGTGCTTAGATGGCTAAGAATTGGAAACCTTTCTTAGCCTACTCCCCAATTTTGTCTATCCTATCTAGGGGGTGGATGGCGTTCTCCTTCAAGAAATTTGGGACTCTTCAAGGATGCAAAGAGTTTTATCTACTTCTATATTTGGGACTCATTCCACTTTCCTTCAAGAAATGGACCCCTTCTTCTGATTCTCAACTGGAAAAGGCTGATAAAAGTCCATTATGGGTAAAACTTCCAAGTCTCCCAATTGAGCTTCATTGAAGTTGATATGAGCTTTAATAATTCTAGGAAATTGTTTGTGGCTAGGATTCTTGTGCACCTAGACCTGAGACATGGGTTGGCTCCACAAATTACTCTTCAAAATGAGTCCAAAACATATATACAGCAATTGGATTACTATGGTGTTCCATTTCGCTATGTGCAATGCCACAAGTATGGGCATTTGGCAATAGATTGTGACTTGACACTTAGGAAGAAGGTTTGGGTAAATAAATCTTGCAAACCCGAAGAAGTTGGGGGATTGTCTCAAAACAGTTCAGAGACAAATGGGACTCTACAGGATAGCAATTTGGTGGGGACGGATTTGAGAAAAGAGTGTTCAATGCAAGGGTTTACTTCTATAGAAAGGTTGGAAGCTGTTAAGGATCTTCAAAAAGTAAAGGAGACCGATTACATTGCTCCAAATCTTCAGGGCTCTGGAGATGTCATTCTGTCAGAGGTGCCAAATGATATACTAGTAAGTCTACAAATGAATTTGTTCCCTTGAATCTATCTTCAATAGTGGATAAGGGTTTTGATTGGCATATCTAGGCTAGACTAGATTCTGATTGTTTTTAAGGGATAGGATGGAATAATGCAAAATTGTGGAATTCAAGGGATGGATCCCTTCATGGATCATGCTTCTTTTTAAGCTATACAGTTGCTTAAGTGAACAGGTCTCCTGGACTTGGGGTTCCTAATATAAAGGAGCTTCATTCTCTATCTAGGTTTAATAATAAATCTTTTAAAAATAATGATAGCTTTATCACTGGCCCACGATACAATCTAAGAGTCAGAAAAAGGATCCAACGGATTTGATGAAGGTGAATTGGATGAAGGATTAGCAATGAATACATGTAAGGAGATAAAGAGTTCAAGTAGATAAGATAAATATATTAATGTCCTCTTATTGATTATTTCATTCAAAGATTGGATGAGCATGGCTTATTAGATTTAGAAGAAGTATTTTTTATATATGGCATGGGAAGTAATTGCTTATTAGGTTTTATCTAGCAAATAGTCCTCAATAGTAGGGATAATTAGAGCTTTTGGAGCCCTTGTTGAGGGTAGCAAATGATTTGTCTATCCCTTAATAGTCAAGGTTTGGGTAGTTCCTCAAAAAAGAATGCCCTAAAAAGTCTTGTGGAATGCCATAAACCTGATATTCTTTTCTTACAAGAACATATGGCTAATGGGGGTAAAATATCTTCTGATCTAAGCATATTATTAATGGGTTGGAATTTCACATTTCTAGATGCTCGTGGTCGATTATTTGATTATTGGGTGGCAAACCCATTCCTTTTACTGGACTAACTCATTGTTTTTTGCTTCTGGTTTGGGCACTGTTCTTTTCTCCTAGAAATTGTGCAAGGTAATTATAGTCCTAAACATCTACAAGCCCTATAATGATAGGGTTTCTTGTTGGGATAATATATTCAAGAAGGATATTCTGCATCAACGGAAAATAATTTTAGGTAGTGACCTAAATTTTGCACTAAGCAGAGCAGAAATTTGAGGTGAAGCAGCACAAGTTGGTCCTCTTATTAATTATTTCTTTCAAATATTGGATGAGCGTGGCTTATTAGATTTAGAGCCCATCAAACTAAGCCCAACTTGGACAAATAAGAGGGTTGGTGTGGATTGGGTTGCAATAAGGTTAGACAAATTTCTCTTATCAAAGGGTTTTGTAAATGAGTAATTCAAGATCAGGCAATGGGTGAGTTATAGAGAAGACTCTAACCACTTTACAATATTTTTGGAATTAGCCAAACTAGGAAGAAAGCCACCCAGTCCCTTTAAGTTCAACCCTTCCTCGATGGAACATGAAGACTTTCTAAAACTAATAAAGGAAAATTGGTCTCCATCTGATGGGACTAGGAGAGAATCGACCTCAATCCAATTTGAGGAAGATCTCAAGAAAGTTAAACAAGTGGTGGTAACTTGTAACATGGGCATATGAGAAGAAAACAAGGAGCTAGATGAGCTGAAGGGATACTTGGATGGATTGTATAATCAGGACTTAGCAGGTTATCCATCAAAGGAATTCAAAGAGGAAGTGTGCAGGTTGGAACAGAGAAAGAGGAAGTTGTTGGATGACACTAAGTCACACGGTTCGGATTCGAATCCAGGTTCAGCAATGACTAGGTTCGATTCGAATTCAAATTCTTCGATAAGGTTCGCCATTAGGTTCGAATATATATATATATATATATATATATATATATATATATGTACAGCCTGAGTGGGCCTAATGGTTAAGAACATGTGTTTCCTCTTAAGAGGTCACAGGTTCAAATCCAGAGGGGTGTAGGGTATGTATACCTTCGTAGGCTTTACCAGTCAAATCGCTGGGCAGAGGGGGGTCCCTTGTCCCACAAACAAGGGGGTCTCATACACCAATTTGGTGTGCTGGCTTGGCTGTGACCTTAAAAATAGATTATTATTATTATTATTATTATATATATATATATATATGAATGAAATATAATAATAATAAATCAACATAACAAATCTAGGTTATATATTATTTAACTTATATAAATTAATTTATAAATAGTTAATTTACATATCTTTTAACTCTATAACAAAATATTTATATATATTAAATTTAATATTAATTTAATAAAGTAATATTTAAGTTTGTATTATAATATAGATAACCTATGTAATAAATATTATATATATGTAATTAATTAATATATATTAATAACTAACGTAGCAACTAATATTTAATAATTAATAGTAATTCCATGCCATAAGTTCATTCATTGGACTCGTAATATGACGCGAAGGTTCATCCATTGGACCACAAATAAATTGGTAATTCAGCCTCGAATTTCAAACTTCATGTCTGGAAAATGCTACGACTGCTTCTTTTCCCACGGGCGGCTTTGTCTTAGACCCCACAAACACACTGAACTTCGATTACAGTAGCTATTGGTGGCTCAAAGACAGATCAGGTCCCTCTTCTCTCGCAACTCTCACCTCTATCACGCGATGGTGGCTCTCTTCAACCCGACAACTGTTCAATCAGTGAGCTGCTGCAAAACAATAGTGGAGGTTTTTATAATCAGTTGGATATAATAAATGCTGGTGAATCCCAATTCGGTTCAACTTTGAGATATCCAATGAATGCAGTGACCTAAGGTAGAAGTAAAATCCGACAAATGGCAACTTAGGGGAAACGCAAACCTAAGCAAACCTGAACGAACTTTAACTTTATTTTTGAGGTTCGCCGAATTTTGAACCTCAAGCTTCAAATTCGACGAACCTTGTGACATAGGGATGACATAGAGACCACCTGGAGGTTAAAAAGCAAAGCTCTCTGGCTTGCTAATGGAGATGAAAATACAAAATACTTCCATCATTATGCAAATCATTGAAAAAAACGTTAATACACTATGGAAGGTAAGGAGGAATAATGGGGAAATGGTTTCAAGCTTTGAAGACATGGGTAGGTCTGGGATGGAGCATTGTGGAAAAATATATAAAGAACACAGTAGGGTCACAGTAGCTAAGATTGTTAAAATGACTACATTCTTCCCCAACTTTATTTTCGAAGAAGATAATGGCCATCTTTTGGAAGAAGTGTCCAAAAATGAGCTGATGGAGGTTCTTCACAGTTTTAAGGACAAAAGTCCTAGCCCTGATGGCTAGCCGATGGATTTCTTTACAGGATTTTATGAGTTGATTGAGGAAGATCTCACGAGGATAATTAACGATTCCAGAGTCAATGGTAGTATGCCGGCAGCTTTCAATGAAACATTTATAGCCCGCATTCCAAAGACAGAAAACCCCTCTTCTTTTGAAGAATTCAGACCTATCTCATTCTGCAATTGCATATATAAAATCATGCCCAAGTTTATAGCAAAAAGGGTAAGGTTCTATTATCTGACTCATATCCCATGAGCAATTTGGATTTCTTTCAAGCAGACATTCACGAGGCAATCAGGGTAGCACAGGAAAGCTTACACTCTATTAAGACCAAGAATCTATCAGCTATGGTGGTTAAGATTGACCTATCAAAAGCATATGATAGAGCAAGTTGGCTTATAAGAGGTTAGGGTTCTGTTTGCAATTTGTAAATAGGGTTGTAACTTATGAGCTGTGTAACTACTGTATCCTTTTCTATTTTGATTAATGGATCTGTTTCAGGTTTCTTCAGACCCAGAAGGCAGGGATGCCCGCTGTCACCCCTGTTATTCCTTATTGTTGCAGAAGGTCTTAGTAGAGCACTGATAGATGCAAAAAATTATGGATCTCTGAAGGGTATATGTTTGGGACGATCAGTGTTCTTGACCCATCTGCTATTTGTAGATGCTATTCTTTTGTTCTGTAATGGCTCTAGGCCGAATGCTCTAAAATTAAAAGAGGTTTTTTATCTGTATTGTACAGCAACAGGAATGATGGCTAACTCAGTGTAGTCAACTATTTATTTTTCAGGTTTAAACTTTAAACAATGAAGATATTACTTCTTTTCTGAAATGTTTCCTCATCAAAAGATTGAGTTTCAAGGGGGGCTAAAATATTGGGTTTCTATATAAAGCCAAATGATTATGGGAGAAGGGACTGGGATTGGTTCATTGCTAGGGTGGAGAAGAGAAATTTTGTTTGGTGCAATCGATGGACATCTCATGGTGGAAGGCTTATCCTGGTAAAATCTGTGATTAAAGCAATTCCTTTGTACCGGATAACATTAGCTTTTATTCCAATAGAGATACTATATAAGATGAGAAGAAAAAGTTATAGATTCCTTTGATTGGGGAGTATGGAAAAGAGGGGTATCCCTTTAGTAAAGTGGCAGAGACTTGAAGTTCCAAAAGAGATGGGACGGTGGGGTTTTAAAAATATATAATGTTTTGCAACTGCTCTATCTACAAAAAATGGTTGGAGGCTTATTTCTGGAAAAAGGATTATGATGCCAGGTAATAATTCAGAAATATATTGATCCCGTTCCGTTGATGGATTGGATAAGAACTCCAGTCAAATCCCACCATAATGGATGTATCATTTGGAAGGCAAAAATAAAAGCTTTTCCGCGTATTAGTAGGAAGCTAGCATGGAAAGTTGAGAATGGTCGTATGATTAGGGTGGCTGATCATCCATGGGTAGGCTGTGGTGAAAACTACAAGTTGTCAGAAAATCTCATAAATTCACTAAGAGAGAAGGGGTTCTATATTCTTTCTCAGGTGGCTGATGCTGAACAAACAACTATCCAAAATCAGGTATGGAAGTCTGCAGAACAGCTTGGACGTAGACGAGAAGATGACACAAACTGGAAAGGGTATCTCTGTTCTCAGATCTAGCAATGCAAGAAAAAAAGACTGGTCAAAGAATTTAATAGGGAGAACTTATACTCCAAAGTTAGGTTATAAGGGGCTAAGTGAATCTGCAGTTAACAAAGAGCCTGTTTGGCAGTGAAAGAAAATCTCATAATACAAACGTCCTCACATGGGATAACTTGCAAAAAAGAAATATGAGGGAACCTAGACAATGCGCTGTGTAAGTTAGATGATGAGAATATAGCTCATCTACTCATATCTTGTTCATATTCTGTTCAAGTCTAGAAAGAAATAGAACACTAACTGGGGCTGTCTAATATCTGAACTGGGAATAATACTGAAGAATGTCTCAGAAGATGGGATGGGATTGTGGGGATATCCCTTATTAGTTGCCCGGGGGCTCTGGCTATCCAGGAATGCCAAGCTTGTTTGACAGAAGGTATATTTTGCCCATTCAATTTTCAATGCAATATCCTGTAGACTTTTAGAAGCAGAGGTTATCGATAATTCTGGAGTTTGGATTTATTTATTTTGATGGGGCTGCTCAGGGGTCCCCTCAGGTCTGTGCATACAGCTTGAGGTTCTATTCACATATGAGACTCACACTAGTTGACGTTCAAAGTAGGTCTGGGAAAGGGAAGCAACGATTATGCAGAATTAATGGTTCTAAAGTTGGCTCTGATTCTAGCTTCTGAAAGAGATGCTCTCAAAATTCAAGTATTCGGAGACTCCCAAATTGTGATCAAATGGATGGAAGGTTCAAATGTTTGTGAAAAGCTTCTGCTCCATCCTATTTATGATGACATTTTTGGCAACGAGTTCCTCTATTCAACACATTTCCTTTCACCATATTTATAAAGAAATAAATGTAATGACCAATAGTCTTTCAAAGGAAGGGTTGTTGTTAGATCCTGGCAGGTGGATGATTCATGAGAAGTATGGACACATGCCAGATTTCAGTCATCAAGCATTTTTGTAAAATATTGTAGATCACTCATTTACTACATTTAAGTTTATTTATGTTATTGTTCAGAGAAGTATGCTGCTGAAGTATATATGTAAATACTTTGATCCTTTTACCACCATGTAATTTTTTTATGAAAAGAAAAGATATCATGAAAAGATTTGATATCTGATAGACTCTCTTTGGAGAAGTAGGGATACTCTGAGAGAATTTTGAGGAACTATAGGCCTAAAACCAGGCACTTCTTTGTAGGAGTTTCGTTTTGGTTTTTATGAGTGTACAGGTCTATAGTACATGCTTAGTTATGATGAAACGGCAATCAGCATCTACAGATTGTAATTTCTTGATTTGATATGTGATGGACTCTCTTTAGAGAAGTATGGATACTCAGAAAATTTTGAGAAACTATAGGCCTAAAAACAGGTACTGCTTTGTAGAAGTTTCATTTTGGTTTTTATGAATGTACAGATCTAAAGAACACTCTTAGTTATAATGAAATGCTAATCAGCAACTAAAGATTGTAATTTATATATATATGAGAAGATTTGATATCTGGTAGACTCTCTTTGGAGAAGTAGGGATACTCTGAGAGAATTTTGAGGACTATAGGCCTAAAACCAGGCACTTCTTTGTAGGAGTTTCGTTTTGGTTTTTATGAGTGTACGGGTCTATAGTACATGCTTAGTTATGATGAAACGCCAATCAGCATCTACAGATTGTAATTTCTTGACTTGATATGTGATGGACTCTCTTTAGAGAAGTATGGATACTCAGAAAATCTTGAGAAACTATAGGCCTAAAAACAGGTACTGCTTTGTAGAAGTTTCATTTTGGTTTTTATGAATGTACAGATCTAAAGAACACTCTTAGTTATAATGAAATGCTAATCAGCAACTAAAGATTGTAATTTATATATATATGAGAAGATTTTATATCTGGTAGACTCTCTTTGGAGAAGTAGGGATACTCTGAGAGAATTTTGAGGAACTATAGGCCTAAAACCAGGCACTGCTTTGTAAGGTTTCATTTTGGTTTTGATGAGTGTACAGGTCTATAGTACACGCTTAGTTATGATGAAATGCTAATCAGCATCTACAGATTGTAATTTCTTGATTTGATATGTGATGGACACTCTTTGGAGAAGTAGGGATACTCTGAGAAAATATTGGGAAACTATAGGCCTAAAAACAGGCACTGCTTTGTTTGTAGAAGTTTATTTTTCGTCTTTATGAATGTACAGATCTAAAGTACAATCTTAGTTATGATGAAATGCTAATCAGCATCTACAGATTGTGATTTATATATATATATATGAAATTACAAAAAAATTCACAGGAAAATATACATACACACATATAAAATAACCTATAATATTAATTTGTGAGTTACATTGTTATATCTACAATTATATAGGTTATAGTTACTATATAATTACAATAGGTTATAGTTACTATAGAACTACTATAGGTCATAGGTGTGTCGCTATACTATTGTAATAGCTTATTCACTATACTAACCCCTATATATTTGTTAATTGTTAAGGTATGATAGGTTATATTGTATATTGTTATCACCAATTTGTATAATACAATGAGGTGCATTAGTTTATATAAATATTCTTATTATAACTTGTTATACACACACACAGACACTAACCTATAAAATATAATAATATTAATTTTATTAGTTATACAATTTGATGAAATATATTATATTATCAATTCTATTATACTAACATATTAAAAGTTGCCTTAATATTTCAATAATATTTTTAATCTTAATCTTAATTAATTGTTTATTTATGTCCCCTGATTGACGTAAGGTCGAGATCCAATTTCAGCTACCTTTCCAACCATCGTTTCGATTCAGGCCAATCTCAATTGCTTCCCTAAATTTCCTATTGTAGTAATGGTCGACCTTGGCCAAGAATTTGGCTTCCTCAATGCAAATGTGCTGTTTCACTTTCTTTGAGTGTTCAGCCAATGCGGATGGGCAAATACAGTTGTGTTTGATATCGACTACATGATCTCGTATCCTGCTCTTTATGGAACAACCCGTTTCACCAATGTAAGGTTTCCCACACTTAGGATTGTTCCTCATGTGTGTCATATGCAATATGGACCAATGGAGCAACAAAGTAGTTCTTAAAACCCACAAGGGAGTTAAGGCAATGGTGTCCTTTATCCCCAACATTGTTCCTTCTAGTGGCAAGGTCTGAACAAGTCGCTGGAAAGTTCAAGGGAGGAAGGGCAACCAAGGGGTGTACAGATTGATAGAGGTTGCACTATCACACACTTGCTCTTTGTTGATGATGTTATCCTTTTTGGAAATGGGACCGCCAAAGAAGCCAAAATTCTAGACGGGGCATTACACCTTATTCCACTGCAACTAGGATGCATATCAACTTCCAAAAGTCTACCTTAGTATGTCATAAACTAGAGGATCCCCAACAAGACTTAATTAATGCAATACCCCTCTTCTAATCAAAGGTTTTGAAAAAAACATGAAATACTTGAGATACCAGTAAACGCAAATGATTACACCTCAAAGGATTGGATGTGGCTATTTGACAAGGTGGACAAAACAAAGATTCAATTTACTAGATTGATATCAATCGAAAGTATACTAACCTTGCTGAAAAGTGTAATCAAAGCTATCCTAATCTATTGAACGAGTGTGGCAACTATTCCCAAAAGCATACTCAACAAAATCAAGAAATTGTGTTTCAAATATATTTGGGCAAGGAGGAACAAGGACTCTATACCCATAGTGAAATGGCAAGATCTATCTAAACCTAAAAATGCAGGGAGATGGGACCTCAACGACTTAAATATCTTCTCTAAAGCATTAGCTACTAAAGGCATGTGGAGGATGCTTACCATAGAAGGTTTTGGGCAATCGGGAATGAGGAAAAAGTACATTTTTCCCTATAGCATAGAGGAATGGGTACAATCCCCAAACAAGAAAGCTACAAGAGTTTCTACAATTGGAGGGAAATGGGAGGGGTTTATCCCATTATAGGGGATCATTGTGCATAATAGATTATAAGGAATAGACAATAGGGCAAATTGGTGTCAAATTCGTGGGTTGGAGGAAAGAATGTATAAACATTGTCACAAGACTTGCTTTAACACTTCCAATCACAACATATCTTCTTCGAGGCCAATGTCTATGATGGGAATGTCAAAGAATGGTGGTCTATAGGGTGAAAGAGTGCAGAGTAGCTCGAATTAGTGAATGGGTCAATAGTTGAATAGACCCAACCTAGAGCTTCCTTAATAATGGCCATCATAAGGTTTCATGATTGGTAGGACTCTTTGGTATGGAAAGCAAGCAAATTAGGAGTTCTCTACAAAGTCAATTTCAGCTATAAAGTCTCTATCAAATCAAAGGGAGGTTATGGAACATTGCAAATGGAAACTTGTTAGGAAACTCAAAGCACCTCATTAGCTCATTCTTTTCAAGAGTCCTCATCTGGGATAACTTACAGAGAAGGTCATGGCAAGATCCGAGGTATTGCATTTGCGTAAAAATGCATGTAAAGAATATCTATCACTTGTTCTGGTAATGCCACTTTGTCAAGCAAGTGTGTGTAATGGTGAGGAGAACCATTGGTGGAAAAGGCAGATGAGAAGGTGAGTAAATTATGGAGACCATCAAAACTAGTTAGAGAACAATGATACAGGAAAAGAGCATCATTCACTGACAATATTTTGTCCTTTGGGCCATTTGGTTGTCAAGGGATCATTGTTTCTGGACAAGTTCTTCATAAAAGCCAAGATATTTTAAGATCCAAAGTTCCCACAAAAACTATGCGCAGAGTTTGAAGAGAAAGAAACAAAGGCTGATAATGAGGCAAGAATAGAGAAATAAAAACCCTATGGGTTCTTTGATGGAGCAGCCTAACGTAGGCCAAGTAAGAGCAGTACACGAGGTATATCAAATTCACACTAAATTTCATTTGTGTTGTGAAATTCAAATAGAAACTAGCTAGAGAAATTCATACAAAGCTTGCAAAAAGAACCAGAGAGAAAGAAGCAAGAATGACAAAAAGAATTGAGAATGAATGTACTAATTGTTTTACATGAGTGAGTAATAAATACATGAATAATCCATAATAATAGGTGAATGCTCCATAGAGAGCTACATGGCTAAATGAATGTGGCTATAGATAGGATCTAGAGTGATCTAAAGCACCATAGTAGTGATCAAGAGTGAACTAAACACTCACTAGAAGAAACTGGAGTTATCTACCACCTAGTCTAAGTCAACTGTCAATGCAATCATCAGTTAATCGACTCACACATGTGAAGGTGAGAGAAAAGCATGCATGCATGAGATATGCGCCCTTCTAATGAGAAAACCAAGGTGAACTGCATGCATGAGTTGTCCTCCACTAGTCTAACTAAGTCACAACTGAAGAGGAGAAGCACCCTTGTTTTTTAGGAAGCACGCTACTTTAAGGAAAATCCCTAAAAAACAGGATACCCTCATAGTGACTAGCAAACTTTGGAAAAAGTTAATAGGTGAGTGTGTAATATCTCCAACAAGTGTGACTTGGGAAGATAAAAAAGTATAAGGAATAAGTGGATTCACTATGCATTTTAATAGCAATAGCTTTGACGGCAAAGGCCAAGAAACTCCATTTTTTACGAGATTACAAGCATACTATTTCATGGATGAATGTTCCTATGAAGAGAAGGAACCTTTGGTTACAACTTACAAGGAATGCAGAAGTGGAGGCACTATGCACTTTGATGACAATAGCTTTGGACACAAGGGTCAACAAAATCCTTTTTTATGGGGATTCCAAGCTTTCAATTGCATGATTGAATGCCTCTATGGAGCAGAGAAACCTTGGGTTACATGGGCATCTTTAGCATGTCAATTCCGATGAACTGAAGTTGCAGTTACAAAACATCGAATTACAACATTTCTTCAAAGAAGCCCAACCAAACAGCAAACAAGCTATCCAAGCAAGCTTGCAACAAACGTAGGCTATCTTTTGATGACCATATCTCAAGATGGGGAAGAAGAAGCAAGGGCCATGTTCTTGTTGTCTGGAAGCGAGGGGTTTCCTACTAGAAGGATGACCCCCATCCCAAGATCCAAATCAACAACTTTGAATGGGTCTCGCTAAAGGGGAACAACGGGTCCCCTAAGGTCTCCTACATCTAGACCCTGATGGGTCTCTTGTATTATATGTTAACATCTCTTCTTTTACTATATATAAAGTTGTGTTATGGTACACTAGGAAACCAATCCAAAACACCAATATCATCACCAAGTTAGAATTCAACACGCTTAAACAATGACTAATAAAAACATCTCTACTAGTGAAGGACAATGCCATTAAAACATAAATGAGTAATCTAGAAAACTAATAAATAATGCAACTCCATTCCTAAACTATGACTCATCTATCAGACTTCATGAGTAAAAAATCGCAATGCCAATCAAAAGCAACACCAAAATTCTAATTTTTTTGGAAAACAAAAACCCTATGCAGACCGAAGAACCAAAATCTTTCTTATATCTAAGAAAGGGATTGGATTAACTTTCCAAGTTTAGTTCAAATCAAGAAAATCTATTTTAAAATCGACACTCGTATGTACATGACAAATTATGCATCAAGGGACCCACGAGGATTGGTGTAATAATAATAATAGGAAAACAACAAACCCCCTTAAAAATTGGGATGACCTCAAAATAACCATGATTAAAAGAGTCACGACACAAAATGATAAGACATATGTTAAAAGATATACCAAGTTGTTGGAAAGACACATGGACAGAAGACTGCCATACAAATGGGCAATGTTAGAAAATATATAAATAAAATACCAAACAATCTAGTTTACATATGGATTTAACCCTAACCTATATGTCTCCACAATATAGTAAAGCTAAACAATAGTGATTAACCTTGTACCCAAGATTGAAGGATCAAAGGAATCAAACCCTCAACCAAATCCCTAATAATGACAATGTAAAATCAAACTTGCCTTCAAAAAACACCCTCCATTCCAAGTGATTGGATTTAAGAGGAATTAGAATCGAAACACTTTAGAGGCTTTGAAAAACAACATATGCCCATTTTTTTAAAAGGAATCCCAAAAATAAAAAAGAAACAACAAAGGATTTGAAAAACAAAGAAGAAAACAAGAACAACCAATTATTGACCAATACCCCCAACAACTTACTTGAAAAATGAACAATTTATTCCATCCTATTAGAAAACTTTGTTGCAATATTCCTAGGCCATATCCTCATCTTTAACAAAAAAGAACAAGAACATAAATCCTATCTAGAACTTTTGTTAAATCTAGAAAGAGCGGCCTACATATCCAAATGTGGTTTGATACAAAAGGAAATAAAACATCTAGAACATATATTATCAGTTATATGGCATAGAAGTCAACTACAAACTTTTTTATTGAAGCTTTCGATCAACATGAACAAGAAGCAACTACTCTACTTTAGATTTAACACTACAACAAAACAACTAACCATGCCATGTCTATTCCACCAAAGTCACCCAAGACTTGCACCTAGCCCCAACTATTTTCGCAAGCACGAGCATGTCATTGAGGGACACACTAGTGGGGGTGATAACAACTTGCTTTTACCAAACCCGTTAAGCACCCATATGCAACAACTACAAAACTAAAGTTCTAATAGAAAAAACCAATTCACTTCATAGTTCTCAACAAGATCCCTAGAGAAAAAATATATACTTGAACAAGAGTGGGGGTGATAACAACTTGCTTTTACCAAACCCGTTAAGCACCCATAGGCAACAACTACAAAACTAAAGTATTAATAGAAAAAACTAATTCACTTGATATTTTTCAACAAGATCCCTAGAGAAAAAATATATTTTAGGAATAAAATAAAAAACAACAAACACCATACAAGAATAAACAAAACATATGGAGCAAAAAAAGTACATTTTATTGGGAAACAATGTAAAAAAAAATACACAAAGTTTTTAACATGCAAGTAAATAACTTCAAAAGAATAACTAGACCAAAAGTTAATGCCACTTCCCACTAAAAATGTGGCTTTATACAAAAGGAAATAAAACACCTAGGACAGGACATATATTATCAGTTATATGGCATAGAAGTCAACTACAGAAAAATTTTGATTGAAGCTTCCAATCAACATGAACAAGCAGCAATTGCTCTATTTTAGATTTAACACTGGAACAAAACATCTGACCATACGATGTCTATTCCATTAAAGTCACCCAAGACTTACACCTAGCCCCAACTATTTTTACAAGCACATGCAAGTCATTAAGAGACTTGAACACTAGTAGGAGTGAACTGCTCGCTTTCACCAACCATGTTCAGCACCCATAGACAAAAACTACAAAATTAGAGTATTAACAAAAAACCAATTCACTTGATAGCTCTCAACAAGATCCCTAGAGAAAAATATATTTTAGGAACTTAATGAAAATCAACAAACAAGCCATATAAAATAAACAAAACATATGGCACAAAAATAAGTACATTTTATTGGGAAAAAATGGAACCAAAATGATAGAAAAATACACGAAAAGTTTTGAACATGCAAGTAAATAACTTCAAAAGAATGACTAGACCAAAACTTAATGCTACAATCCACTAAAAACAATTTTTTAAACCATATCAACAAACTTTGTTACAAACTGATTAAAGGAATCATAAAACAAAATGAAAAACTCTAGTGATACTAGACAAATTCACCAAAACGACAAAAATTTATTCCTTTTATTCCTTTCTAAGCACAATACAACATGATAATACAGACGTCAAGATGAGAATGCACCTTGCACGGCACCCATCTCCTTCTCTACTTTGGCTTGCATATCTCTCAAGGCAGCAGCTTCTTCTTCCATTTCCTTTAAACGCTTTTTCATTTCTTCTAATTCCTATAGAGCATAGCCCCACATTTTATGACATGAATTATTCTTATCAAATACTACAAAAAAACCCTCAATATAGTTAGAGATCAAGAAAGAATCTATATTAATGTAAATGTAGAAACATGTTTATGAACATCAGCAATGATTGCGCACATAAATTGAAAGCATATAAAGGATATAATAACATGGCAACAATTGATCAGAAGTCTTGGAATCCACCTCTTGAAGTATAGATCAAACTGAACTTTGACATGGCTTCTAAAGCTAAGAGCCCTGCTCAAAACCAATCCATCAAGTGTGGGCTAAATACGAACTCCTAGTGATATCCTATATAGGTTCATCAACATCTAGTAATGTAACCAATGCTCATTATGTGCTACTATAATGAAAAATCATTCTCCTTGATACATACCCTTGTTAAATGATAAGAGAAACAATAAATCTATTATTATAACTATAATTGGACAAATCTATCCTAAAGCTAGAGCAACAATTTTGGAGATTGGAAATAACCCAAACAAGAGACAAAAAAAATTATAGGAGTAAAGAGACACAAATTGCTAGGACTGCCTAAGATAGTAAAAAAATTTAAGTGGTTTTACATAATAATTTTAAGTACTAGATGCAATAAAGGAAAATGATAAGGGGAAGACGGAGGAAGGAGATAGACAAAAATCAATGACAAAGAAAGAGCTTGAAGAAAATGTAACCAGGAAGGAACCTGTTAACCCTTGGATTTTCTCACTTGCAAATCTTGAGGGTTAAGAGCCAGCATGTCTTATTTGGCTAATATTAAGATATTTTTCCCAAAGATAGCTTGGCGTGAGCCAGGGTTGGTTCCCGTATGAGTTCAAGTATAGGATTGGTTTGGTGGTGTTTCTTGCTTCAGAGATAGTGTTTGCACAGGTTTTCATGGATTAGAGAGAGATGGCTAGTTTTAGCATTTCTCCTACTTTTCAGGAGACACAGTTCAGAGGTCCACATGGCAGTTTTTATCACATATTTGGAGCCCTTGCAAGCTCACGATTACAGTGAGCCTTTTCCAAAAGACATGCGAGCACTTAATATTTTTAGCAATTGGAGTTCCATAGCTCACATGATGATTCTGAGCACATATTCAAGTTCCTTGCAAAAAAATCAAATCCGATGAGCCCATTTTCATTGACATGCAATGAGACTCTATTTTTAGTTGTGCCTATTTTTAGGCATACTATATTTGACAAGGTTCTCTTAACAGTCCCGAACATATTTGGTGTTTTCACATTTTTTTAGTGGACAACTAAAACTTATAATGTTTATTTTTAGGAAGACCATGTTTAGCAGGTGTGATCGCCATGCAGAGTGACAAGTCGCAGGTTCAGATTTCAACATTTGGCAACTTTCAAGTGTGACATGTGGCGCATACATGCATGAGGGATATTAGGTGCTTTGCTTGAGGACCTCTGACGCATCTTTCTAGTTGAGATGAGTTATTGCTTGGTTGGCATAAATAGTTGGCAAGTTGAGTTAATTAAGGAGTAATTTCTCCTCCCACTTCTCTTCCCCTCTTTCCTCATGCACATGCATGATTACTCCTCTTTCTTTCTCTTTTATTCCCCTCCTCATGCGCCTTATGTTCTCTGTTATTCCCATCTGTATCTCCCACACATGCACATCTCCCGTATTCTCTCCCCTCTCCCTAATTCCATGTGCTTTTCTCTTATTTTCTAGCGCAACCTCCTTCCTTGTCCTCGTGCACCTCTTCTCTCCCTTAAATCTCTCCTTATTCCCAATTTTTTTTCACATATATTCCACTCATGCGCCTTCTCCTTACTCTCCTTTCTATCCCACGTGCAATTTTCACTCATGCAACCTCCCTTCTCTCACCTTACTCCCTTATTCCTTACGCTAATCCCCTATTTCCTAATGCAAATCTCCCTATTTCTTAGCGCTTTTATTCCCCTTCCATGTGTTTCCTTCTAATTTCACCTATGCACCATCCATAGAGCGCATTACTCTTCACCGTGCGCCTTGTTCTTCTCTTCTATAGTGCGCATGGATCCCTCTTCTTCTCTCTTTTTCAGTTAACTCGGGTTGCGTGGAGGTCAACTACACTCATCTCCTAGTCTCCAACAATTACAGAGAGGTGCATGGTCTTCTTTCTCTAATGTGCCTTGCACGAGTGAAGCTATTTTTGAGAGATGTGCCTGTAATCCCCCATTTGGTGGATAACCTTTCAGAGGTAGCATCTAGAGGCGCCCAAGTTTGAGACATGGAGTGTTGGAAGATGAGCAGTACTTGGATTTGACTTGCATGGATTCCTCTTCACTTTTGGCATATCATGAGCAGCAGTTGAGCAGCAGATGTCACCGTGATACTGGACGGGCTTGCAAGACATCTTCACGAGACATGCTACAAGATACTAAGCCTTTAATCATGGTAGGTGCCATCTTAATATTTGAGGCATTTATGACTACTCTCTCCTTTTGATCACAAGACATTAACTCATTTGTTATACTTCTTTCCTAGTCATACCTTGGTGGTTGTCTTGGTTTCTTAGGACAGTTGGGGAACCCTCTGGGAAAAGGGGTACATACTGGGACTTGTTTTGGATTGGTCATCACCATGCTTACCACTTTTCGTTTCCATATCCTTCTTTCATATCCCACTCCTTCAAGTTAGTTGGATGCATTGACCCAAGAAGGGATTGTTCCTCACTCTATGGGAAGAAGGGGCTAAAGGCCCAGGAGGTGGCTACCAAAAACCTGCCATGGTTACCTGCTCAGAGGCTCGCCCACAGTCCTCAGCACTTGTGGATACATCGCCATGGCGCTACATATTCCCTGGGGTGTTTTGAAGCAAGTTAAGCATGGGGACAAGAACAACATAAAGAAAAATCAAAAGAAAGAAAATGAAAAGAACAAGAAGGGCCATCACTCATGGGAATATCACCAAAGCATTACGTACTCTCTGGGTTATCTCTCATGTGATGATGTGGTAAAAGGCAATTAAGGGCTTGAAGACTTGTGGGTAACATGAACCAGTGGTTGTAGTTCACCTCCATCATAGGCACCCATGAGTAAGATACTACAGACCCTTGTATGTCGAACTTCCAACACCTTGAAGTTAACCCATGATCACCCCTCACTCATTTCATGACCTTGAAAATCCACTTGTCGGGAATCAACCTCTCTACCTTGGGGTAACTTAGCCTACTGGAGTCTTTTGATGACCCTCCAATAATTTGACTTCGAAAGAGGTATAACATCCTTAAGATAGGGGAGTGTGATGGACTACTCTTAATGGCTCTTATATTACGTTGGTTTTATCTTGCTATGGTTTTAGGCTTGCTTTCCTTGTGGATATACATGTTTTGTATTGTCTTGCAAGCTCTTGCCATGTATCATTACATTTTGTAGCCTTTGAGCCATTATACAAGTGCTAGATCATCATTTATTGTTGTCAGGGCATTACTAGGGTTAGCTAACCCTAGGTTGGATTCCCCGTTTGCACTTGTCAAATGTCTGAGATCTTTCACAGGCCTCCTCATCATGATTTTTAGGTGACTCGCCCCATTTTTTAGGAGATTTGGGTGACTCTTTGAGGAGGTCAACCCCCTTAGGGGGGTGACATCACCCCTTTGGGCTATTGGATGATACAGCAATGCATTACTTTGAGTGAGAGATGAGCCTTTGGAGGCTTTGGGGTGATGGCTTCATACCTTGCTTAATGATGGAGTCGTTGGAGGCTTCTTCCCACATTTTTTGGAGTAGTTATTGCCATTGGGGCTTGCCACTTGCACACTTGTGGGGGAGGATTTGACTTGGTATATTGATTTTGCCCACTTGGAGGAAGACGTTACACCTTTTTTAAACTCTTGTTGACTAGTTCAACTCATGTGTTAGCCTTGGGAGGCTCACTACACGACTTCACATTTATTTTTGAAGGGATCGATGGCCTTTGGGCCCTTGGGCGGCACCTTGGGAGAAGATCCCTTGTTTTATGGAGGAGGATGTTGGGTCTTCCTAGGTCATTAATGACTTTGTTGGTGGATTTACCACCTTTATTTATATTTTGGGAGTTAGTTAAGTGAGTCATATTTAGATTCTCACTAGGAGATTATTTTTGACCATTTATGGTTAAGTCAATTGTTTAAATGGTCAAAATTAGTTGTAAAGTGAGTTGTCTAGAATATTTTTGAATTATTTCAAAACTAATTTTGTGGATAACCCAAAGTGGGTTAGTATGCGAAAAAAAATCAAGTTGAGGGAGATCTATAAATACTCCCCTCTTGATTTCATTTGATAGGATGCTTTTGGAGGAATACTACTATCAACTCTTTGCCTACATGTTTCGCTACACTAGTGTTATTGAGCATTTTAGATTCATTGTGGATGAATCTCTTGATGAATGGTGGATATTACATGTTATTCTTATCATCTTCTTCAAATTTTATGGTGAGAAAGTTCCATTTTATGATTTATCAATTTATGCTTGCAATCGCTAATTGTCTTTGTGCTTAAATATAAACTTGTTCCGAGCATAGCTAACACTACAACCTTAGAAATTTAGTTTATTGATGAAAGTTTGTTGCAAGGATTAGGAGACTAACAACCTTGTTGCAGGTTTTTATCATTTTATTTTGACATCTTGGGGTAGACGTTTTGCTTGGCTAACCCCTCTTGTAGGATAGGTAACACTACAACCAACAAGGAAGAAATTACTCTTGGTCTTCTAGCCTTTTTCCAAGCATCTTTTGACTCCATTTACCCAAAGAATCAAGGCACTAATCTGCACCAGAGATCGTGGAATTTACATTGGGATACGTGGAATTTCACCAAAACACAAGTTTGATTGAACGGCTGAACTCGCCACCCTAGGGCGACCCTATTGCCCACTTGGGCGAAATTTTTGAGGGCCTAAACCCCCTCAACTCTCAAACCCTTTTTGTTGCAATTTTTACCTACTTTCACTAACCCTAGGTTGCTAGATCTTACCCATTTTAGGGTCAAATTTAGCAAGTAGATAGTCTAAATTGTGTGATTTGAGTAGGGCTTTAATTCTAACGGACTAGATTTTCGATTGAGTGGCTAGATAATCTATTGTACCTCACTAAAAGCTACAGCCATAAGGCTGAAATTTTATGCAGAGAATTAGTTTAGGACAGCTTATTCTAATTCGTAGTTTAGTTGCTAGTCTAACTAGTTTTATTTCCTAGTTAATTGCTAACATTTCTTAAGTGTTTTAGTTACTTTAGAAGGCTAGTTGGGCATCTTTTAGATTGTTTTCTTTGCTGATTTCTCTGCTGAAATATCACATATCAGATCTGGTATATGCTTCAGATTAGCTTGGAAATTGTTGGATAGCGTGCCTCTTTCACTGGAAAGTTATTGGAGATCACTTATAAAGTATTCTAAGTAATGCTGTGGGCTTGTTTAATGATTATCTTGCTGATCTAGAGAGTTTTGCTGCTGTTACAAATTACATCAGATCTGGTAAGGGCACAATAATTGTTGAGAAATCATTGGGCAATCACTCTTAGGCAATAGCAGCTTATTGGGAAAATTGACAAGTATCTTTACATTGTCATCTCTTGATTTGCTTGGCTGATTTTGAAGTGTTTACTGCTGATAAAGAGTTTATAGATCTTGCAATTCTACTTCTGTTATAAGTATTTCAGACCTGATCTTACAGTTTATACTGATAAGGACAAGTATAAGAATATCTTATCCATCTTATGCAATTTTTCCATAATTATTGGAATTGGATGATTGAATGATATTGTTGTTCCACTGAATATAACTTGTGACTTATCATCCTTAATTGCATAAGATAATGCTTTGTTAGACACCTGTCATTATTACTTTTAGGCGGGACTTATACTTGGGCGTTGGACTTGGTGAATAGTTGGTTTGGGTTCAATAGTCTTTGCGGGTATTACCCTTCACAATACCCTTTTCTTCATTTTTCCCATCTCTATCCTAGCTCATCAAGTCTTGTATCGTGATCCCTTAGGGCCTTTGACCATCCGCAGTCTTTTCCCCCAGGGGTCACCCGAGACTCTTCCTGAGGTAACAGTGGGTCTTGTTCCCAGTTTGTTGTCCATTGGTTGGGATTGTGATGGACTCTACACAATCTACAATCCATGCGATAACATTGCCTTCTTGGATCTATGTATTGAAGGTCTCTCCATTGGTTCTTGGTTGGATTCCAGCAGCAGCAACAGACCTTCTCATTCTCTCTCTCTTTTCTTCTCTAGCTTCTATTTCTTTGTGCAAGAGTCATAACTATACCAGTTTTTGTACTTGTGTCTTCATGGAGCAATCGACCTTTTGGCAAACATGGGAATAAAGCTTTGTTATACACGTATCAAGCTCTTGAGGATTGTTGGTATTGTGTTGGATTTTGTCTTTTGATAAGAAGCTCTTAAGCATGTTATCTTGGTGTTATTCAACCATTTAATTGTGCTTTCTCTTTTTCCATACTTCTTAAAGCTAACGTTGCAGGGATTCTACCACTTCAACTTAAAAATATATATAAATTACCCCTTTGGTAGCCTGATCACTAGCCAAAGGTCATCTTGTGTGCGTATTTTCAGGTTTATTTTGCAGATTTACAAGGAATATAACGCATACAAAATATAGGGACACCCCCCTGAGATTGGCACACACCAGCCCAAACAGAGAGGAGATTTCTCCAGTGGCATTAGGGCATCTTCTCCTATAGTTGCACGGATTTCTAACTTGTTTCATAGGTTATTCAAATTCTTGCAAGTGTGGAAATTTGTGCTAACAGAACCCTGCAAGGAGATAAGAAATGAAACCACGCCAAAGCTTAATTAAACTCAATGCTAACAAAGGAAAGTCCACAAAATAACCAAGTATAGAAACAAGAAACAAGAACAAAATCCCCATGAGAACCCCAAGTGAAGATCTAGTGGTAGAAATAAAAAAGGAGAAATCCATTGACAAATGAATGGACACTCAAATGAAACCCTGATAGAGGCCCTGTCCTAGGAAAAGAGGATTGAAAGGACTCAAGACAGTGACACAAACAAGACTGGAGATGAAAAGTAACACTTGGGAATTTAATATTCATATCTTGTAAAGTAGAAATCAAATATGTGAAGCTCACAAAAAAGAGTGAGGAAAATAGAAAAGGACCTCTTAGGTAAGCCAAGGAACAAGTGAATGGAATCAACAAGCATCAATCTCAACATTCCATTGGAAAATAAATTCTTTGATCTTTATTAAAAAATAATCAGTTGCATAATAATGCAAGTGATGAACTCACAAAGACAGAGAGCTTTGGAGCATTGCATTTGAAACACTAGGATCTGGTGTAAGAGAGATGGATGATGGCGCTTGGGGGGGGGCAACACCCTCCAGAGGATGATGCCTTGGCCTTCTATGCAATGGTCACGGCCTCAGTTAAAAATTCAAAACCCTAGACTTCCAAATTCGTTAAAAAAATGGAAGAGTTGACCAAGGTTTTGCTTCTGCCTTCATCTGCCAGGAAGAAGGCTTTAGCTCTTGCCGATCGTGGCCGGATCAATCAATTTACATGAATTTGTCCCTCTCCAAAGACGATAGTAATATGGCTTGAAAAAAATTGGAAGCCTCTCATCAAAGCCTCACTGAATTATTTATTTTGTGGCACTAGGTTCTTCGCTTTTCTCTTTGAGCATGAGGGAGGTCGAGATTTTCTCTTTTGTAGCAATCCATATTTTTTGGGGGCGAGAGGGATGTGTTATCCCCGATATCTAGGGATAACTAGGAGATCATGTCTCGAGGCCCACATGGTCCTAGACATGGAGTACCGAGAGCAGGAGCGACCTGAGCATGGTCCTGGAGGACCCATCTTCTTCTTCTCAGCCAGCTTTGTCCTGTCAGCAGTACCAGCCTCCATCACTGCCGGCTTTGGCTTGCATCAGAGAGGGCTCTTGCTCCATGAGGTAATTGGTCCAAGGTATCATGGTATGTGTCATATTTGATCATTATAACCTTCTTATGTATGCATTAGATCTCTTTCATTT
>JASDQU010100961.1:248559-273602 GCA_032191745.1 Picea mariana | reverse complement strand
CTCTCTTGTTCTCTCAACAAGAATGCTTCAGCTTCCCTTGCTCTTGGCATCTCACCAAGAATCTCTTGCTCTCTCAACAAGACTGCTGTTGCATCAACTTCTCTTGCTGTTGGCATCTCACCAAGAGCCTCTTGCTTCTTCTTGCTCTTGGCATCTCACCAAGAGCCTCTTGGCCTCTCATCAAGATTTCTTCAACTTCTTACCCAAGAATGGGTGCGCCCACTTGCCTTAATCAACCTCGTGAGGGAAGGTGAGGAGTTTTCTAATCTAACGGCTAAGATTAGATTAGATGGGTGGCTGAGATTTGGTGTCTCTTCACTCACCCTCACTTTAATCATAAAGTTATCTTTTAATTTGCATCTCACAAATTAATTTGACTAAGACCCACATTCGACACTTTCTCCCCCTTAGGCGCCTAGGGAAGAGAAACACTTGCCTTGGTACTTCATTTTAATTAAAAATTTAACATGGGATATGTTAGATGTCAACCCTCAAAGAGCGAAGTTCACTTGGTTTAATATGTGAGCTAGGCCAGGGCATATTGTTGCACGCTTAGATCGCTTCATTGTCCATAGTAATTTTCTTTGACAAACTCAACTTTAACTCCCTCATATCGGATCACAAACCTATCTCTCTTCGTATTCAAGCAATTCCGGACTATGGGCCTTTACCCTTTCACTTCAACCCCATATGGCTCAACTACCAAGAAGTGGTCGCTTTAGTGGAAGCAACTTGGAAAATCTAGATTCCTTGTACTCTAGTTTACATTTGGGAGCAAAAGCTCATCATGGTGAAACGAGCTCTTAAACTATGGGCCAAAACTTTCCTTCAACCTGCAAGCTAGGGAGAAAGAACAAATTAAATGCAAGTTAGAAAGGCTCCAAAAATATCTAGAGGACAAAGAAATCATTGTCCAACTACAAAAGGAAGAAATAGACCTACAAATCCAATACCAAAGAGCTCTAAGAAATGAAGAAGAGTTATGGCAATTGAAATCCCACAGTCTTTGGCTCAAGGCTGATAACAATAATACAAAATTCTTTCACAATCCAGCTAAGTCCACGCAATCCAGGAACAATGTGTCGAGTATCACTCTAGAAGATGGGTCACAAGCGACAGATTTTGCAAGTATTAAAATGGTTGCCAAGAGTTATTTTGCTGACTTGTATTCTCCGCAAGAAGAGGCAGAACCTTCCAATGTGAATTCCATCCTTGAGCACATCCCCCTCATTGTTACTAACAAAGATAACTTGGTCCTAACCCAACCCATCTCTGAGTCTGAAATTTTTGGTTCCATATGGGAGTTAATTAACCACGATCTCAAAAGCATGTTGTTCTTTACTCACCAATTCTTCTTTCTTAGCTTTGATTCCTAAAGAAGCCAATCCTTCCTCCTTCACTAGATTCTGACGCATCTCTCTATTCAATTCATCATGCAAAATCCTCACAAAAATTATAGCCTTTCGCTTGAAAAAAATCCTTCCCAAAATTATCTCTCCAAATCAAGGAGGCTTTATGCAAGATAGGCAAATAATGGATAACATTGTTTTGGTTCAGGAAGTTATTCATTCAAATGTTAAAGCCAAAGGTAAAGGTATGGTTATCAAATTCGATATCACTAATGCTTTTGATCGTGTTAGACATGGCTTCCTTTTTCAGGTTTAAGAGCGATTTGGTTTCAGCTCCAATTTTTTTAAGTGGGTGGCGTCTTACATCAACGATCCTTGGCTTGCACCACTCGTGGATTGGAGGCTAACTTAATTCTTCCAAATAAGCAAATTATTACATCAAGGGTGTCTACTCTCTTCCATCCTCTTCACCATCTTAGCCAAAACCTTAAGCAAAAAACTTGAGCTTGAAAGATATGTCGAAAATCTACCAAGCCTGCAAATAGCTTGTGGAGTCTAAAATCTAAACTATTCGCAATTTGTAGAGGACACCTTTTGTTGGGTGGTGCATCTATAATTATTTCCTCCATATTTAAACGTGTATTGGACTCTTTCCTTGATGCCTTAGGGGGGGCTATAAACAATAGGAAATGTGAGATTATAGTTTGGAATTCAACACCTCAGGAAACGCAAGCGATATCTCAAGTTTCTCAATTCTCTCTCGTTGATAAATGGACCTCCTATCGATACCTTGGTATTCCCATCTCATTGAAAACCCCTACATCTTAGGATTGGCAGCAAATTGTTGAGAAAATAAATCTTAAGTTTATTCAATGGGGAACTCAGTGGCTAAACCCACCTGAAAAAGTTACTCTCATCAAATCAATTTTGGCCGCTCTTCCTCTTTATCAATGCTTTGTGTTATTAGCTCGAAGAGGCATAGGAAATCAAATTTCCATGAAGATAAGAAAGTTTCTATGGCAAGGAGGGAATTCAAATCAAAAAAAGTTTCACCTTATCAACTGAAATCAAGTTACAAGCTCTAATCTAAGGATGAGTGGATTGGGAATCCGTGAACTGGAACTTATCAACATAGCAATGGGGGCAAAATTATTATGGAGATTAATCACAGGGAAATCAACCTAGTGGAAACGTGCCATTCAAAAAAATACTTTTCAAGCTCTAGAAAAGGATGTTTAGAATCACTGCCAAAGGTGGCTAATGGCTCACCTATTTTTAAACTCCTTGCAACCATCCCCATCATTTGTGAAAATTTGACATGGATTCCTAGAAATGGCAAGTGAATTAATCTTTGAGAAGACAAATTTTTGTTAGGGGTGCCTTTCCCAAAGTGTGGACTTGGTTCCTCTACGGGCCTGAATGGATGAGCACAGTGTTACCAGAACCGGTCGGTCCGACTGTTTTACAGGGCTTACCAGTTCAAACCAGACATGTAAACCAGTTTTGAAATCGTTTTTTTTTTTTTTAAAGTAACAAAAAAGAGAGACACGACCAACAACTTTTGACAATGAAGACCTTTCCTAAATGGATTTGGATCAAGAGAATGTGTGCACTAATGTTGCAACTGTATCTTTGCCTTCTGGACCAGGGGAATCAAGCCAGGCTCGGAATCCCCCTGTTGAGTCTACTCATGTTGAGGATGTAGATGATGACTCTGAGTCTGAGTCTTAGTCCGAGTCTGAGTTTCAGTAATGCAGATTCAGACTATTAGATTGTGTAGTCTCTACTCTCTAGCCTCTAGCCTAGACTCTAGAGTTATTTTTGGACTTTATAGGCCATTTAGAGCCTTTTTGATGATGTATTTTGATTCAAAATCCAAATATTCATACGACTATGGACTTGGAGTGCACTTGCCACTTACTGTTAGTGCTATTTTGGTTTTATACAATGTTACTTGTTATATATATATGAGAAACTTTGCAATTTTTTGTATACTGGTTTGCCTTCACATGGATGCACATCAATATGTATTTTTTTTTCAAAATTTGAATATTTTATAAATTTTTAGTGACCAGTTTTTTTATCCGGTTTTTTTCGGTTCCGGTTCGGTTCCGGCTTTTTGGGTCGATCGGTTCAATGACCGATCTGGTTCTGGTAACCTTGGATGAGCATGGATTAATTACTCCCTTTGATCTCTTCTTGAAATGTAGACTTGAGACTCTAAACGAATTGGAAGCCGCTTCGCCCCTACTCCCCGAATCCCTTTATTCAAGTCTCTAATTATCTCCTTGCATAGTTGCCTTCCTTAGCACAGGAATCATGTTGACACCAGCGGTTGGGGTGATTCAAAATACATAGCCAAAAAAGATTATCATTTTATGCTAGAGGCATCTAATTCTTTCCAGCGTTCAGGCTTATGGAAGACCATTTGGCACAGCGACAAGCTGTCTAAAATTAATATTTTATGTTGGTTACTAGTTCACAGGAAAACTCTAACTTCAGAGAACTTAAGAAAGCGTAGAATTGTTGGCCCTTCTCGTTGTGTCCTATGTCTTAGCAATGAGAAAACTATCCAACATTTGTTTGTTGATTGTCGTTATGCAAAAGAAGTCTGGTTAGTTGCTCTTGATGGGTTGTTGCATAGATTTATTTGGCCACAAACTTGTACTGATTTTTTCACACAGTGGTGGAAGAGATATGGAGGGAGTTTCAAGCAGAAAGTTCTTTCCAAATGGACTTGGGAAGCTCTCCCAAAATATGTGTGTTGGAGTCTTTGGTTGTCACGAAACAAAAAAATCTTCAACAATGATGTTATACAACCAAGGCAAGTTGTGGTGAGAGCCCTCTCGTGTTAAATTTTGAGCTTGATTTCTTAAGCGGATTATTTCTTTGAATTCTTGAACACTTTGATTCCAGCTTAATACATTTCAACAATATGGAATCATCACTGAATAGCAATAATCATGTAGATACGTAAGCATGCACATCAACAACACATATACCCTAGGGAAACCCTGTACAGGTAGAAAAACCCCAACAAACGATATTCCTTTATTGCATTAATAATGTAAGATCACTTACAAACATCCACCATGAAAACTTTGCTCTTAAAGAGCTTGCCAAGTTGACTTTGACCTGACAGAGAACTAAGAGACCTTGTTGATATAGACGTATTCGAGTTGCTTTTAAAGACTGAGATATATCAGCTCTGATATGGCTTGTTGACGCTGCCTCTAATTGACCGATACGCGCCTCTAATATGTTGTCTATAAAGCACTGAGGTACGCCTCTGATATGATGCCTCTACAGCACTGCTATGCGCCTTTTATGTTGCCTCTATTGTTATTACAGCACAGTTATGCACCTTTTATGCTACCTCTATATGTTGTTATTACAGCACTGTTATGCGCCTTTTATACTGCCTCTATATGTTGTTATTATAGCACTGTTATGCGCCTTTTCTACTGCCTCTATATGTTGTTATTACAGCACTGTTATGCGCCTTTTATACTACCTCTATATGTTGTTATTACAGCACTGATATGTGCCTTTTATATGTTGCCTCTACATCTGATATGCGCCTAAGATATGTTGTCTCTGCATTCACCCTTACCCTGCATAACCATTGTGTTAAAGAGAGGGGTTGACCTCTGCTTATAAAGGAGTGAAGAGGAGAAGTAGATGGCTCAAATTAGGAACTTGTTTGCATGCTTTAACATAACTCAACTTCACACTTTAGTTCGAAAATAGAAGTAGACTTGAGACTTCAGTTACAACTCACCCTTGACTTGGCATGTATGCGTACTAACTTAGCATGCACATGCCATGCATGCATGCAACATGTGACAACTTGACAACAATGTCTTTGACTTAGACATGCAACTTTGACTTCTACAACTCGACTCTTTACAAGGCAATTCGAATTTCTCTTCATGGTGGATAATGTTACACGTGCCAACGCACGAGATCAATACATTTATATCATTTGCAATATTAGGAATATTGTTGTTTCTAGCTCATAGGAATTTTATATTCAACCTAACTTTTGCTAGATGCCTTGACATTTTGTCATGGCTCACAAGGCTTGACTAGGCTCACAGAGGTTGTACGTTTCCCCTGACTTTTGCACTAGTCTGTCTATGCTCACAAAGGTTGTACGATCCCCTTGACTTTTGCACTAGACTGTCGATGCTCACAAAGGTTGTACGTTCCCCCTGACTTTTGCATTAGACTTACATAGCATCTCGTTCGCCCTGACTTTTGGTTTGACACACAGAGGTTGTATGTTCCCCCTGGCTTCTGTAAATACCTCACAAGACTGGTTGATTCTCCAAATCTCCCTGGCTAGCCTCAAGGTGGCCCATATGGCCTCTCATTGGAGAATGACTGTCGATGCTACCAAATTTAATATCTCGTTCTTCTCATATTACACGCAATACCGCCTCAATCAACAAGATCAAAATCTCGATGCCTATGAAAAGGTATGGATGAGCAAATTCAAGTTGGGAGAAAATATGTCCTTCCCTAAAAGACCGGTTACTCAAGTACCCAAATGGTCAATTAGGTTACTTGATGAAGAATTTAAGGATTGGATCTCTCTTCGGCAATTTAGCATTATATTTTTCGATGGAGCTTCACGAAACAACCCTAGGGTGGCAAGTGCAAGAGGGATTATTCAAGATCTTGAAGGAAATCCAGTTGCTTTCTATGATGAGGGTCTAGGCAATGTCTCAAACAACTCTAATGAGGCTTATGCCCTTTGGGAAGTCGTTAGAATTGCAAGAGAAATGGGAATTCAAAAGTTCACCATCCTAGGCGACTCCATGTTGGCGATCAGGACAATCATCAAAAGATCCATTATTGGGAGCAATGTTTTCAGTGGAGTGATGTCTTGTTCCCTCGCTCTCCTTGTGGAATTCGAAGAAAACTTCTTATTCCACATTGAAAGAGAGTTCAACTCTTGTGGTGATAGGTGGGCTAAAGTTGGAACAAGATTAGAGGAGGGTGAAATTATTGTTAATGGGGTTAAGGGGAGGTGCCCCAATCCATAAACCATATGGCACACTCATTAATTCACTGGGACAAATGGCAGGACAATGGAATGAATGGTCGCGTACCCAAGCGGCTCGCACATTTGTTTAGTCATGGAATAGACGAGCGCATTCATTCTCATGTGTGAGAGGGTGGTTTATCCTGTGTGATGGCCTTGGTTTCAAACCTCATTCCTTTTTGTGGAGACGAAGGTCAGTGCAATGCGCTATGGTTCTACTCTGGGTTGCTCATGGAAATTCGTAGTTGGAGCTCGAAAAATCTGGGCGACCACCTTTCAATGTTGGTCTCGATTGGACTTCTAACCAAGCTTCTTCTGGTTTTCTTCCGTCTCTCCAGTCTTTTTCAAGTTGCAGATTCCTGTCATTCCGTGGTTAATTTCTGATGATTCTCATCTTTCCCCTGTTACTGTCAACTTTGGAAACGAATTTTCTTGTGGGTTGTTGTATGGTAGTTCTGGTTGTTTTCTCCTTGCCTCTGTTGTCAATTCAAGAAGTAGGTTTGTTGGTTGGTTGTCTGGTTGTTCTGGTTGCTCTCTCGCCCCTGGTTCTGTCATCTCTAGAAGCATTAATTGTGGGTTGTGGAATGGTAATTTTGGTTGTTTTCTTTGTTCAAGAATGGACACTTCTTGGAACGATGTAAAACGCAACCTCCACAAGCATGAAGAAATTGATGAGGACAATAGCACGGCTCTTAGATAGGTCACGACTAAACTTGGGGAATTGGAACAGATTGTTGCAAACCTTACCAACTTGTTCAAGGTACAAATTCAGCGCATTGACAATATGGAAATGGAGTGTCAACATCTTAGGTCCTTGGTCCTACTGCAGCATTCTCAATCAACTTCAATTAACCAAGTTTCACTAGTATCCCACCTTGGAGACTCAGATGAATGACAGGGGGGTCATGATGCAGTGCCCATGGACATGGAAGAAAATTATTCACCTCATGATGGAGCGCACGAGGTCCCAAATAATGAATCTATCCACCGCTAAATGTTCTATAAAATTGCTTTTTTGTTGGGACACTTTGTAAAAAAAATATTACAGTCAAACTACATGGATGTATAATATGGATTTTTCTATGTTATGTGGTATGATGGTAGTAGGAGAAACTACATGCTTTGAGCCAAATTTTGTAAGAACTTCTGGATTTTGTTGATTTGCTTCGACGCAGCCCCTTACATAAATATGAAGAGTGCAATACAAGATTGTGCTTCATTTTCAATCCATAAACGAAAATTTTTAAATGTTTCAAATGCTTGAGATTTTCGTTTCAACAAATAAGCCCAACACATCCTAGTGTAATCATGAATAAAAGTCATGATATACTTATTACCAAACGCAAATGCAACATGCATGGTGCCACACAGATCTAAGTGTATCAACTCTAGCTTTCTACATGCTCTCAAAGTGGAATCAAGATAAGGATAGTTCTTATGTTTACCAAGGATACATGCATCACATTGCTTCAAATTCCTTCGATTGGTAGGCAAACCAGAAACACCATTTTTCTTCAACATAGGAAGACTATCATAATTGATGTACCCAAATCTAGCATGCCACAAGAGACTAGATGACAATGTACCTTCATCATCGTGAGAAAGGTATGCAAAACTATGTGTCGTGCAGATGTTCCTTTCAACTTCAAGCAGTTCTCATCCTCCCATCCATGTTGTCGAAAGACCTCCTTATTTCAACTTTTCCATCAAATATGTGAATAGTATGGCCTTGTTATTGAAAGTGCAAAGAGACAGCAAGTTCCTTTGCAATTCAGGAAGATAGTGAACATTATGCAAAAGAAAATCCATGAATCAAGGCAACTTGAGCCTAATGGTGCCAATTCATGTAGGTTTGTGACTAGATCTCTCTACAAAGTATACTGCACCCTCTACATTGTCATTTGATTCCTCAAAGAGGTCCCTTCGAAAAATCATGTGGCAAGTAGCACTATTGTTAAGCAACCAAGCATCTCTCCAAGAAGCAAATGAAGTTTTAAACAAATGTTCATTTATGCCAATATTGCAAGCAGCAATAACAAAATGAGCGGGTTCAAGAGCTTTACCTTTTTCTTCCTTTTGTTCCTGCTATTCTTTTATCTTCTCCCATGGGATCCTACATGTCTTTACATCATGTCCATTCTTACCACGACAAATAGTGAAGATCAGATCTCTCACTGGCCATGAGAACAATGTTCACTCTTAAGGGCCTCCCATCCATATAAGTTTCATCGAGGGCAACAATGGCATCATTCACTTAACTCGTTGATGAGTATGTAACGAATCCAAAGCCTAATGAATGCCCAGTTTCTCTGTCATATACAACTCTTGCTTCCAAAACTTTTCCATGTTCATCGAATAATTGCAACAAGCTATTATCATCAACCTACCATGGCAAATTCCCAACATAGATTTTGTTGGAAGAGCCAGCTTAAGATGGCCTTTCAACTATGGTTCCTCGAGGAGCAACCTTGTTGACCGTCAAGAGTCTACCCTGCAAACTATGTTTGCTGAAAAGTTCAACACCTTTATCTACCTCTTCGATAATGCCCATGGTCACAAAACCAAAGTCACGTGAGTTTCCAATTTCTATGTGCGTGATGATATTGACATCCAAGACTTCTCCGACGCCTTAAAAGAGCTCGCCAAGCTGCTAGTTATCTAAGTTGACGAGCAAATTCCCCACAAATAACTTTGTCATCAGAACGAATGATCTGGAGGTCAATTGGAAAGCCAACGATCTTTGCATAGATCTCAAGGTGGCTCGAGTTTCTAGTGGTTGATTGGAATGCTAACGATCTTTGCATAGATCTCAAGATGGCTCGAGTTTTTGGTGGTCGATTGGGATGTCAACGTTCTTCTCTTAAACAAAAGATACAAATTCAAATTAACTCAATATCTTAGGGTTTGGTTTTTCTACCGCATTTAGAATTTCGAAGGAGGACGATGTTGCCAAAGTCAAACAATGTGGTAAGATGACCATTGTTCGAACTTCGAATCCCACCCCGACCAACCTTGAAAGGAATGTCCTCTCCTTGATCGACGTTATTTCAGTGATCAGAAGAAGATAGCAAAGAGGCTCGAGCAATCTGATTCTGAGAAGAAAATCAATGTCCTCAAATATATTAACAAAGCCGAACACGGATTGCTTCATCCACATGTTCTTACAATATGGTGCGGGAGTTATGACCTTTGATTTCATCTAAGCCATATATAAATACATTGAGATATGACCTTTGGTTTCATCTTCCAAGAGGTCTGATGACTATTCCTATTCACATATGACTTCATATTTCTCCTAGATAAAAATATTTACAAGACACCATAAGACACAAAATCTTAATCATATTTCATTAACTTTCGTTATTATTATCTTTCATTACTAAAAGACAAGGGTTGTATGTGAAGCATGTCTTGCGTAGAAACAACACAAACTATTGCTTGTGCAAGGACATGCTAGGAAACCAAAGGAAGTTATTGAATTAATTTAGGCAAACATTTGTGGACAAATGAGGAAGGATAGTGTCTTTGACACCACGTATTTCATATTGTTGATGGATGATTCTCAAGGAAGATGTGGGTGTACCTTCTCAAACAAAAGTTTATTTGGAGCGCACAAACGCTTAATTCTAATAATGGAGGAGAGTTTTGCTTTGGCAGTTTTATCAATTTTAATCCTGGAGTGCAAATACAGCCCCATAGTGTGGCCCCCTTACTCACTTCAACACTAAATGCATGGGTTCAAGATCCCTAGCCAACTCAAAGTGGGCTCCCATCAACTACAAGAGGCAGCTAAGGACTAGATCCCGCAAGAGATTAGATTATGTCGAATTTGTCACAGATAAGAGACAAAGACAAAGACAAAGAAACACTTTATATTCAAATACCTCAACTACTATAAGATGAAAGATCCATTCCATTCCTTGTTCAAAGAGTCTCATAAATCCCTCTCCACCTTTTTTTGGTATCCAAACCAACGATTTCTAGCATTAAATTTAGAAGAGGCCATCAAGCTTATAAATCTCACATCCTCCACCCCCCCACTCAACCAGACAGTATTTAGAGGATTACATATTTCTTCTAGATGCTCCCAATGGGCAAGAGCACCAAGGGACAAATGGGAGCAACACCATTTCAACCCCCAGATCTGTCAAACCCCAAGACGCAATATGGCCCCCTGCAATGAGACCCATGCAAAGTTGTCGAAAGAAAGTTTACGTCATACTAGAAAGCAACCCTCCTCCGCCAACACCCAAAAACAATCACCTCTTCTAAACAAATAGACATGCCCCAAACCAAATCTAATTCATCCAACCATTCATCTATACATAGATTCTTTCCTTTGACCTCGAATGGTAGGAAAGTTGCACTTTCGATCAAAGGAGGACAACACCCTTTCTCCTTAATTGAACGATAGGCACTTAGATCCTTGAGGGTCTTTTTCTTGTACTGTATTCCAAAGCATTATGTTTCCTTTCCTTTTGGCATTGAGTTATTTGAGCTTAGATCTCATTATCATTGTTTTTTGCTTTTATAAGAGTAGCCTTCACACTTCCACTATGTATCACCACTTCTGTACCTACTGAGCATATCGTCGACCTACTTTTGTTGATTGATTGGAGTCTGGACATTAATAAACTTATCTTAAACCAAGTTGAAATAGAAAGGCGACACACCACACCCTACACTCAACAACAAATGAAGGTTTCCAAAGGAGTAATCACAACATTATGGAGATGAAAAGGTGCATGTTAGAGAACAAATATGCTCCTAAAAAGTATCGGGCAATTGTACTTGCTTCATCATGATTCCCCAAAGTTAGGTTCAATTGTTTATGCATGGGCGCCTAAAGAGAAGGAGAGCAACTTGAAGCGTAGACACAAATGATAATGCTTGTGAGGTGCTTGTGAGGTCTAGTGATCAACACAAGGCATATGGATTGACTGATGTGAACACTATCAAAGGTTGTTTTCATTATGACGTGTTGATAGATGAAAATTCGACTTTGTTTCAACACAAATTGGACCATAAATCATGTTTGAAAATCCCCAACGATGACTATAAGTTGACTAAAAGATCAACCACAATAAGTAATTCCAAGAGATATCAAGTCTGAGAAAACTCGAAAATGAAACCCAAAAAGGTTTCAATCATGTTGTTGAAAGAGTGGATCATAGAAGCAAGAAACCAACACTACTTTGAAGGTCCAAGAAGGAAAGAAGCACCCAATATGGTGCTACAAGATGTTAGATGATAAGGTTGGAAGAACTTCCCAAACCCAAAAAAGAATGACAAAGTGATCAACAAGGAAGGGGCAATAAACTACAAATACAATAAGATATTGGATCCATTCTAACCCCCTTACATGTTGCACGTTGGACACATGGACGTGCATATACATAGTTCTTGTGTGTCAAACACACACCAGACATGTGTCCTGCAACCCAAAGAAGAATGGCAAAGTGGTCAACAAAGAAAAGGTAAACGGTAAACACACTAAGGCACTAGATCCGCTCTAAACCCCATGTGTGTCACAAGTCTGACATATCAAACACGTGGACAATGGACACGCGAATATATTATTTCTTGTGTCACGCATGCTACAAATGTCCTATGCAGGGCACTTGTCCTATGCATGTCCAACACACAAGAACATATTCACACCATTACCAACAATGACAAATGAAGAGGGAGGAGAGGGAGGACAGCATAGTGGTAGTGGTGGTGATGATGAGTTTCGTGATGAGAAGCTCATGTAGAAGGACAAGCCATGATTTTAGAAAAGGCTTAAATTTGTTGCCATCATCTATTCTTCAATCCAGACATAACATGACCTCATTTCAAAAACATGAAAGTCGTGACACCAAGATGTATCATGGAAAAAAACTTCACTCCAAGTTAAAAAAAAAAAAAACACTAACAATTGACTTTAATTACATGATTTAGAAATGTATTACAATGGGTACAAGAACCCTTATACAGTGATCAAATTTAGACTAATTGTTGCATTAATTACAAACCATTAAACCATCTTCTAGCTACCATATTAATAAGGGACCACTATGGCCACCTTCTAACCACCATATTATAATAAGGGACCACTAAGGCCACCTTCTAACCACCATATTATAATAAGGGATCACTGAGGCCACCTTCTAACCACCAAATCAATAAAAAACCATTAGGGCATTACATAAATGACATTGTTGATCACTAAAAGCAGCAATAAGTGGAGCTCCATTACCCCAACACTAAGAATATATAATTAGAGTGCTTGGTATCCATATAGCTAAATAAGGATCTAATTACCCAATTTAGTAGCTAAGGCCACAAGATAGGGCTTCACTCTTGTTTGCATCAATAGGGTTTCCCCCTCTCTTTGTATCAATCTTATATATCAATGAAATATTTCGTTTAGTCAACTGGAGAAGTCCTCCTCCATTAATCCTCTGGATTTGCAAGTGAAATCCGTCCATGGATTAGCAAATCAACAAGGAAAGCAAACATGATATGGTGATTGATGAAAATGCAAGTTCGTTTCAACACAAATCGAACTATAAATCATGCCTGAAAATCAACAAAGATAGACTGAGAAATCAACCACAATGAGCAAGTTAGAGAAATATCAAGTCAAACAAACCTTGAGGAATGAAACCCAAAAACATTTCAATCCTGTTGTTGTTGAAGGAGTGAGTCATATCAACAAGAAACCGACACTAACTTCAAGGTCCAAGAATGAAATAAGTGCCCAAACTAGTGCTATAGGATGTTGGATGATGTGTTGTAAGGAGCTTCCCAAAACCAAAGATGAATGACAAAGTGGTTGACGAAGAAGAGAAGATAAACTACACTATAGGAAAAAAAAACAATCTAACAATTGATTTTGATTACATGATTCACAATTGTATTACAAGGGGGTACATGAGCCCTTTATATAGTGATTAGCTTTAGAATAATTGTTGCATTAAGTACAAACAACTAATCCATTTTCTAACTACCATATTAGTAAGGGACCACTAAGGCCACCTTTTAATCACCACATTAATGACAAACCATTCAGGCCTTACATAAATGACATTGGTCACTAAAGGGTACAATAAATGGAGCTTAACCACCATTACCCCAACATTGAGAATATATAATTAGAGTGTTTAGTATTCATATAACTAAACAAGGACCTACTTACCTAATTTAGTAGTTAGTGTCACAAGCTAGGGCTTCAATCTTGTTTGCATCAAGGGTTGTCCCCTCTCTTGGTATCAATCTTATATATCAATGAAATATTGTGTTTAGACGGTTAGAGTACTCCTCCATTAATCCTTTGGTTTGCAAGTGCAATCCAAAAGCAAATGGTCTACATTATGACATTGGAATATAACAAGAAGGTGAAATCCAAAAACCTTCATACACTAAAACCAATTAAAAAACAATCCAGACAAATAGGCCCAATGTAGATGTTAACCAAAAAGAAATCTTTAAGAAAAAAACACATTTTTCCCATGTAGATTAACCAAAAATATATTCAAAAATTAAACCAATATGATCGCATCATACACTTTGCTCAATGCTTTGAAAATCATAGACTACAAGCAAAATCATGAAAACTAGTTTTGAACAAAGTTGGAAAAGCAAATTGAACATGGAAAAAAGGTTAAAAATAAAACCAATACCAATGCATCATACAATTTGAACAGATATTTATGTAATTAACCAAAAGAGAATCATAGACAAATCAAAATCATGAGAACTTGTCATAGACAATATTGGAATAGGAAATTGAACATGGAAACAAGGTCAAAAAGAAGAGACAAAAATAACCTAGTTCTTCTATTACTTAGATACTAACCAGCCTTGGAAACAAGTTCAAATTTCATGATTTGCAAAAGAACGTATTTGACAAAAATGACTTGAGTTTCATTAAAAATAGATCTTATAATGACTTGAATTTCATTAAAAATGGGTCTTAAATTATGTTATTCCACTTTCAAAGTGGCTTCATTATACTACAAGGTGACTTCAAAAGAAATAAGTCATTTCTTTTTTAGGGGTTTTCCCCAAGAACCATTCCTTTATGAATCTTCAACATTTTCTCTACTACATAAGGTGGGAGTGTTCAAGTTCACATCCTACAGCTGAAAACACAACAACTAGCCTAAAGCTTAAGAGGATAGTGGACCAACCCAAATTGTGACTCATGGTGAAGCACAATCTTCTAAATCACAAAACTTTCGGATGAAAACATCTTTACCATCAATATAAAAGCCACCTCCATTATGTATAATAAGAGAGAAATACATTTGAACCAATTGAAGCCAAAACAACATCAGGACTGATCACAAAAGCAACATTGAATTCCAAAATGTCTAATCCTCACACTTTAATTCCCAATATTTGACGAGCCCTAACCCTCATGGTGTTACTTAATAACAGGCGGGACGCACATCTTATTACCATGCATTCTTGTAATAAGATTATAAGATGTAAACCCATCACATGGGCTCCTTCACCCCTCACAGGGGTACACATTGTTTCATCTCAAACGATACACCCATCTCATGGGCATCTTCCCTTCTCAGGGGCACACAGCGTTCCATCTCCGTCTCAAAGAGAACGACACAACCGGCTCATGGGCATCTTCCCTGCACAGGGGCACACAACGTTCCATCTCCATCTCAGAGAGGAACTACACACGCATCTCATGGGCACACACAACTCATGGGCTCTCTCTCAGGGCGACTCACTCAATCTGTGTCCTGGAGGATGTCTCACGCAGTTGTAATCATCAACACTCCCTCTCAATTAGGGAGGCATTCTCCACCAAGCCAAGTCTCTCAGGGAAGTACTCGAACTTCATCTTGGTTGTAATCATCAACACTCCCTCTCAACTAGGAAGGTATTCTCTACCAGGCCAAGTCTCTCACAGAAGTACTCAAACTTCGTGTAAGATGACCCTGAGAGTTCTACTTATAACCTAAGTTTGCAGGCCAAGTCTCTCACGGAAGTACTCGAACTAGTGTAAGATGACCCTAAGAGTTCTACTTATAACCTACAAATAAGAATGTGACGGTGAAATGACGTATGAGCCTTGTGACGGTGAAATGACGTATGAGCCTTGTCCACGTGAAGCTCCAAAACACCATTAACAACCAAAAATATGAATGAAACATTAAACCCACCCAGGTAGACAAGTGACCTACAGTCCTTAAGATTCACCAGTCACCCCAGATAAATCCAATGGAAAGCATCTTGTAATAGGCTTGCTCCTTATATGCACTAAGTGCAAATAATCAAGTCAGAGCCAAGGGCATGGTTTGTGTCTTTTAAGTAAGCCAATGTAGTAAAAATATTACTGCTAGGGCCAACGAGGCCTTGGTCCACTAGAGAGGTTGACAGAGTATTAAGCTGTCTACAAGGGTTCTATTCTTGCTCTGGGTCGGCACCACCCGAATGGCATGTCAACAAAGGGATAAGCCAAAAGAAGTATGTAATGTGCACGTGCAGCACCACCTAGGAGTGTGTTTCACCGATCAGAGATCACCATTAGCCCTAAAACTTGGAGACCTGGTGATGTCGTTTTAAGTCAGCTGGATTGTGTTGTTGGCATTGCATTAATTGTAGTCTTTAGAATCTTTGAGAAAAGGCACAAAAAAATACTATTTAAAATTTTATGTTACCAAGAGCTACACCAGTCAAAGAAAGAAAGACAAACCCTATTCTTCCAGTAGGACTAGAACACGTGACCACATGGGCTTCTAATAATCGAGCCAGTGACCGCATGGGTTTTCTGGGAATTGAACCTGCGTCACATGGCTTTGAAATAAAAGTAGGCAGACTTAAGAGGCGAGATCAAGGTGATTTACCTTCACAGCTGGGTCTTCGGAGGCGCCCTCGTCCTTGTTCAGTTGTGAGTCTAGCATTTCGTCGTCCATATCCGGAATTTCTGCCCCGTACGAGCCGTGTTCCTCATCCATTTTTCACTGCTTTCCTGATTAATTTAAAGGGGATAATGCGGAGATATAAAAGATATTTTTGATACGCAATAGAGAGCGCGGAGCGCTTGAAATCTAAAGTGATGAGCGTGAAAACCAGAGGAGTCGCTGTAAACGCAAACAGAGTGAGGGCAATGGATGAAAAGGGGAAAATGCTCCCTTGAATTTATAGGCAAACGTTTAAGTTCGCTGCCGGATGTCGTTCACTAACCGGTCACGCCGGTAGCAAGCCCTAGCTCCTGGTCGTTTTGTGTGCATGGAACGGGGAGCCACCACGATAAGATGATATTTGTTTGTTTTTTAAGTTTTTTATAATAGTTTTTTAAATTTTTGCATAGAGAGGGAGGAGTTTCTTAGTAACTTTCGGATTAAGATGGGTTTTAGAATTTTTTTCTCTAAAATTAGTCTAAATTCATCTTAACCTTGGATCTATCAAGCATCAAGAGGGATCAAATTTCCCGAGGTGCAAAGAGGATCTATCTTTCGACGTTTCATAGATCCTCGTTGCACCTCGAGAGATTTGATTCATCTCGACGCTTAATAGATTCGAGGTTAAGATGGATCTAGGTTGGTTTACTCTAAAGTTGACTTGTACTTTTTTTTTTAAATTAATGTAAGTCTTTTTAGTGTTATGTATGTGACTACATCTTCTACATTCTGGGTTATAGAGCACCTCTCGGAACAATTAACTTAATTATGTTTAGTAGGTGCACATATTTTTGTATTTGTGGTCTATTCATTTTATTTCCTGACATTTTTTAAAATGGTATGAATTGATATAGAACATATGCAAAAGAAGGTTGTGTTAATGGCATTGTACAAAAGCATTTTCTAAAAGCTTTGTCAATACAACTCTGTGGGTTAGTTCAAGTGGTTGAATGTTGTGAATTACAAGTAGGAGGTCACGAGGTCAAGTCCTTCCTTTGTAGATATTATTGAGCCTTGCTCAATGACCCCGCCAGGTTAGGTTGTCAAAAAAAATGCAACTAGTCGATTTACCTCCCAACTTTGTCGATACTTCTCATTAAACAAAGAAATTTAATTAGTTTTGAAATTTTATAGTTAATTTTTTTAACCTAATTTAAACCTATTTTACCTTCTTCTTTTTTTAAGAAAATACACTTTCCCTTTATAAAGGCATTACACTTTGTGATATTTAACTTTAGCCCTGTTTATATATAAAGAACAAAAATATTATCCTCTATGGTAATAAAATTAGACCTCTCAAAAGCATTTGACAAGAATTGTTGGCTTCCCCCAGATGGGGTGTTTAGTTGTGTCATGAATCAACGTTGTATGAGGGAGATAGCGGTCTGCAGATGCCATGTTAGTACGATAGACATGTCGTCAAGCAAGTCGGAATGTACCATACCATTAATCCAAAGGCGTGGGAGCGAAAGAAAGAATTGGCAAAGCACCAGAAGTTTTCATTGCAGAGAATGCAAGCTCAAACCACGAACATGAATTATGGAAACAAGCATAGAGGCAAGATCTTAGTTCAATCAGCATTGCATGAATCATGGTAAGTACATTGTGGTATTGTTTCATTAATAGGTTAGGCTTTATGGAATGTTTCATTAATAGGTTAGGCTTCATGGATAGTTTGTGGGACGTTATGGTAGAAAGTGCAGCCAAGGCATTTATACTAGAGACCCTGCTCATATGGACCATATCTGCTAAATCGATTGCTTTGCTCATTTCCCTAGGGGGTCACTTCTCTGCCTATGGTGGTCACTTTCTGGTTCACTACCAGCCAGACTTTTGTTGGTCGTATTTCCCTGCATCACCTCTTGTTTAGCCTCTTAGGGTGGGTTGGGTCTTTGTCTTTGCCAAGATTAGGGCCAATAGGCAGACGTCAATGTCATTCTATGGTCTCTTTGTTTCCCTCTGAGGATCTGGGGAAAGGCAGGTGTTGTCTCCTTCCCCCTGTGCCCTTGTTTATTATCAGAATACCTTGTCCAAATCTCTTCTTTCTCTTTCCCCTATAGGTGTTCAAGGTCAACTCTGATCCCCTCCCATGTTAGCTCTCTTCAATCTTAGGGCCAAAAAAAGTGTTATGCTTCGTATGCGGGGGATGAGGAAGAGGGATGCAACTGAGACGTTGCCACAACAATGTGCCACTAGAGCCATTTGCATCATAAGTGTCGAAAGAGACGCAAGGCGAGCCATGGCACTCTATCAAACCAACACTTCTCCAACACAGCAATGGCAAATGGAATTGATGATGGATGAGGCTGGGATGTTAAGAGCCCACACCTCTAATTAGCAAATCAGACATGAATTTCAGGAATGGATTGTAGACTCGGGCTTCTTCAAATCAAGGGACACCAAAATGTTTTATGTGATGGAATTGTATTAGATGGAAAAGACCATTACAACGCTCTCTATGAAGGACACGCGGGACAAGCACGAGGAGACTTTGGATAGTATTTGCAGGTTGGAGGCCAAGTTCAACGTCCTTTATAGATTCGCCCTCGGTATCAACTTCAAAGTGACAAACTGGGGAGAGGAGGAGGATGACAAGGAATATGCGGAAGTTATTGTGTCTGAGGAATCTCTGAGAACCACTGATAATTTAATCATACTTGGAGATTATATTGGCGAGGACTCCAAGGGTAAGGCCAGGTTGTTTGATGAAAGCCCTGCAAACTTGGCATAATCAATTGTTTTCAGATGTATCCCAGTCAGTTATGTTTTAAAAATAGTTGTCATGAAAAGGCCATTTAGACTCTCTATTTTTGGTCATTCTCTTGATAGATTGTCTATGAGCATTGTTAGGATATACTACTATGTTGTGTTAAGGCTCGGTTTCCTTTTTGGTGAGCTTTAGACATGGACATATGTACCCTTTTGTATCGTATTAATATATAATATCTTAGCTTACAAAAAAAACAAGAATTGTTGGCTTTATTTAATGTTGTTGTTAATATATGTTGGTTTTAGTATTTATTTGGTCAATTGGGTCACGGGTTATGTGTCATCTGTTTCTTTTTTTGTCAGAATAAATGGGGCTACTTCTTTTTTCAAGCCTTCCTAAGGTTTGAGACAAGGATGCACATTATCTCCTTATTTGTTTCTTCTAGTTGTGGAGGGATTGAGTAGATGTATGCTAACAACCAAGAGAGACATAGGCATTCAAGGTATCACGATATGTGATATTTAGATTCTAAATCATTTACTTTGTGTAGATGGTGTTTTACTTTTCTCAAGTGGTATAATGGGAGAGGGAAGGAAATATCACAAAATTATATAGTTACATTGTAAAGATACTAGAGTGGATGTAAAGATTTAAAGTCGTTAGTTAGTTTTAATAACCTAAGTGGAGTGGTGGACCAAAACTTGAAATCTCTCTTTCCCTTTATAACAGTAGAGCTACAAGATGGTTTGAAGTACCTGGGTTTCATACTAAAACCCAATGGATATGGTAAGAGAGGTTGGACCTAGTTGATAAGCAAGATTGAAATGAGAATTCAATTCTAATGCAATAAGTAGCTTTCTATGGGAGCTAGATTAACATTAGTTAAGTCCGTCTTAGAAGCAATCCCCATATATTGGCACTGTCTGGCACATATCCTTGAAGAGGTAATGGAAAGATTAGAAGGATTTTCTACAACCTTCCATGAAAAGGTAAAAATGATAAGGTGGGATTTCACTCGGCACAATGGCCGTGACTAGCTAAGCCCAAAGACAAGGGGGGCTAGGGATTAAAGCATATCCATGTGTTCAACAAATATTTGGCTACCAAAAGCCTTTGGAATTTTATCACTAAAGAAATTTTGTGGAGAAGAACAATTATACAAAAGTATTTGGCCCCTCCTATTTTGTTGGATTGGATCAATAATGCATGCAAGAGTATTAAAAATGTTTCCAACCAATTGGAAAGCATTGGTTTTAGCCTTTCATGTTATTGTGAACCGCCTAACATGGAAGGTGGGTGATGGATCTTGAGTTAGATTGGGAATAAATGTTATAACAGGTTGTGGTAACTCTATTTTTCTCTCTCCATGTTTGATCCAACATTTACAAGAAATGGGATATTACACTTTAAATCAAATTTATTATCATGAAAGTACATATATTTGGCATCAAGGTTAGCTAATTGTTGAGGTTTGGAAGGAGATCATGAAGCATCCTAGAATGGATTTCTGTCTGAATTGAGGAGATGTCATATAAGACTAAAAGAAGAACCAAATGTTGTGATTTGGAATAAAAATAACGCAACAAGCTATTATACCAAGAGGTTGGGGTATGGGGTGTTTCAAGGTTCCAAGGTTTAGAAGAGATGTTAATAGTGGTCCAAGATATGGAAGGTCAAGGTTCCCATGAATACCAAAGTATTCATGTAGCTCTCATTAAGGAATAGGTTCCCTACTTGGGATTTGGCTCAAAATATTTAGAAAAAAACATAGACCTAGCATTTGCTTACTATGTAGGAAGGAGGATGAACACCTACCTCACTTATTTATTTAGTGCCCTTTTGCTATGCAAAGCTGGAAGGATATAAGTCATTGGATTGGAATCCCTGATCTCTTGTAGGGAACTAATTTAGAATCATATCTTAAGAGTTGGTTTCAAAGACAAGACCCGAAGGAGTACATATCTATTCCTTTTATTACTCTGTGGGGCATATGGTTTGCTCGCAATGCATTCCTTTTCAAGGACATAAATGTTCAATCGTTTTAGGTATATGCACAATTTTGTGCCTTTTTTCAATTCCATATATAGAGACCTAAAGGTCCAACGCTTAGGTAAGTATGGGAGATTGCGATAGACAAATATATTCCATGGGGATTTTTTTATGGGGCTTGCTAAGGCCCATAACACAACAATAGTATTGGAGGAGAATTGTTTTTAAATGACAACCATTATTTCCACTTTAAATCCAATATAGCAACATGCACGATTAACTCTGCTGAGTTGATGGCCTTGCAATCATTTATGATGTTGGCTCTTGCTAAAGAAGTAACACTCCTCTAGGTCTATTGAGACTACTTGATGGTAATTAAGTGGATGGATAATGACAAGGCTATTAATTGTATTACATTACAAGCTTCAACATTACAACTTAAGGAGAACTCACATCAATTTACAAATATTACATTCACATATATCTACAAGGAGTTGAACACTTTGGTAGACTCTTTATCTGGGAAGGGACTTTAATTGGATGTTGTTTTCTTGTTGTTGAAGGAATATCATGATGGACATCTATAGTGGAAACGTTTGGTAATTTATTCAGGTAAAATAAAATATTTGATTGATAGAATGAATAAGAATGATGAATGATATTTACAATGAATGGGCCCCGATTATAAAAATAGTCTATGGGATGCCTCTTTGCCTCTTTATGAAGAGGTGTGTCTTTTTACTTATTTATTAATTATTTATAAATGTTTACTATTATATTTTATTATCCTTGTCTTATTTTTGTATACATAACATTGCCTTCCCATTCAAAATTGCTTTGTCCTCAAAGCAAGGATATTACTTTCAAAAGATCCTCCAAGCCATTTGTCAGGATCATTGTGTTTTTTCATCATTTGATAGTGTTGCATAGTCCAATACAAGAAAGATTAGAACCACGAGCTTCAAATGATCGAAAGAAAGACTCACAATCATGGAAAACCCTGTACTGCAGTTGCATGTGTGCTCATGCTAAGAGTTGATACACTCTCTCCATAATTCTCATACGCATGCCAATTGTTAGCGAAGTCGTTAATCGATCTTTGCTCTCTGATATGGAAGTTGTTAGGCCATTCGTGCATCTCTTTATATCCAATGTATCAAGCATGCTCATGTTGTGGACCTAGACTGAATGTGATGGTAATGTCCAGGGAAAAATTATGGTGTTGGTTGAGAACATGGAGACCTTCCATAAGACTCTGTGTATATAACCCACTATGCTTGTATCGAAGAATGCATATCCATACTTTCTAGCGTAGAATTTGTTCAGAGCGTGACAATACATTTGATTGACCTTGAATCATTAATCCAGAGGAAGATGGTCTTCTCCATTATCAAATAGAGCTAAGGTATATTTTATGAGGTTTCCAGGATGAGGTCGTAGTTTGATGAATGACTTCCTATGTTGCCCATAAATGTTAGCACCCTCTTCATCTTCTCAAAAACCAAGAATCAAATTTCTTGTCACTCAAGAGCTACCTTTGTTTTGAGGAGTTTCTCTTCTGTTTGGATGAAACAGTAGCCACCCTTGCAGTATAACCATGTTAAAAAAAATTCAACAATCTTGTCGGACCATTGGATCTCCTTGTTATGAACTTTCTCTGTTAGGTTTAGGGTCATGGGAGGACATATGAGAGGTATGTGATGTGCTAGTATTTTGGCCCAATTCCTATGGGATTTTATCACCATCTGTCCTAATTGAGACTCTGGTCTCCGTATACAGAACTGCACATCCTCATCTCCAAAATTTATCGTTCCACTTCTAGAGATAAGGTGCCTCTTCCATAGATAGTCCCTTGCAATTTTGACATGCGATGAGACTGTGCTATCATTATATTTGGTGGGTGAGGTTATGGATAACATATAAAACATATTTATAAACCCACCCTGGTTCACATTAGTTTCCTCATCACAATCATTGTTTTCTTCATATTCTTCTTCATATTCCCAGTTGGATTTAGAGTCTTTATCTTCTTCTTCATATTCCCAATTGGATCCAATGTCTTCATCTTCTCCTTCATATTCCCAATTGGATTTAGAGTCTTCATTGTCCTCTTCATTTTCCCAATTGGATTCAAAGTCTTTGTCTTCTAAGTTGTTGGAGGTTGTCATTATTTTTTATCGTTCACCTAGTAGGGAATTTGATTCAAAGATACCCTCCATTTTGTTGACCCAGATGATGACTCCTTTAGGGTCCTTACTGTCATATTTCGGTAATTCCTTTTTAAATTTGTGATAATCTCTATCTTGAAATCTTGAGTTATGCATAATGCTCGAAGAAATGATTTCAGGTGCTTCTCGTTATGTCTTATCACTTTATTTTGTGATTTTAGACTCTGTGGCGATCTTTGATAGGCTAAGTAATATGCAAATAATGTGCCACCCATTCGGTTAGTTGGTCAATTCTTTCGTTCAAATTATTAAACATCCTCATTGTTTCATCCTTGTCATCACCCCTCATTCGTAGTTGTTCTCCCATTGATTATCAGAGAGTTCCATTAATCTATTAATTTTATTTCCTTGCTCTATCAACACAACAATTTTCTTCTCGCTTTCCAATAATCCATCGATTTGATCCCTTAATTCTTTTTTTACTTCTCCTAACTCTTTTTGTCCTTCTCCTAAATCTTTACACCCCTTCTCAACATTATCGAGATGATGTCTTACGTTGTTGACTTCATCTCTACATCGACTAACATATGCATGTAGTTTATCATTATTAACCATCTTGGAGTTAGGGTTGGCCTTTTTCTTTGTAGAACCCACTTTTAATTCACTTTATAAAAGGTATATAAAAATTTACTTTTTATATATAATGTAATTTTTTTTATCGAGTTAGTAAAAAAAAAATTATCGAGTCAGATTTTTTTTTTTACTGAGTCATTGTAAATATTTTTCTACCAAGTCAATAATTTCTTTTTATGGATGGGAAACAAATTTTTTATGAAGTGGTTTAAGAAATGCCATTGTAGCATAAATGTTCGGTAATTTACTCGATATATGAGGTAAAATAAAATATTTGATTGATAGAATGAAAAATAATGATGAATGATATTTACAATGAATGGGCCCCGATTATAAATATAGTCTACAAGATGCCTCTTTGTGAAGAGGTATGTCTTTTTACTTCTTTATTTATCAATTATTTATAAATGCTTACTATTATATTTTATTATCCATATCTTATTTTTACATCCACAACAACATATAATTGAGTCTATGTTGGCAATATAATACTGCCCTATTGTATATCATATATATTTGTATATGCTTAGCACGAAATACATAGATGTTGATATTATTGGATGAGCATAATAATTACTCTTTTAATGGACTGTTCGAGGTAACTTCTAGAGAATTGTGTGATCTTTATAGAGGTTATATTGAAGATACATAATTTTTTGGTGATAGGAATCTTTTTTGGAATAGTGTGCTTTGAAATGTTGGGGAAATCTTTGAACTATTCTCAGTGATTTTCTACACTGCCATGTACACCTGAAGAATTTATTTTTCACTCTCTTTTGGAATGAAAAATGTGATATTTTTCCTTTTTAACACACGCGTGTATATGTTTGTGTGTGTGTATAGCCTACCGGGCCAACTTTAGTGGTTGAGTGCTTTAAACCTCGTGAAGTAGGTCTCATCGTTGATTCCCTTGGCTAGTTGCCTATGTTGTGTGCCTCGCTCGAAGTTGTTGTCGAGTTAGGCATCGTAATAAGCACTAACAGGTTCGCATTGAGTACCATCCACAAGTGCAGAAAAGTGCTCAAGACTACACACACACACACACACACACACACACATATGTGCGTTATAATATAACATTGTTATATTATAACATGGTTCTTATATGCTTCATTTTCCTGATAACTAGATTAGTATTCAGAATTTCTGTTTTTGTTTTCAAAATCCCAAAACATTTCACAAATCTAACAAGTTAGATATCATTTTTGGGATTAACTGCATAGAGTAAGT
>JASDQU010100961.1:216362-247761 GCA_032191745.1 Picea mariana | reverse complement strand
TTCACATTGAGTATCATCACAAATGCAGAAAAGTGTTGAGGAGTTTCCTTGCAAGGTTTTCCTTTGAACTAGCCAAATGCCCAACAACATGTGTGTGTACATACATACATACATATATATAAGTTCTCCTTCCCACCTAAAGTAATTAAAGAGCATGAATATATATGTGTGTTTTTGTGAATGATGATGATGATGGTTAATGTCCATTGAGATCATATTTGGATTTGGCCTATCATATCTCAAGAAGGGCGAGGAATTACTTGGTTTGTTTTAGAAATATGTTTATGTGCTCAAGAAGATTTAAGATAAGTGTTCCTAAATCACCATAGTTTTGATGAGTTAAAAGGTTAGAAAGGTTGGTATTGTAACAAATGTTTTGAAATCGTGATCTAATGTGGGTGTATGGAGGACATTCTAAGAGAAATTGTTTTTCATCTTCAACCCTCTTAGTGTCACAAAGATGACGAATTGTTTCCACCCACGATGTTTTAGGAATTGTCCAATGCATAGCAACATCTCATTGAGTCTAGGTTGGCAATATAATATTGCCCTATTGTATATCATATAGATTTTTACATGCTTAGCACATAATAAGATAGATGTTGCTATTATTTGATGATTGTAATAATTACTCTTTTAATAGACTATTTGAGGTAACTTCTAGAGAATTGTGTGATCTTGATAGAGGTTATATTGAAGATATGCAATTTTTTGTGATAGGAATCTTTTTTAGAATAGTGTGGTTTGAATTGTTGGGGAAATGCTTGAATTATTCTCAACGATTTTCTACGATGCCATGTGCACTTGAAGAATTTATTTTTCACTTTCTTTTGGAATGAAAAATGTGATTTTTTTCCTTGTTAACACACACACGTATATGTTTGTGTGTGTATAGCCTAATGGGCCAACTTGAGTGGTTGAGTGATTTAAGCCTCATGCAGTAGATCTCATGGTCGATTCCTTGGGCTAGCTGCCTATGTTGTGTGTCTCACTCGAATTTATTGTCGGGTCAGGCATCGTAATAAGCACTAATAGGTTCGCATTGAGTACCATACACAAATGCAGGGAAGTGCTCAAGAGTACACACACACACATAAGTATATGCATATGTGTATATGTATGCACACATGCATACATATACCAACACAATTAGGACCATGTGTACACATGTATCCACATGTACATTAGATAAACATGTACACATAGTCTTGATTGCGCTAATATATGTATGCATGTGTACATATGTGTCTCCCCCACTCTCTCTCTACACACAGACACACATTCTACGATGCCATGTGCACCTAAAGATTGTATTTTTCATTCTCTTTGGGAATAAAAATTGATTTTTTCCCTTGTTTATATATATATATATATATATATATATATATATATATAACCTAGTGGGCTAGCTTGAGTGGTTGAGTGCTTTGAACCTCTTGCAGGGGTCTTGTGGTCGATTCCTTGAGCTAGTCGCATATTTTGTGTGCCTCACTCAATGTTCCTATCAGATCAAGCATTGTAATCAACACTAACAGGTTCACATTGAGTATCATCACAAATCTGGAAAGTGTTGAGGAGTTTCCTTGCAAGGTTTTCCTTTGAACTAGTCAAATTCCCAACAACATGTATATATATATATATATATATATATGTTCTCTTTCCAACCTAAAGCAATTCAAACTTCACGATGACTATTAAAGAGCATGAATATGTGTGTGTGTGAATGATGATGATGATGATGATTAATGTCCACTGAGACCAAATTTCGTTTTGGCCTATCATACCTTAAGAAAGGCACGGAATTACATGGTTTGTTTTAGAAATATTTTTATGTGCTAAAAAAGATTTAAGTTAAATGTTCCTAACTCACCGTAGTTTTGATGAGTTAAAAGGTTAGAAAGGTTGGTATTGTAACAAATGTTTTGAAATTGTGATCTAATGTGGGTGTATGCAGGACATTCTAACAGAATCTACTTTTTCATCTTCAACCCTCTTTTTTTTGTAAATAAAATAAAAAGAGATCCTTGTATTATATTATCATGAGTGTACATCTGTAAACCGTTTGGTAGCCACCTGTTCCGCCACATAAGGGAAACCAAAACAGGTGGCTCCAAACGATGGTATGACCATAGTTGTAGAGTTTCAAATTACAAAAATTGGAGCAAAAGCTGAGATTTTTAGCAGGAGATTCTTTCCCCATAACTAGCTTAGGGCAGACTTCTTCCAGAGTCGCCATTTTCATGATGGTTACAAAACTGTAAAAAAAAGTAAAAACAAAATCACTATTCATTCTGAAAATGAGAGTTGACATGAACCAGAGACAGGGGTGGGTCGCGTCAATCTTTTGGGGAACCTGGACATCCATAGACGGTGTAGGCCGGGACAAACTTCTACTTGCAGGTGGGGCATTGAGCTTGAGAAGGGGCGTCTGAGAGTGCTTCAAACAACAGATCTAAACGATGATGGATGGTTCTTTGGTCGTGCTCCTGCTCATCCTGCCACTGCTGGATGTCAAAGAGAAGCTCCAAGTGATCCGCTGCGAGATGAAACGTGTGGTGTGAGCCATCGTCAACACCATCATTGCCTTCTTCAGCGATCTTGCCTGTGCCTTCGGCACCATCATTGCCTTTGTCAGCACCGTCATTGCCTTCTGCAGCACCAGCCTTACCTGTGTCTTCCCCATCTTTTGATAGTTGCCAACTTGGGGGGATCTCCTCCTCCACAATGCAGCCCCCTTCCCACCAGCGTGGCTGAAAGTCTCGGGAGGTGGAGGGGTTGAGAGTCGTGGGGGACTCATGCAAATGAACAAGGCTAGGGCCAGGTTGAGGAGGTGGCTCAACTTCTTCCACCTTCGTGCCTGAATACTAAGGTGACGAAAGTGCTTCCTCCTTGGTTGTGTTGGGGAAAGCCGAAGTGAGCCGGGATGGCTGAGGAGAAAGCTTAGTCGGGGACGGGGTTTCGGATTTGGGAATGCGTAGGGGAAGCGGAGCTTGAGTCTGGGGCGAGGTGGGTAGGTTTTCCTCTTTGGGAATACGCAGGGTGGATTGAGCTTTGTTGGAGGGTTTGCGGGGTTGGCTGAAATGAGCTATCAAGGCTCTTTGAGAAGCTGTGAGCCGATTATCTCGAGTGAGGGCATTTTTGTTCCTGGTGGAATGCCTTGGCTTGCCTCTGTCTTGGGGCATGGTGGGAACCACGGAGTGAGAGAAATGTTGGTTTGAGGAAATGCGGAGGTCGCCCTAGAGGTAAGCGAGGAGGCCAGAAGGGCCAAGAAGCACATAACATAGGTGGTAGTTAGCAAACATCGGGTGGGAACAGGCGCCTTGGTCAGTTTTTATGCCATTGAGAGCCATTGAAGTCCCTCCCATTGCCATTGAAGGTTGACGGGACTGGTTCAAGCCTCTAGTACCAGTGGCCTGGTTGGAGCACTCCTCCATGGGCTTCCGCAGGCGCACTGAATTAATATCCCCTATGGTGTATTCCATGGGGAATTAATATCATCGGGGGTGGCGACTTGGGGTATTAACTCTCCCCACCAGCTGCTCCTGCCACCTGTCCCCCCTCTCTTGCCATTTGTCACCCCATCCGGGTCATCTTCAACCCTCTTAGTGTCACAAAGATGACAAATTCTTTCCACCCACGATGTTTTAGGAATTGTCCAATGCCTTGTTTCACTGTGGATCTCATGAGAGTTTGTTCTTGTTTAAGTAATGTTGATTTTCTTATTTACGTTAGTTAAAATAGAGAGATACTTTTGATCATCCTTATTAGGGTTGATCTCCTCCTTATAGTATATTAATTTTATTTTATCCTCTGATTCTTTATCGCACAACAATTTCTCCTTAAATTTAGATGTAATAATATTTTTGATATTATCATTATTCTGCAAAGTGACCTCTTTCTATATTCCCCAATAATTTATCTAAGGCTTGGCATCTTTGTGCCATCTCCGCTTGAGCTAGAGGTGGTCTCATTTAGAGTTTGAAGTAATCTTTGGAAGCCTCTTGTCATCCATGTTGTTTATCTTGTTCTTGTACATTGAGTACCTAGTCATAGTTGTGTTCTCGATGGAGAAAGACTAGCTTCTATGCGGAGGATATGATAAGGTGTATTGCCTTTAATTTCGAGATTATAAGTTATAAAACATTGTTGGATTTGCTATATCTTTCTCCACAATTCTCTAGAGATGTTTCAGCCCCAAACCTTACAACTATATGACAAGAGTCTCAAAGAGGAGCTTCTTCTTATCCCATAGCCAAAGGTCCATTGATTTACAATTATTTTCAAGTCAATAATAATCTTTTCGCCCCCCATTTATCATTTTCTCAATGCTTTAGTTCCAATTAAGCTTGTGACGAAGATCGATTTTGAGATATTTGTATGAAGTCACTTCCTCCATGTTGTTATTGTCATACAAGAAATCAACATAAGTGATCTATTTGGATTTAATTACCATAAGCTTCATTGTCAGTGTCACTAGTCATACCCATACTAGAGCAAAAATCCTTGAGGATTTTTAATTGCTTGTCGAGATCACAGGGACTCATTGTCATAAGAACAAGATTATCAATGTAAAGAATAAGGATCATGAATATACTAGCGAGAGTCGGCCCGACACATCATGCTTCTTCCAAACAACCCTCTAACTTGTCAATATATGCCAAAAAGGGTAGGGGGCAGGGGGCAACCTTGTCTAACTACTATATTACAATTAATTTCTTTCGATCAACCCTCAATGTTCCTAAATTTGGCAATAATGTTCTCATACAACCTTATACTCTTAACTCGAAAGGATCTTTTAACTCTTCTAATCTATTCCAAAGTTTAGTCCCAGACACTGCATCAAAAGATTTTCTAAAGTTACTGAAACAACATAAGAGATTAGTTTTATTATTGGAACACTCCTCTGCAATGATCCTAAGTGCAATAAGGTGGTCTATAGTTGAATGATAACACCTAAATCTGGCTTGGCATTTGGCTTTTTTTCCATGGATTTCTAGCCATACACTTATCTTCTTTTCCAAAATAATTCCATACAACTTGGCTAAAATACAACTGATCATAATGGTCCTATAATTAGAGGGATTTATTTTATCCACACTTTTAATAATAGGTACAACGAGGCTTTGAGTCAAGGGTTTAGGGAAGCCTTGATCGACTACTAAATTGAAGAGCTTGTGGGTGTGAGAGATGAGGATAGGCCCTCCAATTTTTAAGATTTCTACTTGGTAGCCTTTTATGTCCTTGTATTTCCCTTTCGTGAGCTGCTTAACCACAAAATTTATGTCTTTTGTTGAAAAATATTCTTCCTCTGTAGAAACAATTTGAATATTGTCCACGACATTAGGAGATTCATAAATATTTTTAAGGTAGGAATTCCAGTCCCTCAAGAGAAACATATTATTTTTCTTTGGTTTTACACCTTGTAGAGGAGGTTTTTATGGAACCTCCTTGAAAAATTTATCCTTTCTTTGTTTATAGTGGAGGTTGTTAGCAAAGGCGAGCGACTAGAGGTTTTTGTGGAGGTTTTTTACTGGTGTGCCTATAAGGAACATATGCACCTGTGCGCATAAAAAAATGATGCCTTGATACTTCACTGTTCAGAAGCATCTTTATATGTTATAATAAAAAACAAGCACTAAATAAAGTGCCCGGATGTCGTTGAACATTACAGCTCGATGTGTATCCTTGTTGTTAGGCACATCGTGGTTGGGTAAATGAAAAAAATTACCAAATTGATTTTCATTATTACACTTCATCCCATGATTCCAAACTCTCATGCAAGCACCGATGCTCACTCTCCTTCCAAGGACACCTTGTTTGTGGTGCTCTATAGTGAGTTCAATAACTCCATTAGTAGATTCCACACATTTTCAAATTTTGGAAATTATCACGAATTTTCTTTTCCTCAAAACTGTGGAACTATGCCTCCTTGGGACATAAGAGTCTAGGTAAATTGTTTATGACCTTCCTATTTGCATTTTCATCCGATTCAAGTTTAAATTTGGTTGTTTTTCAAAAAAATGTTCTAATTTCGTGCGGTGCACCTGAATGCTTTGACTCGCCCAACAACAGTGCATCATGTGCGTAAATGCACAGTAAGCACTGCCACCAATGTGTAGTCTCTAATAGTAAGCACTGGTGTCGTTGAAATAAAAGCACCGTGATAAATTTTAAAATATAAACATAGCGATGTGTCTTTTGTGACGCTCCAGTACCAGTGCGTTAAATACGACAACACATCGCTAACCAACATGTCGGTGCTCTAGGAACACTGGAGCACCGGTGCGTTCAATTGAACCAAGCACACCGCTAATTTTGCATCCCACGAAATTTAGCGTAGTTGTGCGCCCATGTTAACCAAATGCATAAGTGTTGTTAAAAGAACCTCACCGGGAAAAATAATGAATGACTTTTCTTAGGGGGCATCTCGTTAGACACCTTGTTTCTAGTGATCTATACAAAACAACGCGCTGCTAAAAAAATTTGCTATGCTCCAATAGCATGGTAGCACCGATACATTCATATTAACACATCGCACCGCTTAATTTTCAATAAAACAATTTAACTTAGCGGTGCCCCTAGGTCCAAGAAATGCACTGGTGTTGTAAAGAGCACGATATCGGGTTGAATATTTCATAATCTAACAGTGGAGTGCGTCTTATGCGATGCACCACTAAATGCATGTTGGTGCAACAATATACACGGTCTATTGGTGGATAAACTCTAATAGTACACACCGATGTTCAAATAAAAACACCATGCTAAATTTAAAAAAATAAACATAGCGACGCGTCTTTAGTGGTGCCCTGTCACTAGTGTGTTACGCACCGCTAAACAACATGTGGGTGGTATGGGAACAATGACACATAAGTTCTTTTGATTTTACAAATCACACCGCTGAGCTTACAACGCATTAAATTTAGCGTAGTGGTGTGTCCATGTTAACAAAATGCACCGATGTGATTTAATGAACTACACCAGGAAAATATTGAATGACTTGGCATACTGGGTTGTATCGTTAGACGCCCATTACCCATGCTTTATACAACACAATGCATCGCTAAAAAACATGTCGGTGCTTTGGGAACACGAGAACACCAGTACATTTAGTTGAACCAAGTGCACCACTAAGTTCATAGAACATAAAATTTAGCAAAGCGGAGCATCCACCTTTTTTTTTTGTAAGTAAAATTTTGTTGCCTTAAATATTCTGCAGCCAAATGTACATGAATAAACTTGCCACCTATTCTGCCATACAAATGGAAACCAAAACAAGTGGCCTTCAAGAGAAAACATTCATGTTTTTGATAATGTTTGAGAAAAATTGGAAAACAAAATTAGTCCTAAACATAGTTGTAACAATGGTTGCTCTTAACTTTGATGCATAGCTACAGAAAGTAAAACTAAGCATTAGGCGAACCTAGGTTGTCATCGCCACTTGGATGTTGTGGTTGTGTAGGAGTGAACACATATGGTTGGCAGTAGGTCAGGCATCTATGCTTGACGGGATCGCCTGAAAGAGAATCAAACAGAGCATTCGGGCGACGGCTGAGGATATTTCGATGGTGAAGCTGATCGGCTACATCCCTTCTCATGTCAAAGATAAGTTGTAGATGTTCATCTGAGAAGCAACAAGTGTTGGACGTCTCTGACACAGAGGTTGCAATAGGTTGAGGCTCGTTGACAAGTTATGTTGTCACCATAATTATTTTCTCTTTCCAAGATGGTGTGGTCTCTTCCTCGACCAGACAACCTTCCACATCTGACACGGGGTTGACTCCTTGAGGAAGTCGTTCAGAACTGTGAGGGTGATCCTGAAGGTCTTGGGTAGAGAACAAGAGAGAATCTAGAGGTACTCGAGGAGGAACCAAAGGGATCTCTTCCTCGACATAAGCCATGGCACTGTCGTTGTCCATCCATTTTTGATCGGACAAGAAGGAATTCTCTAAGGGAGGACCAACATGGCTTGTAAAAGGGATGGGAGGTGGAATTGGAGTTGAGGAGGGACTAGGCCATCGATGTGTAGCCACAAAATTTTAATAGTCTGACCCACGTTTTAGTTTGCCTCTCTCACGTGACATTGGAAAGGTAGGGGAGAAAATGACAGCTAGAAGGGGAGGAGGATGGAGGAAGGGGAAAAAACCAGGAGGGGAGAGGAAAGCTAACAACCAAACCACAGAAAAATGGCAATAGCCATGCCTTACCTCCATAAAAGAAATCGAATTGATAGTGAAGATCTCCATAAAGACCAAATTGACAACTCTCAACCACCTCGTACCTGCTATGTGAGACCTTGGCCTTCGTTGTGGGTGAACAATTAAAACTTCCATATTACGCAAGCGCACTACCATCCTCCACAATTGAATGTTGCTCATGTTGAAGAGACGAGGAGGAACGATGGTGTAATACCCCTAGGCCGAACCCTAACTGCACATATAAATGTAAGTGAACATATGGGCTGGTGAGCGAGGTTATTTTGGGCCATAAGTGCATGTGTTGTAATACCTAGGTCATTTTCCAATTGTAAATGTAAATTTTTTTATAGGCTGGTGAGCCGGGTTGTTATAGGCCAGAAGGCTTATATGATTATTAGGCAAGGGAGCCAAGATGCTAAAGGCCAATGAGCCTATTATTGTAATTTGTAAACACTCATATTATTAATGAAAACACACCACTGCTACATATTGATCCACAAATGAGTATGGGGGATAAACTCCACTAGAAAGGGAAAGGGGGGTTAAGAGACCATGAAGGGGCTAAGCTAGGGGGTTTAATCCCAATGGAATATTATATTAGTATTCCTTAAAGTTAAAGTAATGGATATGAATATATATCTTAAGTTCTAAAGTAGGGACAAGGGAGTCCCTTAGGTGGCAAGTGTCTTAAAGGACACACACACACACACATATTGGGGGGTATAGTGTGAAGGGGGGATTCATGATTAGTCCTTTATGGCGGCAACTGTGAATTGTACCCTACGGTACTTGACTGGAATGAGGAACTGGTACATGTATTCGTTATCTCGGGAGATGGATTGAAGAAGCGGGTTGTCAGGCCCATGAGCATTCTCTCCAAGTGAGAGAACTGCTGGGAATTGCTTTTAAAAGGTGAAAAACTGCAGCTACAGGGCTTTGAGACTTCATGTATGGCCTGTTGTTGAAGCCCTAGAAGGGAAGCAGGGCAGCTGAGGGACTGTTTAACAGAGAAGGGGCACACTTCTTGGGGTGAGACAAACTTGTGGGGAATGAGATATTGTAGGTTGTTAGTTTGAGTAGGCACCTGTGTTTGAGTTTGTATGTTGTTAAAGAGACCTTAGTCTGGTTAGAAACCCTTTACCCAGGTGGAATTTATCCCCATCTCGGGGGGTGACCCATCGTTGAGAGATATGAGAGGTGCAGTCTAAGGTTGGGATGAATGTGGAAGGTTTGCATGCAGTTGGTGTTTATTTCTTGAGATAAGTGTCATTCATGTGCTTATTTCAATTATTGTGTGTGTGTGTGTGCAATTATGGGTTTCTGTCATGGAATCTCTAATGTTAAATTCTATATATGAATTGTTATTGTTGCATGCATGTTGTTATTATTTCCACTTAACTTTGTTCATATGCAGAAGTTATGATTTAATTTAATGGTATCAGAATTTGTAATTCTATGTGGCGTAGCCCAGCTCGGGGCTGGGAACGTTACAAGAGCAATTTTGTTGAGTCCCTGAAAATGGGGATGTTACAAATTGGTAGCAGAGCGCAAAATTTGGATGTGGCATTGCCCGACATGGTGGTTGGGGATGTTACAAATTGGTATCATAGCCCAACTTTCAACATTGAGCCTGCATGGGCCATTTAGCAAAGCGCATAAGTGAAATTACTGAGTTTGCAAGTGAACTGTTTGGCAGAATGGCAGGAAGAGTTTGTTTGTAAATTGTTTGGCAAATGTTTACGGTGTTTCCATGGTGAAATCAAGAATAGCCAGGTGAAATTGGGCCAAAGCCCCAATTTCTGTTGTTAAAATGCATGGGGAATTTGGGAAATTTGGTCCAAGGATGAGTTTTTCTTGATTCTAATATCTGTTTGAGCAAATTCAAACTTATAATTGGTCGTATTTGAAGTCAACATAAGACTATGTCTGATTGAGTGAAATTGGTTAAATAAATTTCCCAATTTGTGAAGGAATTGAAGAAACTTTCATATTGGAAATCTCGAATAACTGTGCACATAAGTAATTGGTGGCTCTAGAGGTTGGGTTTGTGTTTAGTGGAGTGAAATTGAATAAAATTAATGATTGCAAAGCGACCATGGTGAAATGGGATTGGGCAAAAGCCCCAATTTCCTTAAGCTAAATAATGGCAAATTCGAAGTGAAAGAGTCGAATTTGAAATGCAGTGAACAAACATTTATGTATAGGGATTGATTTGGTTGTATTGAGATTAGTCCCAGAGCTCTAATGACGACCCAAGAAGGAATTTCATTTTCGGTGAATTTGAGCATTTTTGGAGTTTTGGAAAATAGGCGAAATTCGAAAATTTTTGGTATTTGTCGTACGCTAACGTTAGCATGTCGTAGGGGGAGGCCACATGTCAGCTGATGTGGTGGCAGGTGACATGTACTGCCATGATGGCAAGTACACATAGGTAGGGAGGTAGAAATGGCTAAGTGTTGGATTTATGTTTTTGTGAGTCCGTAAGTCCGCAAAGATGAAAACGATTAAGTATGGGGACTCTTCGGACATACTTATGAAAGGGAATGTTATGCTTCCATGAGTCCGCGAGTTCGTGAGTCCGCATAGATGAAAATAATCTAAGTGTTGGATTTATGTTTTCATGAGTCCATGAGTCTGTGAGTTCACATAGATGAAAATAATCTAAGTGTTGGATTTATGTTTTCGTGAGTCCGCAAGTCCGTGAGTCTACAAGTCCGCAAAGAGGAAAATGGTTAAGTATGGGAACACTTTGGATGGACTTATGAAAGGAAGATTTATGCTTCCGTGGGTCTGCATATATGACAATAATCTAACTGTTGAGACTTTTCAGGTGGACTTGTGAAAGAAAGAATTCTAATACATTATTGAAACAAAATTGTACATAATTTCATGAACCTTGTTAAATTATTTTAGCCTAATAAAAAAAAATTGTTACACATTTTGCAGAGTTAGCAACATTTATATCAGAACAAGATCACCACAAAGTTCAAAATCATGGAATATGCACAGGGGGATTACAACCATGAAGATGAGATCAAAGGGATGTATGTTAATATGGGTAATGAAGGTAAGGAAGATAACATGAATTTGGTAGAGACTATAAAAAGTTTGCAAAAGGATGTCCAGAGTTATAAAGTTGATAATGATAGGCTTATGAAAGCCAAGGAGTAGTAGGAAGACTTCAACATCAAGTTAATGCAAAGCTTGGATAGAATAGAGAAAAAGATTGGTAAGGAGACTAAGTCAAGCAGATCAGGGTGTCACAGGTCTCACGATGAGAGAGGAAGAAGAATAAGTGTTGGAAAGAATCACCATCATTCTCCAAGCCATTCAACTAAGAGAGCACACAAAAGTTCAAGTCCATCCCCTGTTAGGAAGCATAAGAAAAGGTCTGGGGTGGATGAGCTACAGGGGGAAATGAACAAAATCAAGCCTCCTGCATTTTATGGTGAGCATAAGAAGGATGAGGATGCAGAGACATGGCTGCTAGGCATGAGGAAGTATTTTCAATTACAATACTACTCTTCACAAGCAGAGGGAAGAATTGCCATCTATCAGTTCAAAGGAAAAGCATTAATGTGGTGGAAACATTTTGTGCAGGTGCAACACATTGATGAGAAGAAGGTCACTTGGAAGGAATTCAAGAGGTATTTCCAAAAGAAATACTTGACTAAGTGATACTCTGATAAGAAAATGAAGGAGTTCTTTGAACTCAAAATTGGGAGTATGACCATAGATGGCTATGAAAGGAGGTTTTTAGAATTGTTGAAATATGTTTCTTTCATCAAGGATGAGCAAGTTAATATTCATAGGTACATGAGCGGGTTTCTATCTCTTAATAGTGATAAGATATAGTATGATGATCCCAAGACACTAGAGGGAACCATAAGAAGGTCCAAATGCCTTTATGATCAGCACAGAGGAAGACTAGCTTTCCAAAGGACGTGAGAAAACAAAAAGAAAAGTGTGATAAACCAAAGGAAGAAGGGAACCAAGCCACCATTCTTTAGAAATAATTCTCAGGTACAACCAATCTCTAAAGAACCCATAATGATAGAGGCAATAGGGAAAATACCAAGGCAACCACCTATTCAATGTTGGGGTTGTGGAGGAGATCATGTGTTGAGAGATTGCCCTCACAGAGGTGAAAAAGTGAAGATTGCTTAGAATGCACAATAAGCTGAAACACTAGAGGACATGGGTAGAAATGTACCTAGGATCTATGCAACCTTGGATAACAAGCAAGTTGAGTTTCAGTCACATATGATTGAAGTGGAAGGTAAAATCAACAACCAAACCATTTCTATTTTAATTGATTCAGGAGCTAGTCATAGTTATTTAGAGCCTAAGATGGTGGAAAGATTTCATTTGCCAATAAGCAAGCTTGGAAAAACTTGGATGGTGCAACTAGCTACAAGAGATAAAAGAAAAATTAATGAGGTGGTTAAGGCATGTCCAATGGACTTGAATGGATTGAGCACCAGGAAATATTTAAACATCATACCTTTAGGTTCATATGATTGCCTAATTGGTATGGATTGGTTGGACCAACATCATGTTGTTCTAGACTATTGTAATAAGGCTTTTACTTGCTTAGATGAGAAAGGGAATTTAAGAACAGTACAGGGAATTCCCAAGATAGTAAATGTCAGAGAAATTTTAGTTGTGCAACTGAAGAAGAGTTAGAAAAAAGGGTATCAAATATTTGCAGCACATATGGAAGAGACACCTAAAGAGAGGATGTTAAATATTGATGATTATGTAGTTCTAAAAGAGTTTGAAGATGTATTTAAGGAAATACTAGGATTTCCACCCAAGAGAGATATTGACTTTTCCATCAATCTGATGCACGGAGTAGCTCCAGTATCTAAGACCCCTTACAAGATGAGTACTCCAGAACTGAAGGAATTGCAAATGCAACTAGAAGAGATTCTGAAGAAGGGATATATATGCCCAAGTGTGTCACCTTGGGGTGCCCTAGTACTATTTGTGAAGAAAAATGATGGAACTTTGAGACTTTGCATTGACTTCAGATAGTTGAATAAGGTAACTATGAAGAACAAGTATCCTTTGCCAAGGATAGATGACCTCTTTGATCAACTCAAAGATGCAAAAATATTCTCCAAGATTGATCTTAGGTCAGGCTATCATGAAGTAAGAATTAGAAAGGAAGACATCAGTAAGAATACCTTCAAAACAATGTATGGCCATTATGAGTTCACAGTGGTACCATTTGGTTTATCAAATGCACCAATTGTCTTCATGTGTTTAATGAATGACATTTTTCAGAAATTACTTCAGTAAGTTTGTCATTGTATTATTGGATGACATTCTTATATATTCTAAGTCTGAAGAAAAGCATGAACAATACTTGAGTATGGTATTGCAGATATTGAGGGAGCATTAGTTGTATGCTAAATTGAGCAAGTGCTCATTCTATCATAAACAAATTCATTATTTGGGCCATATCATTTCAGAGGATGGGATAGCGATAGATCCATAAAAGATAAGGGTCATTGAAGGATGGCCAACCCCAAGGAATGTCTCGAAGGTGAGGTCATTCATGGGCCTTGTAGGATACTAGATGATATTTATTGAAGGGTTCTCGAAGATTGCACACCCAATCACTTCCTTGCAAAAGAAAGGTGTGAAGTTTGAGTGGACTTTGGATTGTGAAAGGAGTTTCCAACACTTGAAGCAATTATTAACAAGTTCTCCAATACTAAGGATCGCTGACCCAAATGAAGATTTCATTGTATGCATTGATGCATGTAAATAAGGACTTGGGGGAGTCCTTAGTCAAAATGGGTATGTGGTGTGCTATGAATCAAGAAAATTGAAGGAGCATAAAAGGCACTGTGCTACTCATGATTTGGAGTTGGCAGCCATAGTGCATGCCTTGAAGATGTGGAGGCACTACTTCATGGGAAAATGATTTGAGTTAAGGACAAACCATAGTGGTATGAAATACTTGCTTGGAAAACAAACTCTAAATGTCAGGCAAATCATGTTCTTAGATTTCCTCAGTGAATATGATTTTGATATAAAACATATCAAAGGTAAAGAGAACAAGGTCGCTAATGTCAATAGGAGGGTGCATGAGATGCATGCTGCAACCATTAGCATGTACCAATCATATTTGAAAGATAGAATTATAGAGGTTGCAAAATTAGATAAAAAATACATGGAGGTAAAGGAAAAACTTTAGCAAGGTAATTTACAGTAGAAAGTTGAAGTCTATAAGTTGGAAAATGATGAAATTATCATGTACATGGGCATGATTTATGTGTCAAATTATCAAGAATTGAAGAATATGATATTGAGAGAAATGCATAATGTGCCTTATGTTGGGCACCCGAGATACCAAAAAACTATTGTAGCTGTCAAGAGCCAATATTATTGGCTAGGCACGAAGAAATAAGTTGTTGATTTCATTTCCAAGTGTTTGGAATGCCAAAAGGTCAAGGTTGAGCATAGACACCTAGTTGGTTTGTTGCATTCATTGCCTATCCCTGAGTGGAGATGGGAAGTTATAACAATGAATTTTATCACTAAACTACCAAGAACTAGCAAACAATTTGATTCTATCGTGGTAGTGGTTGATAAGCTTACCAAAGCTACCCATTTTATTTCAGTAAAGCTCACTCAGAAGACAACTAAGCTCACTCACAGGGCAACTAACATAAATGATATTTATCTGAAAGAAATAGCTTGATTACATGGAATGCCCAAAACAATTGTGTCTGACAGAGATCCAAAATTTACATCAAATTTTTGGAAAGGATTATTCAAGGGATTTGGAACAAATCTGCATTTTAGCACATCTTATCATCTAAAGTCATATGGGCAGACATAAAGGGTGAATCATGTAATATAAGATCTGCTAAGGATGTATGTGATGGATAAACCATCCAAATGGGAGGATTACTTGCATTTGGTGGAATTTTCTTATAACAATGGGTATCAAGCATCCTTAAAGATGAGCTCATTTGAAGCTTTGTATGGCAGAAAGTGCAACACAACGGTAAGCTCGGACAACCCCGTAGAGAGAGCAATGGTTGGGCCATAACTACTCAGGGAAATGGAAGAGCAAATGATGAAAATAAAACAGAATTTAAAGGCTGCCTAGGACATGAAGAAAAACTATGCTGATAAGGGTAGAACAAACAAGGAATTTAAAGTGGGTGACCACGTGTTCTTAAAAGTAAAGGCCAAAAGAAGTTCCCTGAGGTTAGGAAATTGTTCAAAGCTAGCAGCTTGTTATTGTGGTCCATTTGAAATCCTGGAAAGGATTGGTCCTGTAGCATACATGCTTGTTTTACCTGCATCAATGTGTACTCATAATGTATTCCATGTATCATTGCTTAAAAAGTACATACCTGATACTAATCATGCCATTGATTGGAATGTGATTCAGGTGGAGCAAGAAGGCGAATTTCAAGTGCATCCGATGTGCATACTGGATCGGAAGATCAAGCAGGTCCGGAATCGAGTCGTAGGGCTAGTAAAGGTCCAATGGACCTGCTATGGTCCCGAGGATGAAACTTGGGAGCATGAAGACGATATGAGGACAAAGTGCCCACATCTTTTTGAAAACTTTTAAAGTTTTGATTGTATATGTGTATATACTGCCCTGGGGCATTGCATAAATAAGGGGGACGAGAATGCAATACCCCTAAGACGAACCCCAACTGCACATATAAATGTAAAAAAAAATTATAGGTTGGTGAGCCAGGTTATTATTGTAATATGTAAACACTCATATTATTGATGAAAACACACTAGTGATGCAGATCGATCCATAAATGAGTATGGGGGCCTAAACTCCACTATAAAGGAAAATGAGGGCTAAGAGTCTAGGAAGGGGCTCAGCTAGGGTGTTTAATCCCAATGGAATATTATATTAGTATTCCTTAAAGCTAAAGTAATGGATATATATATATATATATATATATATATATTGGGGGATACAGTGCATAGGGGGGATTCATGAATAGTACTAACGGAGGAAGTTGTGAATTGTACCCTACGGTATTAGACTAGAATGAGGAACTGGTACTTGTATTGGTTAGCTCGAAAGATGGATTGAAGAAGCGGGTTGTCGGGCCTGTGATCATTCTCTCCAGGTGAGAGAATTGTTGGGGATTGATTTTCCAAGGTGCCAAACTGCAGCTACAAGGATCTGAGACTTCCTGTCTGACCTGTTATTGAAGCCCTAGAAGGGAAGTGGGGCAATCGAGGGACTGTTGAGCAGAGAAGTGACACACTTCCTGGGGTGGGACATGCATGTGGGGAATGAGAGACTGTAGGTTGTTATTTTGAGTAGGCACATGTGTCTGAGTTTGTATTCTATTGAAGAGACCTTAGCCTGGTTAGAAACCCTTTACCCATGTGGAATTTAGCCCCAACTCGGGGGTGACCCACTGCTGAGAGTTATGAGTGGTGCAGTCTAAGGTTGGGAGGAATGTGGAAGGTCTGCATGAAGTTGGTGTTTATTTCCCGAGATAAGTGTCATTCATGTGCTTATTTCAATTACTATGTGCATGTGTGCAATTACGGGTTTCTGTCATGGAATCTCTGTTGTTAAATTCTATATAAGAATTGTTATTGTTGCATGGACGTTGTTATTATTTCACTTAACTTTGTTCATATGAAGAAGTTATGATTTAATTTACTAGTATAAGAATTTGTAATTCTCTGTGGCATAGCCCAGCTCGAGGCTGAGAACGTTACAAGAGCAATTTTGTCGAGTCCCTGAAAATGGGGATGTTACGAATTTGTAGCAAAGCTCGAAATTTGGATGTGGTATTGCCCAACATGGTGGTTGGGGATTTTACAGATGGCGGTAGGCAGTGTTAATTTCTCCCGACACATGTGTGCCATATGTCACCCGTTATTGAAGCCCTAGAAGGGAAGTGGGGCAATCGAGGGACTGTTGAGCAGAGAAGTGACACACTTCCTGGGGTGGGACATGCATGTGGGGAATGAGAGACTGTAGGTTGTTATTTTGAGTAGGCACATGTGTCTGAGTTTGTATTCTATTGAAGAGACCTTAGCCTGGTTAGAAACCCTTTACCCATGTGGAATTTAGCCCCAACTCGGGGGTGACCCACTGCTGAGAGTTATGAGTGGTGCAGTCTAAGGTTGGGAGGAATGTGGAAGGTCTGCATGAAGTTGGTGTTTATTTCCCGAGATAAGTGTCATTCATGTGCTTATTTCAATTACTATGTGCATGTGTGCAATTACGGGTTTCTGTCATGGAATCTCTGTTGTTAAATTCTATATAAGAATTGTTATTGTTGCATGGACGTTGTTATTATTTCACTTAACTTTGTTCATATGAAGAAGTTATGATTTAATTTACTAGTATAAGAATTTGTAATTCTCTGTGGCATAGCCCAGCTCGAGGCTGAGAACGTTACAAGAGCAATTTTGTCGAGTCCCTGAAAATGGGGATGTTACGAATTTGTAGCAAAGCTCGAAATTTGGATGTGGTATTGCCCAACATGGTGGTTGGGGATTTTACAGATGGCGGTAGGCAGTGTTAATTTCTCCCGACACATGTGTGCCATATGTCACCCCATCCGGGGAGTGGAGCGTTGTTAAGAAAATTCACTAGTGCTACTAAAGCAACTGCATCGGGAAAATATTTAATGACTTGGCATACTGAGGCGTATGTTTGGATGGCCCGTTTCTAGTGCTCTATACAACACAACACACCACTAAATAAATTGGCGGTTCTCCAATACCAGGGTATCCCTAGTGCGTTAATATTAACACACTGTACCGGTTAATTTCCAATAAAACAATTTAACCTAGCGGTGCCCCTACACACAAAAAACACATGAATATTTCACGATTTAGCAATGCAATGCTTCTTATGGGACGCACTGTTAAATTATGTGTCGATGCAACAGTAAATGTGGAGCATCGGTGTGTGATAGTAACAACATCGCTTGGTAGTGTTGTTTATCTAATATAGAGCACTGCTAAAATATGTCTCGATGCAACAGTAAATGTGGAGCATCGGTGCGTGATAGTAACAACATCGCTTGCAGTGTTGTTTATCTAATATAGAGCACTGGTAGCGGTGCATAGTGATTGTTTTAGGCGCACCGATTACTTTTCTACAATTTTGCAAACATAAATTAATTTTAGTTTTTGTTAAATATAGGTAATTTATATATGTGTGTGTTTTATAATTTCAATTCCTTATATGTGTGTGTGTGCCAAAAAATATTTGTATGTGAATCAGAGATGAGGAGGAGGAGGAGCAGTGGGTCAAAACATACAACTTTGTATGTGAGTGGGAGGCCTAGGAGAGGAAGAGAGAGTTGTTCATTCGTCCTATTATGACACATACATATGCCCTTTTGATGGATGTTGGCCTCCTCAATTTTTATGACGAGGGTACATCAGCAAGGGGGAACTCTTCATTGTTACAACAATTGATCCATTGTTGGGATCATGGTCAACAAGCATTCAGAGTTGGTCCTGATCAGTGGTATCATCCCATGGAGGAGGATGCTTATTTCATCACTGGGTTATCTAGAAGGGGGGAGGCTTGGCCCTAGTTCCCCGATCCACCGCTTGGTGTTGCAATAGAGACCCAACTAACATATGTGCACATATATGTATGTTCGAACATTCTTCTAGCTTCGATATTCTAGGTTTCTTGTGGTCATATGTAGATGAGATCATTTCATAGAAACGAGGTTAAGTGCATGTGTTTTATTATCACGACACTATCACACTTTACCTCTAATGGGAAGCACATTAGTTGCCCTTCGGTGTATTATGTAGATTGTTTAGTGCAGAGGACCCAATTGATTAGGTGGACAAAGATTTTTTCAAGATTGTTTTGTTTTGCATTGGATTGTTGTTGTGTCGTTTTATCTAGGAGGGGATGGTTCCCATTCACGTCATAATTATTTACATTATTTTTTGAGAGGGTTCATGCCACTCGATCATGAGTAACCCGCTTTCCTCCTAGGCCTATGTTTGATACATCTATGCACATGTGGGGGCAATTGTTGCCCAAGGGGGGCCCGCCAGACTCACTATGTACTCTGGTCGGTAGGGAGGAATATGATTTTTTGGTTGGAGAGGATAATCTTGTCCTCAATGTTGTACATTACCTGTATGCAGGGATGGATTGGAGAGGATGTCCAAACATCTTATTTGCAGTAGTCGAGCCATCATATGAGAGAGGTAATATTATCGTTGTGTTTTGATAAATCTAATTGCATATTTCTATGTCTTATTTAATGCACATGTAATTTATTGCAACATTTTGCAACATTTTGTTTCAATTATATTATTAATATTACATATTGTTTTGTAGATATTGGCATGTATTTTGGGGATGACCCTCCTCAATAGGATGAGGAGATGGAGGAGGTAAAGGAACATCATGCATTACATAGACCCCATATGCCATGTTGCCTAGATCAGAGAGTCCAGATAGAGGTGGCGGATCGCCTATGTGGTGTTATGGTTAATCATGGAGTGGTACCCACACTAGTTCGAGACATATTATGGGTACCAAAGTTGTCTACGATATGGACAACTCTACCTTATGACATGACATCATTGATGCATCATATTGTTGGTGTTGTCAACCTCATCGAGAGGTTGAGGGATTGTGCTCATGCTGCTCATGATTCTACTCCATCTTTCTCATCATCGGATCAATCCACATGCTCTGCTCCAGCAAACGGTCCTCCTCCTCACGATCTTGCTTCTTCTCGACGTGTGTCTACACCATCTGTCGATCCTCCTGCTTCCCCTCCACATGTTTCTGCACCATCCATGTTCGATCCTCCTCCTCCTCCTCCACATGTGTGTATACCATCCACCAATCCTCCTACACCTTCCCCTCCACGTGTCTGCACCATCCGCATTCGATCCTCCTCCTCCTCCTCCACATGTGTCTACACCATCCACCAATCCTCTAGCTTTCTGTCCACATGCATCACCATCCATCGATCCTCCTCCTTCTCCACTTGTGTCACTAGGCACCGATCCTTGTCCTTCTCCTCCACATGTGTCAAAAGCTTTTGATGTTTTGGACACTGTTTACATCGAGTACTACTACATAGGTTGATCTTGATGGAGACACATTTGATAATCTATTTTTTTCATTTCTTTCTAGGATAGGTATTGATAGACCCTCTACCTTTGGCACACTGATGCTTCTGGATATTGTAGTGGACATAGCTAGTAGTGGTATTGATTGACATGTATATTGATTGTTTTATTTTTGACTCGAGATGTATATATGATATGTTTATTGTAGATTTTGTTGAGATGAATGTTTGACATGTACATTGATATGCATATCGTTCATGTATATTATGTTTTTCATATAATGTTGCAGTGGTTGTTTGATTTATAAAATGTATTATGAGTATGCTAATGATTAACATTATTAATTATTTCTATATTTATAAATTAAATTCAAAATGTATCACTCATTTAAATTTACAGTTGTCATATAATGTTTAACATTACTTTTATGAAATCGTTTAATTTGGATTGTGATTGCCAAAAGTTATAACCATCGATGCCATATAATGTTTAACTCTTCTTCAAGGTGAATATTTTGTTGTACAACAAGATACCATATGTTGATTAAAAGTATTTAGAAACAAAAATACTTAAATATGATGAGTGAAATGATTGTGATTTGAATAATTATGTCTTTTTCACATATTGTAATAATAACATTATAATATAATTATTCACTAATAATAATCATGATGATGTAATAATAATGTTATTTTTTTAATTTTTATTATTCAAAGATTACAAGGCAAAGTTATAATATAATTGTTTGCTAAAATCACAATTATTATAATTTATTAATATTTAATTTTTTGCAAAGATTTTATTAATTTATATAATCCAACAATCACAATATAAAGAATAATAATAAAAATTGATCTATACACTTTCAATTAATGGTTTCACAATTTTTACTATATTACTAACTTTACAAATCTTCTATTAACAAAGTATGTAAAAGTATGTAAGTATTAGTTAAATTTTCTATTAAAAAATATGCTAAGTAATGTATTTGGTTGATTTTGTATTAAAATGTATGCAAATATTGGATTTGGTTAATGAATGAAAAAATCAATTTGAATAATTACTCTTATGAAATGTTTATTTATTTTTATCTATTTTAATGATAAAGTTATAATAATTGTTCATTAAATTTATAATAGTTATATTTAATAATTTTTATTATTTAAAAAATATAATTAATTAAATGTATTTTAAATGTAAATTATTAATATGAAAAACGAGTTCATTCATAATAATGAATTCCAATATTTGGCTTCCATGGTAACAATTTATATCAAGCTTTCTAGGGTTGGATTATAGTCAAGGAAAGCTTTAGAGGCTAAACTTCATGATTTGTCTTGTTTTCTTCTAAAAATAATTTGCTAATTTCTATTTTTTTTAAACTATTCACCCAAATTCCCTCAATTCATGTGACAAGTGAGGGAATCATGCCAGTCACATGGACAACAGAGACCATGCGTCAAGCTGACATGTGCTCCAATGCACCACCCAAGGCGATGACAGACCCCCCCTCCCATGCACGACATTAATATGACAACATAGGTAATTATAGTGGTTCATTCCGTCGATCCGTTGGAGTTTAATGGTTGTCGTTTGGTGTGAGAACAACACACAAGTGAGGATTCAATGCAGACAAGGGTTGAGTCTTGTTGTACTTGCACTTGGTTGCATATAGTAATGGATGTAGCACTTCCTGGTCATTCCTTTTCGGAGACAGAGCTTGATGCATTCGGCCTGACGTTAGGAAAATTAAGACAAGGTAAGGGCGAGGGTTCTGTAGCACAAGTATCAGTTAATCAGTTGGATGGTGATGGTCAAGTTCTTAAGGGCGGGAGGTAAGTCATTCATCTTAGTGGCACTCCAAGTTTGTTCAAGCTCTTTGGCTCCTGTTGTGGTTAGATTTCACTTGCCTAGGGTACTCCTTCTCACTACAACGCGGACCTTAGCATACTTAGAGTTATAATGGTTTGAGGGGGTGCAGTGTGCAGAGGTCGGATTCAACGACGAAGACTACCTCTTCCACGGGGTCAATAGGAGGCAATGGCAGTGACAAAGAATTTCACCATACATACCCCTCCTGTAATTTGTGCAGAGATGGAAATCATGGAGGCATATATCCGTTTGGAATGAATTTCAACTCTTGACAAAGATATTGATGTCAAGCTTACAACGTGGATACCAGACACATGGTGATCAAGATCACGGGAAACCAAATACTACTGCACCTTTGATTTGTATTGGCATGTTAAGGCGCTCCTAGGAAAAATAATGCCAAACAAAGATGTTGGAAATAGTGAAATTTCACTACAAGTGGAATACATCCAACTCCAGATGGACCATAAAGTCTCCCTCCAAGCAAAAAAGACAACAAGATTAAGCTTCAGTGATCCAAGCGATGGAATTCCACGGGTTCCAAAGGATAATGTCCCGTCTCCTCCACTCTAATTTTCTTATGTTCTATTACTTAGTTTTACATACTTATTACAGTTGTTATATATAAGGTGACCAACACTAGATAGACTTCAGAATAGTGGTTGATAGGCCTTCCAGTTTTTGTGGATGTTATTTAGTTTTCCAAGGTAGAATATTTTTTTATACTCTCATGACAATTAGCTTCAAGAAACAATTGTTATACTCCTAGTATGGTTTCCCAAGCGGCAAACCAACAACATGACACACTTTTTTTTTTCCAATAGTAATATAATATATACTAGATAACTTACAAAAAAATAATTATTCACCCGAATTCTAATGTGGGATAAAGTTATTTTACTCTATAAGTTATCAATATTTTAAAAAAAATTACAAATACTTAGAAATTGAAATACTTTTACAAGAATATCACCAAACATTTTATAATTAGTATTTTAAAAATTAGTAAAATTGACAAAGGTTTCTATACTTTTAGATAAGTATGGATTCTTAAAAAATTTCCTTAATTGTGACTAGGCTCTAGAAAAATATTCTTTTAGAATTTCTATGTCATTCCTATATTAACACTTATTTCAAGGAGAATGTAAAAATAATGATTAATATAAGTTTATATGATTAGAAAACTAAAGGATGGAGTGGAATGGGTGAAGGCCATGATGGTTACACTAGTTAAGGTTGGGAATGCCATAGAGTTGGTAATGCCAACACCACAAGTGTGATTCCATAACTCATATATGTTGCACAAAGTTGTTTTTTTGAAATTGTCCTTAGAAGTTCCATCAAAGTAAGTATATATTTATTTGAATTTTGATTTTTTCAAATAATAAAAATTTGAGGTATGATTTTTTAATATCTTCATTTTTTTTGTTAAATAAAATATAATTTAAAATAAATCTTTACTACTATATTATATGAATGCGTCATCAAGTTTGTGATACTCAATTAATGCTTAGTAATTCAAAGGTTAACATAAACATATATTAATGCAATACAATATAAATCTAGTATAATAAACAATAAATATGGCAATACAAATATTTCAAAACCACATCTTATGCTTGTACTATTTAATGTATTTTCAATGTGTTGGTTGTTAACTTTTTATATCCAATATTATAAAATGAAGAATAAAAAACATAATTGGCCATTATAGATATTGATAATAAATGACACATCCTCAATCTAAATGTCGAAACAAAACATTTACATATCAGTTGTCCTTGCCATCACCCTGATTATCTTCCTTGCTTGGCATTATAACATTTTTGTTCTAAAAAAGATGTTTAGATCTCGAATCATGTCTTAGTACGAACCACCAATCCCCATCCAACACGTTTGGGTAAAAACACACTTGGTTGCAATGTTTTGGGAAAAAATAAGGCTCTTTAGTTTCAACCCACATTTTTTTAAAGTTAATAAATATTAGCCCACTATCATGATCTTCCTTTACATTTCTCCGGTCGAAGGTATTCCACCACTTGCAACAAAAAATAATACATTGAAAAGATGAGAAGTCCACTTGCATGATCTCTTGTATCTTTCCAATGTAACCTAACTTCCCCTCTATTAGGTTTTGATCACAATGGCTAGCACGATTAGATTAGTCAAACTCGACCTCCACTCTACAATCTTGTGTGATGTGTCCATCATTGGCATGTACTCAGTGCGAGTACTCAGTGCAAAAGTGATGTCCATATGCTCACATAGATGGGAACAAATGCACCTATAAAAATGAGAAGAAAGGCCTGTGTCATATTTCTAATAACCCAAGCATTAATAAAAAACAAAATACATGTTACAATTCAAATGTGCAACATTATAAATTGAACATGGTACTTCGAGAGGTTATTACATAGTCGCTGCACCTAATCCTTATGTTTAGTGCATCGATATCTTCTCCACGTGGGTTGCAATCGAACACCGCATATTTCTCATGTATTTGGTCAGCCACGTAATTGTTGGGACATATTTTTGGCATATTTTCTTTTAAATGATCAGGATAAGGCATGCTTCTATTATTCAACTATCTAAATGCTTTCTTTTCACTGTCTTGTTTCCTTCTCTTCATACAATGCGACCCTTGGTCACATTGCCTCCGTGTTGTAAAGAACAAATTTATTGATGACATTAATTTCTAAATTCCTTGATGTATACAAGAATTCAAAACGAATAGCACAAGACCAAATATCTATTATCAACTTAAAGAACGAATTTATTGATGGCATCAATTTCTAAATTTGTTGATGTATACAAGAATTCAAAACAAATAGCACGAGATCAAATATATATAATCAACTTCAGTGTAAATAGTCGCTCTATACTAAATTGACAAAATATAAGTGACTAACTCTTTGTCAAGTGACTTTTTTTCGTTTGTTTGGAGTAGCTCCCCTTCCATTTTGTTCTCATCTTGTTGGTCGTCCCAAACCACTGCCCCTGGTGTGTCATCAATTGACTTGATGTACTCATTGTCATATAGAACGACTCATATACTATGTACCCTCTGCCATAAAACCCTCTAGTTTTTCCCTTTGTCGAACAAACCCCTTCAATTTTTTCATGTACCTCTTTAAGAAGAACATTCAACAACTTGAGAACACCCCAGTGAATTCAACCTCATCGGGTAGGTGAATTAGAAGATGGACTTGCTAGTCCATAAAACTCGTGGGCAGTTCCTTCTCAATCATACAAACAATTTCAGTTCTCTCTTGATGTTATAGCAAGATTTTCCTCACCTTATGCAATCTTGCACATAAGGCCTTTTTCCATTTCCCTATGCAGACTTATCATCCCTGTTTGTAAAATCCAGAGCTAAAAGTACATATTTTTCCACATGTACGCATCTTGCCTACTATACAACATGCGTTTACGCAGGCTGCACCAGTACAGCCCGCGTACATTGGGATTTGTGCCAGAAAATGAAAATTAATGTCGGGTTTCCATGTCACGACAGGAGATCTATGATCCTTGGCCTTCCTTATACTGGAAACGTTCTGACTCGACCCTTCAGTTCCATTTGAAGGCTATAAATGGGCCAATTCCGAGCTATGGAAAGGAGGATAAATAATTCAACTTTGAGAGCAAAGTTACTCTGGAGAAATTATTTACTTCATATTGAGTCTGCATCCCTTCGTCCTTTAAGTTTGAAGACACTGTTCAGCCCCCAAGCTCTTCCCTTATTGATTGAGAATCTCATTGTTTCTCTTTTATGAGCTTGACTTTGGTGGAGGATTGAAGCGGTGGAGGCCCAGCTGGAAGGAACTTAGTTTCTCGGTTCCGAACAGTACCGACATAGAAGTTTGTAACCTTTTCACTTCTGCTGATCATATATTAATAGAAATACTCTTTTCCCGTCCAATTGATATCTTGCAAATATTTGAATTGTTATTCCATGGGTGTATTTTTCATGCTTATTAATGGATTATGCTATTGAATGTGCTAACATTAATTATTATCACCATATGCTTGCTTTGCTTGGTTGTTGAGGACTAGTTGCAGGTATATTTATTTGGGTTAAGTGCTCGATGGTGGACTTCATCGAATGTCTAGATGAGGTAGGCCTTTTATCTTGTCTAGCATATTTGTTTACATAGCATAGTTCAGAAGAGAGTTGATTTCTGCAGTCATTTCCGTCTGTTGTGGTTTACCCTAGCCATAGAGAGATTTTCCTCATAATAGAATTGACGACCATACTGGGGACTGGATTTTTTTTCTTAGGGTTTGGAATACATTTCTCCTTAGATTGCTCTCGTTCCTATCATGTTTCTTATCGTATCATTGCTTGACAGGCTCTGTTCACTCTGGGTCTGAGTTTTCAACCTTCTCCCTTGCCTGGCCTTGTTTTTAAAACATATACACGCTTTTTGCCTTGACAGTCGTGTACATACGTGAGCTGTCTCTCTGCAAGCTATGTATATACACTCTGTTTTCCTAAATAATTGCGTACATCAACTTTCCTTGCTTGTCTGCTAGGTCTGGTGGTTTCTGGGTGGGATTTGATGTTTGTTGAGTCTTCTTGGGTCTATGTAGTGCCTATTAAGTGCTTGTGGGATGACAGTAAACCTATCTTTGGTTGAATTTTTGGGCAGAGCTTTTCTCATCATCTTTTCATTTTGATTATCCTTGTACATTGGGCTGGGTGTTTTGCTACTTGGTATCCTGCTTGGGTTATCTCTTTCTATACACAGTAGAGTTTATATATCAAGTTGCTTTTCAGTCCATGCATTTTCATTTTTATTGTATTGAAAATAGAAAAATATTAGGCAATTTGCATTGATTGGCATTTTGGTCTTGTGAGTCCTTGTCATTAGCTTAGTGCATGTAATGAAAGATTGCATTTTTACTTCAGAATTGCAGAGTTGAAATTGAAAATTGCATTTATTATTAGAAGCATATCATTCATTGAAAATTTAAGTTAGGACTTTGCATTATATTCATATTTACTTTTCTTGCAAAGTCATAACATCATGAGCTTTACTACCATACCTTTTTGAGTATTCACGACCACTAAAATTAACGCTATAATTTAAAATTGATTAGTCGCGGTTTTATTTTCTAGGGTGCACAAACTAGCTTAGGATTAGTGCCTTGGAATAGGATTGTGTGAGTAAACTTCCGCAAGGCAATTAAATCAACATGTGTATGAGAAAGGGAGTGGAGAAATCCATTGTATAATTGGTAATATCAGGAGGTTTCGCTCACACCGGAGTTAATCACGAGGTCACATGAGGTTGGTTGAAGGGATATCCCCCTGATACCTTCTTAGCGTCAGAGTTATTTCTGGGGATCTATTCGTATTTGGGGATCTTGCTAGTGCCTTTACCTCCATGAGAGGCGATACTTTCAAGGTTTCGAGATTTGCTACTCTGCCCATAAGGTGGAACTGAATTACGACTATTAGCATGTGCATCAGTTATACAACGATTTATTAGTTGCTTGACTTAGGTGCCACATAGGTTACTTGCAAGGGTTATTCTGCAGGTACCTTGGGTTCTGATGTCGGACAACACACATCCTTTATGGAGGATTACCTCTCCGAGGGATCTGACCGACTGGTTTTGTTAAGCTCACGAGGGCCCTTATAACTGATTTGTTACCTTTGATCTTTAGCAGGGAGTCTTAGGCCCCTCTTGGGCGATACATACCTTCTTTAGGGAGGGAGGCCACTTTCAACCACTTTACCCCGTTTGTGTGCATATTGGTCATTTGACTTTTGGTGTGCTCTTTGATTACTAGGTTGGCCTCAATAGTTTTTACGGAATTTTTCATTATCACAGATAGTGGAGTTCCTTTGGTTTCCTTATTTACTGCTACCCCCCCCCCCCATGATGTTCACTCATTCTATGGGGGGAATCCGTCTACTTTTCATAATGGTATGAAGAACTATGATGCTCAATCCGTGCCTTTGGTCTCTAGTCATTTTCCTGTTGATATGTCTTCACCTTTTCAATCCTCTCCCTGGTCCACTTATATGAATCCTAGCATTGGATATGGGGGCACCATGGCTCTGATGCCTACGTCTTCGTTTGATATGAGTCATGTCCCTTAACCAACTCTCACTTTRGGAGGGAACCTCCCCTCTTACGGATCCAATCCTAGCTATGCTCTGTCTGGAGCTAATACTCAAATGGGTGCTTATTCTGCTTATTACACCGCATCTGTGTATCATTCATCCACCATGCCTTCTCCTTCAAACACTTTTCCCATGGTGGGTCCACATATATCCTCGCRTCTTTCATACAGGGAGCATCAATTTTACGATTCGGGCTACCCTCTTCACGAAACCCCTTCACAAGGGGAAGCATATATCCTCACTTGAATAGTCCTTATCATACTTCCGTCTCTTCGCAGACTTCAACGATGATGCTCGTACACACCTCTTTGGATGAGTTAGGCAGAGGATACTACCTTTCTGAATAGGGACAGGGGGTAAACCAGGACCCTTCCTAGCCTACAATGTTTCAAAGTCAATCTTTCCCTGGACCTTGGTATCAAATGCCACAACTCACCACTAGTTCAGTCATTACCAATCATACTAGAGGTCCATCACCAACCCCTGCCAGTCATGTTGGATATGGGTTGACAACCTCTGCAAGTCATGTTGAAAACCCATACCCAACCACTGCTAGTCGTGCTGGGGGCATCACTCTAGTCGCCATGAGTCATGTCAATGTCGCATCTCCAACCTCTATACATCATGTAGGAGATGACTCTCTCACCTCTGCCAGTCACGTTGAGAGCATGTCACCAACCGTTGTGGACAACGCTGGGGGCATCGAGAAGCCTCGACGTCTAAGACATAAACCTAAATTCCTTTGTAGGACTTGCGAAGGAGATCACCTTACTCGTTTATGCCTAGCTACAACTAGGATACCAGAAGCGTAGGGCTCACCTAAAGGACCTTCGGATTCTGAGGCGTCTGTGGTTTCCCCACAACCTATTTCTCCTTTGATTGACACCACAGTATGCCGCCTCAATCCTCTCCTGACCATACCCCCGTTGTCGAGGGTGATGTGTCCCCTATCCCTGTTATCCTGCATCCTCTTCAACCTAGAATTGAAGAAGTGGTCATACCAGTGCAATCTATGGTCAATCCTACTCCCCTCACGGAGGGCGATGCATCTTTCAACCATGTCATCAACATTCCTGATAATGCTCCTTCTGAACACGAGAGAGTTCTTCTCTCCCCGAGTACTCTCCCTCCAAGTCCTGAGGAAGTTCCCTCTGATTGGGATGGCCTTGTGGGGTATCCAATGCCCCCGCCTATGTCTTTTCCAATAAGAGACATTATTCGATATATCACAGAGACCATAACCTCCACTAGCACTTTATCCTCCTCGACTTGGAGAGCTTTGGGTTTTCCCAAGCTTATGTCGGTTATTTGTAAAATATTGAACTTCCACAGAAGTCCAGCGCAGGAGCCTTCCCCCCCCCCCCATGACTTATCGCCTAGAATCTTCCAAACAAGTCCAAGTTAAGCTCTTTTCCGACTTGTTTAAAAAGAGAAAAGATTGTCGAGTGATTTGTCCCTTTCACACTCGTTAAATTGGACTTGAAAGCTCGAGAGTCTTAGTTAATCTCTTTTCTGACTCGTTTTCAAAAGGCGAAAAGATTGCCAAGTGAACTTGTCTCTTTCACACTCGTAAATTGGATTTGAAAGGATGTCTAGTTGGCACAAGTTTATCCCTTTTTCACACCAAGTAGACTAAAAGTCATAAAAAATGACATTTTTTTGGCATTAAGTTGTGATTGCATCTCATGCCCTTGCTTGCAGTATTGAGCCTATAGTCGGTTCTCGCTTTGCATTATAAATTGTTTGCCTCAATAGTTTTTGCATCCTCAACCAAGCAGAGCCTCATTTATATCCTTTGCAATTTGACACCGTATACCTAGGAGGGAACATTCCCCCAAGTGTCCATATCCCGCATGCGTCTCCTTCCATTGAGCATAGGTATGTTCCACTGCTGGAACTAGTTTTGCTTACTTGCGACACTCGTTTCTTCCTCTGCATCATAACATTCATTTGCCTATGAAAAAACAAAAAAGACGAGCGGGAAGGGAGTATTATCTTGTATTGGGAACAATCGTGAACAAAGCAGAAAGTTATTGAGTCCATTTGTCATCATAATTTTGGGATTAGCATGGCCTTAGGAAGCTGAGCTCATTACAAACTCTTATCTACCGACTGGTTACTCTTCCAGTCTCTATAGAGAATTTTGTTGATTCCTCTTGCATCTCATGGTTTCATCATTGAGTCTATGTTGTCATAGTATTCCATATGTCTCATGCTCTTATTCAAAGGAAGTCTATCAACCTGTGTCGGCCACTTCTCATAACTCTTGACTTTGCATGTCGGCCATACCCTCAGTTTGTCTCAAAATCACATGATACTGTAGTCCTAACATGCACCCTGGCCCTACTTTCATCATTGGTAGGCAACCTTGAACCCAGCAGTCGACATGTTAATCCCTAAATAATGGCTCATTACCCCCTTAATTATGGCATATTACATTAGTAATGTTATTTTATTTATGTCGGCTTGAGTCCATTAGTTGTAATTGTACCTCCTAGTCTCCTATATATAGCAAGGAGACATTTTCATTTGGAATCATCTTGTATTTGGACATTTATGTGGGGTATAAGGAGGTTGCCCCCTCGAAGAGACTTATTACCTGAAATTCTCTCTTTTTCAAGGCGTTGAGTACTTATTCTGAGGTTTTTCTATGCTATATTGATATTTGGTTCTTAACATATGGTATCAAAGCTCAAGGTCTTGGGGTTTCGCCGCTACATTTGAGACACCTTGGCATTTTCGCTATAATTTTTTTTTCTACAATGTTTCAGAAGGAACGACTTGGATGATATTTAGTAAATGGATCAAGGTATGTTGGGTTAAAATTTAAGCTCTCGAGGCCTTATACTTTCGGAGATACAACCTGTGTAAGATAGGGTGTTGGATTACTGAGAGGGGGGGTGAATCAGTAATAACGTAATTATAATCCTTTTTCTTCAAATGTCATATCAATGTAGAATTATTATCCAAAAATGAGCAGTAATAAATAAACAATCACACACATGAACAGTACACCAGTGTTTTACGTGGAAACCCAAATCGGGAGAAAACCACAGAATGCTTTTTCTTATATGTCTTGAAGAATTACATTCATTGGAAGCACCAACTT
>JASDQU010100961.1:163513-216262 GCA_032191745.1 Picea mariana | reverse complement strand
TTTTGGGGCTTCTAGATGACATCTGAGGGTCCTCCAACTTCGTAAGGCCATAACTCTCAAACCGTGAGGAGTTATGTGACATTGTACATACCACCAGAAATGGCATGACATGTACTATCTATATAGAATAATATTATCTGAAAATATATCATAACTCATACCATTATCCATCAAACAAACTTGGGTCCATTACCCAAACCTGTGGTCTCCAACTTCTCATGGCCATAACTCTCTAACCGTGAGGAATTATGTGACGTTCCACATACCACCAGAAATGGCATGACAAGCACTATTCATCTAGGATAGTTTCACCAACAATTTCCTTGATCTTCATCTCATTATTCCTCATACAAGCATGGGTCCTCCAACCATTCTTCTAGGATAACTCAATCCGTAAAGCGTCTTCCCGTGAGGGCTTTCACCATAAGGGGACCACTTTGGAGTTCATCCATATTTACTTCTTATCAACCATGACAAAACAATAATGAGTCATATTTACATCAAACACTATTGGGTCCATTACCCAAAACTTTGTGCTATGGGTCTTTCTTCAAGAGTTGACATCAATGACAACCAACCTTAATCAACATAGGGTTCTAGAATCATCTTGAATTGAGTCATTACATAATTTTTGCTATAAATTTTTTTTCTATAACGTTTCAGACCCTGAAATCTGGAGGCTTTTCATAGAAATTAGTAAGGTATTTGTGGTAAAACTTTCATCTTCTGGGTCATCTTACATTTGTAGATACACCCTGTGGAAGATAGGGTATCTGACTAGTCCTATTGACTAGTCTCAAGCAGGTGTTTCGGGTAAAACAATAATAACTTCTTCCTAGAGTATCCAAATTGAATGAGACTGGTTGCATTGGATAGTGGACAGTCCATAGTATTTCTGGTACAACTTTCAGAATTTTATATCAATTATTTTGTGTGGGGCATGCTATACAAGTGAGATATTCTGGAAAGGCCAAAAATCAGAAAGTTGTGGGGAAGTTACCGTAAATTCCACTTGGTACATCCAATTTTGATCAGACCCGTGGCATTGCAGAGAAAAAATATCAGATAACTACGAAAAAATAAAATTTCATACCTAGAAGGGCCGAAATTTTGGAGATACAATAAAAGGAAGATTGTATAGCAGAACCACCTCAAAATCAAGGTTTAAAGTGATACTTGGCCAACATGCCACCAAAAAAGGGAACTTATACATCAAATAAGTCTCCAGACAGTCTTACTTGGACTCTTGATGAAGGTGAAGAAATGCGTAGGGACATAAATGATTTACAAAAGAAGACAGTAACAAAAGATGAACTACAAGAGATGATGGATTCAATGGAAGCTAAGTTGGAGGCAATAAATACTAAGATGGATGGTTTAAAATGGGAGGTCATGGAAGGATTGAAAAATTTCCTAATAGAGAGGACATGTGAAAGTGAAAATGTATCCCATGAAATTCATGATGAGGACACAAGGAAGATGAATCAAGAATGGAGAAACTCTAACTTTGGGTTGAAAACCAACCACTTTCCTAAGATCGATATGAGGAAGTTTGATGGCAAGGACCCAATCACATTGATACTTCATAGGAAGCAATTCTTTGATCTACATAATGTTCCACATATACAAAAGGTACGGATTGCTTGTTTATATTTAGAACCCAATCAATTTGTGTGGTATCGATGGATTTGTTCTCGAAAATCACTCGTCACTTGGACAATTTTCACGGAATAAATGATAGCACACTGTGAGGATACAAGGAGAAATACCTTCTTTAGTCGATTGATAAATCTCAAGCAAAAGGGTTCAGTTACAGAGCACATTGAGAACTTCTAAAGATTGAATATAAAGGTAACAGATATTCCAGATGAGCACGTGATCGATGTATTCATAGGAACTTTAAGGGACAACATTCAACATGAGGTTTGTCTTTGGGAACCTAAATCATTGGAGAATGCATTTAGGGTGGTAAGAAATGTTGAAAGTGAAAATATGGCTATGGCTACTAGAAGGACCACTCCTAACATCTATTGAGAGAATAATGTTCCCTCTTCTAAAACACCTCAACCTACTAGGTTGACACCTCAGCAATTGGAGGAAAGAAAAGCAAAAGGTTTATTCTTTAATTGTGACAACAAGTACAGTAAGGGACATTAGTGTGGTGAGAATAAATTATTCTACATAGATTGTGAAGAGGAAGAAGAAGAAGAAGAAGAACCATCTCCAGATGAAAATTTTGATGCGATTTCTTCTGAAGAGTTGACTCCCACGATATCGTGTAATGCATTGGCTAGAATTAGCACTCCTCAAACCCTCAAGATCGAAAGATATATGAAAAATAAAAAGGTAATAGTCCTAACTGATTCCGGTAGTACTCATAATTTCATTCACTGTAAATTAGCCAAAGCTCTCAATTGCTTTGTATATCCAGCACCAGAGTTTCAAGTAATGATTGTAGATGGAGGAACTATCAATTGCTCAGAAAAATGCAATAATATTAATCTTACTATGGGGGAATATGTAATGAATAGTCCAATGATTGCTATACCCATGGGTGGTGTTGATGTTGTACTAGGAATCCAATGGTTACAATCATTAGGAACAATGGCTTTTAATTTTCAAGAACTTTTCATGAAATTTTCATTGGAAGGAAAATAAATTGAGTTAAGAGGTATCACAAGGAAACTTAGTATGGTGATAAGCTCCAATGACATGAAAAAATTATTGAAAAAGGGGCATCAAGGTGTAATTGCACAACTATGCTCACTAGATGTTCAAACATCTAAGCCATCTATTCCCCTAGATCTCCAAGGGATCATTGATAAGCATTCCAAAGAATTTGAAGATATTCCCAAAGGTCTTCCACCCACTCGAAATCATGACCATGATATTCACCTAATTCATGGGAGTGTTCCTCCTAACATCAGGCCATACAGACACCCTTATGCCCAAAAGAGTGAAATTGAGCACATGGTTGAAGAAATTTTAGAGGCTGGCATTATTAGACCTAGCCAAAGTTCTTACTCTGCACTGGTGGTAATGGTATTCAAGAAAGATGGTTCATGGCGTATGTGTCCAGATTATAGAGAGTTCAACAAGATCACTATTAAAGATAAGTTTCCCATTCCCGTCATTGATGAATTGTTAGATGAACTGCATGGAGCAATCTATTTCACAAAGTTGGATCTTCGTTAAGGTTATCATCATACTAGAATGAAGGAAGAAGATATCCCAAAAACAACATTCTAAAATCATGAAGGCCATTATGAATTTTTGGTCATGCCTTTTAGCCTTACAAATGCACCTTCCACATTCCAAGAGTTGATGAATTCCATTTTCAAGCCCTTCCTTTGAAAATTTGTGTTAGTATTTTTTGATGATATACTAATCTATAGCAAGTCATGGGAGGATGATGTGTGTTGGCACAAGGGCAGACCCAGGGTTCAACTCCAAGAGCGCACCAACAAGCCCTAGCTACTGGCCCTTTCGGCAACACCTGTGAAGCAAATGCATTCTCACCCGAAGCAGCTATGAGGGGGTTGCAGAACAGAGTTGTCTACAACCAGGGGAATATCAAGTGGATCTTTTACAACAACAATACATCATACATATACCATTCAACAAGCTAGATCTAACCTTCACAGCTATAGATTTGATCTAATACAATAAGGCAGGTAACAATATAACAACGACAGAGATCAAAGCATCAATCACACACACAACAACAAATGTACGTGGTTCACCCTCTCTCTAGGGCTACGTCCACAAAACTGTGCTGATGATTCATTAAGGTAAAGCATACAGTTCTTATCTGCGCTCTCAGCTAGCAAATTTTCTTTCTTCTCTCTGTTTCTCTCCTCTTCCTATGCACCCAGCTGCAGGACTTGACCTTCGCACATAGCAAAAGATCTTACAATACCAGAAGGCTTCCTCTCTCTCTCAATACAATGATCCCTCACTCAATACTACAGCTAGATCAACAACAATATTGTATTGCAGAATTACCAACCCAACCCTAGGCCCTTTAGACCTCTATTTATACATTACAACACATCACTGACAGCCTTAGGTTGAAACCCAGGTGCCAAAACCCTAAAATACAAAAACCCTAGGTCAACTTGAACCGCTTTTTCCAGGCTTCGCCAACCTGTCTTTCCTTCCTTCTCGCGCGGTGCTCCAAAGCATCCAACGATGGATTTTTCTGCTTGTTGAGTTGTCCGTGATCCATATTCCTCACTGATCTGTCATCCTTGATCTCCTCATCCAACGGTTTGCATTTCCTCGCTTCACTCCATCTTTTCTGCTCTTTTGCTTCCTTCGACCTAGTGACCGTCACTGTGTCTCTCACAAAGTTCGCTTTTCACCTTTTCTTCCTTGTTCTTCGTTTCCTTCCATAACCAAGGGCCAACAGGCCCCCAACACTCACCTGTGACTCGTCCCGAGGCACTTTGGATCGATCCTTCTGTTTTTCTTCGACTTTGGACTGCGCAGACAAGCCTTAGTTTCTGCTTTATGCCTCCTCTCCCTCCTTGTGCACACTATATTTTCTGTGTCTGGTACCCAGTTTCAACTGCACCTGGTACCTTGACCCTTTTTCTCATGCTTTTATTGAGAGCTGCGAGGCAACTGGTTGTCATAGTACAACTTCAGCCGACTCCCATTCACCAATCCTTCCTTCCATTCTCCCTTCAATGTTTTCAGTTGTGCAACTCCTCCTTCTGTAACATAGGCGATCTCATATGGTCCAAGCCAATGCATTCTAATCTTCCCTGGGTGTCTTATAAACTTACTGTCATACACCAGTTCTAAATCATCTTGCTTGAGTGGCTTCTTCTTGATGTGTCTGTCATGATATGCCTTCTCTCGTTCCTTCTGAACCTGCTGGTGGAATCCTGCAATAAATCTGTCTTCTTCCTGTTCAACCAACTGTGCGAGCCTTTCCTGAATAGCACCAGTGTCATCCATACCTTTAAAAGCAACAAATCTTAAGCTTGGTACCAAGTATTCCATCAGGACAACAGATTCGAGACCATAAACCAACTTGAAAGGGGTCTGCATTGTTAATTTCTTGCAAGTGGTTTGATAGGATTGCTAAAAGACAAATGCCTAAGAGAAAATTGAGACAGTGAGAGGGAGATTGACCATGCACCGTCCTTGGGAATTTGTAGAGATGGATCGGCTAGAGGTGAAGTGCTATAAAGATAGTTGGGCTTCCACATGAACTGAATGGGTTGAGGAAACATTATAAATATGGTGAATTAGCTGGAAGAGGTTAAACTCCGATGACCTACAATAAAAGAAGAGGAGAGGAATACCAGTTCATGCTCGAGGAAATATGAAATCGGTTGGTAGTTTGATTATGCCAGACTACAATTACTATGAATTGTGGAGAGACTAAGACCTCCATACTGTAACCCACAACTCGAAATTGACGTATTATTCAATAAAGAGTTTGCTTTTGTCCATTTCCTTGTGTTTCATGTTGTTCACATTGTTAAATTATGTCCATATTTAGTTATGTAGCATCTGCATATTGTGACTACGTAAGTACACTACTTCCATATTTGTTTCACTATGATAATGCCAATCTAGGTCTATGGTTGTGCTAAGGAATTACAAAACCTAGTCATGCATCAATTGGTGCCAGAGCAAGGTTGAGCTCTGGTTGAGAATTTGTAGAATTATCAGAACCTTTTATAACTTGAAAGTTGGGTTCCACGAGATCAGTTCCTCTGCAACCATGGTAGCAAGGAGACCTATGAAAGGGTCACTTATACTTGTGTTTTATAGGAGAAGAGTATTGGGTGGAAATTTCATAAGAAAGGTTTGAGAATGGTAGTCGGGTTGAGTACTATGAGACAACTCCCAAGGATGCCATCATGAAGAGGAGAAGGCTGAGGAGGTGCGAGGAGTCAAGAATTAGAGGAATTGAGAAGGATAATTGAAGAATTAGAGAATAGAAGAATTGGAGATGTTCGAGTTCTGACAAATTTGGAATCAGAAGATTAGATGGAGGAAGAATGAAATGATGACGAAAGAGACCTAGCCAAACGTTTGATCTCATTTCTTAAGGATAGAGGTAATGTAAGGGTGGAAGTTACTTGCTACAATGGTAGTATGAAATTAAAGACTCTCATGGATTGAATATGATAACTTGAGAGATACTTTGAGTATGAGAATGTCCAATACCGCACTAGGGTTCATTTTACAACAATGAAGTTGAAAGGGCATGTTGCACTCTGGTGGGATGTTGTGAAAAAATATAGAGTAGACAAGTAGTAGGAGAAGATAAAAACTTGGAAGAAAATGGTGAGTAAGATCAAGGAGAAGTTCTTACATGTTAATTACTATAAAAGTTTGTGCAAACAAGCACATAAATTGAAACAAAAAGAGACATATGTTTGGGAGTGTACCAAAGAATTCTTCAACTTGTTGCTCAAATTGGGACTTAAAGACTCAGAGTACCAAAGGGTAGCGATGTATGTGAATGGATTGAAGTTCTAGATTCAATATGAGATGAGTACCCATCAATTCCGAACCATAGATGATGCAAATTATATTGCTTCAAAGGTTGAGGAAAAGTTGAATAGGAAGTGGCAGCAGAATTGTAGAGGAAACAATCTTAGAGAAGCTAAAGTGTCCAATAGTCAAATTACCAAAGGAGACAACCACGTTGGAAAAGGAAGAGAGTTCAGAAGAGGCAAGGGAAAATATGTCATTACTTGCAATAGATTTGGAGTAGAAGGGCACAAAGCATATGAATGCCTATAGAAGCACAATCCAGGGAGAAGAAATGAATCTAGGATTCATGTCATGCAAGCAAACAAGGCATCAGTTGTGGGAGACAATGTTGTAGTACTTCAACATGAACATGGTGAAAACCTTAAGTTCTTAAGGGTGTTGTTCATGTTGGAGTTACTTCACACACACCTAGGATTTATTTTTCCTAATGTTTTTCCTTTTTTATCAGTCATTATTTAGTCTCCTATATTTTAGGAAGAATATTCCTCTAGGGAGAATATTCTCTTCATTTTTCACTTCAGTTTGATCAGTTGAGTGGAGTCTAGATGCTACATTGGGATTATCACCATGAAACATTGGGATCATCACCAGCTAATGCACAATGTCCTTGGGATCATCACCAGAATAGCGCATTACTCACGATTCCCTGATATCCTCCTCACTTCACTCTATTTCAATCAGTTAACTGAAGACTGATAGACTAGTTAACTCAGACTAGGTGGCAGTTCACTCCCATAACTACTTGAGAGACTAGACTAGGTGGAAGTTTACTCCTGTAATTGCTAGTGTGTGTCCAGATCCCTCTAGACCACCACTATGGCGCATTAGTTACTCATATATCTTATATCTATTGTAAATTATTCACTATTTAAGTGTGGAATACAGTTAATGAGATTTCTTCCATTCTTTATCAATTTCTCTTTGCAAATGTGTGTGGTATTTTCTAGCTAGATCTATTCTGTATAGGTTCAACACATTTACATGGTATCATAGCCGACAGATTACTAAGAAAAAGCTACACCAAATTATTTTTGCAGGTACTAAATATTGAAGAACACAGAAAGATGGATTATTCATCAGTAATACATCTTACGCCTCATAACTATTTGGAATGGAAGCTAAAAACTCTTCTTCAGCTCAGATGCAAAGGCTTGTACCAAATAACTATGGCAATGGAAGTAGAGCCTGATTCTGCCGATGAGAAAAATGATTTTCTCAATAGACAAGATATGGCCACATGATGTATCTGCATGTCTGTTTCTCCCGAACTTTTCCATCAAGTATATGATGAATCAAAAGACTCAACTCCAAATGAATTATGGACCAGATTGGAGGTTCTATTCGGGAGTAAAGAAGATTGTGAAGATTTCATGCAGGAGGTTGAATAGATAGAGCCAGAAGAGAAGCCATCAGAAGACCAAACATTTTATTCTGAAGAGTCTTCTACACAAGTGTTTGCACAAATTTGTATTACATTAATTGAAGATGATGTCTACTCCTTTTCATATTTGTTTTCTGAATTTCATGTGGAAGATATATGGCAATCATCTTAGAGGTCACATGCAGACACTTTTCCATGCACAATGAATGCATCACAGGAGACAAAAAGGGATCCACACACATCAGACTCAATTATGATATTTTTTGAGCAAAATTTGCAGAAACAAATTGGATATTTGGATTCCTCTTGGGAAAATATCCAATTTCAAAAAAAACATCATCTGAAACAGAGTCAAAGAAGTGAACTTATGATCATTTTAAAATCAACAAAATTTCAACGTTTTTCTAGAAACGACTGCATGTTTTTCAAAGTTTCATCCAAACTTTTTGGATCTTCTTCATTACAAGAAGATAAAGTGGATATGTGTGGACATATCAATGGTGCATCTACTTCATCATATCCGTGCAAACATCTACAACCTCAACAAAATCTTCAACGAGCACAAATTTGCACAGTTGCGAGGTCTTCTTGGAGTGAAGGACAAGGTTGCTTAGCAATTGCTTTTGTTCCTTCTCATTTTTTTTTATGCATTGTAATTTGAGGAGGGGGGAGGGGTTTCCCATGAGGTTTTCCCTCTTTCCTTGTTTATTTCAGTGTATCTTTTGTATTTGGGTACCTAACATGGCCTCGTTGTCGTGACCCATTCTTTATTTTCACCATAATGATGTTCAGGGGGGGTGTTGGAGTTACTTCACACACACATAGGATTTATTTTTCGTAGGGTTTTTCCCTGTTTAGTAATCATTATACAATCTCCTTTATTTTAGGAAGAATATTCCTCTAGGGAGAATATTCTCTTCATTTTTCACTTCAGTTTGATCAGTTGAGTGGAGTCTAGATGCTACATTGGGATTATCACCATGCAACAATGGGATCATCACCAGCTAGTGCACATTGTCCTTGGGATCATCGCCAGACTAGCACATTACTCATGATTCCATGATTTCCTCCTCACTTCACTCTGTTTCAGTCAATTAACTAAAGACCGATAGACTAGTTAACTCAAACTACGTGGCAGTTCACTCCCGTAACTGCCTAAGAGACTAGACTAGGTGGAAATTTACGCCCATAACTGTTGGTGTGTGTCCAGATCACTCTAGACCACCACTATGGCGCATTAGTTACTCATGTATCCTATATATATTGTAAATTATTCACTCTTTGAGTGTGGAATACGGTTAATGAGAATTCTTCCATTCTTTCTCTCTTGCTTCTTCTTTCTCAATTTCTCTCTGCAAATGCGTGTGGTATTTTCTAGCTAGATCTATTGTATGCAGGTTCAACACATTTACAGTTCAAACCTGAAAAGAAGACTATGAAGGAACCTGAACTAGAGGAAGAGGGTTTTTAAAACTAAATGCAAGGTTCAAGGTAAATGTTACAATTTGGTTATAGACAGTGGAACTACAAAAAAATTGGTATCCATGGAAGTGATCGAGAAGCTAAAATTGAAGTGCATTCCTAGTCCCAATTCACATCGGGTTTCGTGGTTGCAGAAGGGTCAACAACTCACCGTGACATAGCAATGCTTGTTGATTTTCCAAATTGACAACTTTATTGACTAGGTATTATGGGATGTTGTGGAAATGGATGCATGTCATGTGTTTCTAGGAAGATCGTGGCTATTTGATAAGAAGGTTCTCCATGATGGTATAGAAAATACATATAAATTCAATAAGGATGGAAAATATTATAGGCTAGAGTCAATGGCGGAAGAGGAGAGAATGAAAATGGACATTAGTGATACTTTAAGTAGTGGCAGTAGAAGTGGTCGTGTAATGTTGTGCTCAACCAAAGAATTTTTGAAGGAACAAAAGAAGGAAAAAATTCGTTTGGCCATAATGCTAAAGAACATACAAGAAGATGAGGAAAAGATCCACATGTTAATGGAGATTCAATTATTGTTGTATGAATTTGTAGGGATTGTTGATGATGATATGCCACTTGGAATGCCTCCCATGAGAAGTATTTCTCATCAAATTAATTTGATTCCAGGATCAAGTCTACCCAATAAGGCTCCTTACCGAATGACTTATGTGGAAAGCAAAGAAGTAAATAGGTAGGTGTAGGAATTACTTGACAGGGGGTTGATTCGAGAAAGTTTAAGTCTATGTGCTATCCCAACAATATTGACATTGAAGAAGGGTGGTGAATGGAAAATGTGCAGTAATTCACAAGCTATTAATAAGATTACTATCAAGTACAAATTTCCCTTACCAATAATGGAATACCTCGTGGATTTCTTTGAGTGGGGTAAAGTAAGTTTCAAACATAGATGTGAAGAGTGGATACCATCAGATTCAGATAAGGGAAGGCGATGAGTGGAAGACAACGTTCAAGACAAAGGATGGACTGTTTGAATGAATGGTTATGCCGTTTGTATTAATCAATGCACCTACTGCCTTTATGAGATTGATGAATAAAGTCTTGAAGCCATTTTTGAGAAAGTTTGTCATCATGTATCTTGATGGCATTCTGATTTCTAGCAGATCCAAGGAAGTGCACCTGGAGCGTGTGAAGCAAGTGTTGGAAAGGCTAAAAGTAGAGAAGATACAAATTAACTTGAAGAAGTGTACTTTCTTGCAAGAAGAGTTGGTTTACTTGGGTTTTATAGTTTCCAAAGCAGGTTTGAAGATGGATCCTGAAAAGGTGAAATCCATTGTGGATTGGCCAATTCCTAGATGTATGTTTGATGTAAGGAGTTTCCATGGTTTGGCAAGCTTTTACCAAAAGTTTTTCATAAAATTTAGTGGAATTTGTGCACCACTCAGTGAGTGCATGAACAAGGGAGATTTCCAGTGGACAACAACAACAACGAAGTCCTTTGAAACCTTAAAGAAGAAGGTAACCAAATAGCCAATGTTGGCACTTCCAAATTTCAACAAGGTGTTTCAAGTAGATTGTGTTGCAAGTGGTTCAATGACTGACATATTGAGTCAAGATGGTAAGCTGATATCATTATCTAGCGTGAAGTTGAATCATGCCAAGAAAAATTAATATGTTTATGATTAGGAATTATATGCCATTGTTTGAGCCTTGAAGAATGAAGACATTATTTGATACCAAAGGAATTTATGTTGCTTACCAATCATAAGGCATTGCAATAAATCAACAATCAAGGTAAGCCGAATCAAAACATTTGAAATGGGTGGAGTTTTTACAAAGTTGCTCATTTGTTTTAAAACATGGGTCGGGAAAGTCCAATAAGGTCATTAATGCATTAAGCTAGAGGGTGATGTTGTTGAATACCATGTAGAGGTTGTTAGTTTTGGCATCATGAAGGAGTTACATGTAAAGGACACATATTTTACAAAGGCATGGAAAACACACAAATAACCACGAGGAATGAATAGAACACCATAATTGGATTTCCACATAAAAGAGGGATTCTTCCTTAAGAATAAAAAATTGTGTATTCCACAAAGTTCATTGAGACTGAACCTCATTCGAGATCTACACATTGGAGATTTATGTGGGCATTTTAGAGTGGATAATACCAAGGCATGAGTGGATGAAATTCATTTTTGTCCTAGTATCAATAAATATGTCAATAAGTTTGTTGAGTGCTATGGAATTTGTCAATTGGCTGAGGGGAGAAGCCGAAACACTAGGTCGTATACTCCCTTACCGTTAATAGAAAATCCATGGGAAGACATAAGCATGGATTTCGTTTTGGGACTATCTAAGACATACAGTGGTTATGATTCAATGCTAGTGGAAGTGGATGTATTTTCTAAGATGACACATTTCATACCATGTAAGAATACCATTGACGCTACACATGTGGTTGTGTTATTTTTCCAAGAAATCACTAAGATTGCATGGGCTGCCTTGGAGTATCACTATAGACAAAGATGCTCGATTTCTTGGACATTTTTGGAGGACTCTTTGGAAGAAGATGGGTTCCATGTTGCAATATAGGTCAACATGTCATCTGCAACTATATGGTTAGACAAAGGTAATTAACTGTAGTTTGGGAAACTTGTTGAGAAGTTTGATTGGAGAAAAATTAGTTCAATGGGATTTGGTTGTAGCTCAAGTTGAATTCAATTACAACAATTCAATGAATAGATCCATTGGAAAAAGTCCATTTTAGGTAGTGTATGGAAAATATCCTAAGGGTATTGTAGACTTGGTTAAGTTGCCAGGAATCGAGGATAGAAGGAGCGTTGATGCAAATAGTTTTGCAGAAAACATACATGACATTCAAGAGCAGGTCAGAAAGAAGATACAATAGAGTAATGTTAGCTATAATCGAAACATAGATTTGCATAGGAAGTTGAATGTTTTTGAAGAGGGAGATATGTTGATGGTACATTATATGGGGGGTAGATTTCGCTATAGGAACATATAAGAAAATCAAGTACAAGAAAATTGGCACATGTAAGATTTTGAGAAAAATATCTAATAATGCCTACACGCTAGATTTGTTAGAGGCCTTTCACATTTCTCCAATATTTAATGTTTTTGACTTATATGAGTTTTGTGAAGGAGAAGAGGATGGTGAAGTAGGCACCATGCAAAAATGGAAAGTATAGTTTCCAGTCAAGCCCATTGAAGAAATTGAAAAAATATTAGCAAAGAGTGTTAGAGGGAAGAACCAAGGCTAGGATCGAGTTGAATATTTAACCAAGTGGAAGAACCTAAATTTGGAGGATGCATCATGGATTGCAAGGGAAAAATTGGGTCACCTTAAGTGGACTACATCACTCAAAGGGTTTGCAGTTCAATTCACATGAGATGGATGCTCACATTTCTTCCTAGGGATGTCTGATGTAAGAGCATCCTTAATCTTGTGTAATTATCATCAAAATCATCCTTGGCTACGAGAGGAGTGCACATTGCTATGGATCCACACATTGTTATAGAATTGCTAAAAGACAAAAGCATGGGAGGAAATCAAGACAATCAAAGAGAGTTTGACCATGCACTACCCCTGCAAATTTGTAGAAATGACATAGGTGGAGGTGAAGCCCTACAAAGACTATTGGGCTTCCACATGAATTGAATAGGTTGAGAAAACATTATAAATTTGATGAATTAGCTGGAAGAGGCTCATCTCCAATGATTTGCAACATAAGAAGAGAAGAGGAATACTAGTCCATGCTCGAGGAAGTCTGCGATTAGTTGGAAATATGATTATGCCAATCTACAAATAAAATGAATTGTGGAGAGACTAAGACCTCCATACTATAACCCAGAAGCCAAAATTGGCTTATTATTCAATAAAGAGTTTGCTTCTGACCCTTTCAATGTGTTTTTTGATATTTGCATTGTTAAATTATGTCCATATTCAATTCTATATCATCTGCATATTGTGACTATGTAGGTACACTACTTCCGTAGCTGCTACACTCTAATAGTGCCAATCTAGTTTTGTGGTTGTGTTAGGGAATTACTGAGCTTGGTCGTGCATCAATATGCATGTATGCATATATGTATGTGTATGCACACACACACACACACACACACACACACACACACACACACACACACACACACACACACACACACACATATATATATATATATGTCTGTACATACATACATATGTCTGTATATATGCATGTATGTATATAGATGTATTATGTACACATACTCACATATACATGCATATATATGTATATACATACATACATACATACATACATATGTATGTATATATACATACATGCATATATATGTGTGTGTACATACATACATATACACATACATGTGTGTGAGTGTGTACATACATATGCATGCATGTATGTATATTACACACACACATATGCATATATATACATACATGCATAAATATGTGTGTTCACATACATACATACCTAAATGTGTGTGTTTGTATGTGTAAACACACATGCATGCATGTGTGTGTGTATATATATCACATATTTTATTTAAAAGTAGATTGGAATACACATTTTGAATGTGCACCTTACACATTATAAAATAGGGAGGAAACATGGGTATCATCCACATCTACATCTCCATCATCATTTATTGTACTATGTCTCTGACAATCATACTCACTTCATCACAATATCACCAAAAACTTCAAAAATATTACAAAACTTAGAAATAAAGAGTGTCTAAATGTATCTATTACAAATACTAATGTCAAATTTAGTCTACCTATCATCACAAAATAGATAAAGTATGAAATGAAAACATTTAAAGAGTCATCCTTGATTTACTCAATGTTCCCTTGAAGCATTACATTAAATGAACTTGTCCAACAATGATTTTTAATCCCTCCTTTGATAATGCATCAACCAAAATGGTCAATTCTCTATATACATAGGAGAATTTGATGGGAGTAAGGAGCTTGGAGGTTTCTTTAAGTTTCCCTACCAAAGATTGTAATACTAAACTTTGAATATGTTGTTCATTATTCAACCACTTTATAACCAACCGAGAATCTTCAAAAATATGAAGTTGTGACATGCCTCGATCCAATGGAAATTTCATAAGAGCTATGATGGCCATCAACTAAGCAAAATTGTTAGTTCCGGGACACAAATTAGCTTTAAATTTTATATGATGATTGTCACCAAAATACAAAATTCCACCAATACTGCTTATGTGTTCAAGACCTTGACAAGCCCCATCAAAGAAGCCCCAAGGGTAAGACTCGACAACTAGAGGTTCATCCACATGTCAAGGAATAAGCAATGATACAGTCACCTTGTACAATTTATAAATAACACGGATTTGCAAGAAACCTAAAATCTCTGCATTTGTCAATTATCATAAATTTAAAGCATTATAGGCCGACCATGTACCCCAAACTATAATAGAAGTGATAGATATATATACTTTAAATTCATTCCTTTGAAACCAAGATTCCAAGCATGAGTCAATTCGAATACTTTGCCACAAATTTTGTATGCCCAACCATCTATAAATATCACAACATATATATTTTGCCAATGGACAATGAAGGAATACATGTTCACTAGTTTCATCACCCTTCATACACAACACATGTAGACTAGATCTTTATCTACCCCTTTTATGTAAAAAAATCCCAAGTTGGAATTTTGTTCCTTAAGACTAGACACATGAACATTTTTGTTTTCTAATGAGTCTTAACTTGCCAAATTTTTATCCACTGCCAAGCCTTTTCTTGAATATCAAACACTACTACATATTGAAAAATTTGTGACGACTACTTGCGACGAAAGTAACTTTTCGTCGCAAAATTGAAGATAAAGAATTGAATTTTTAAATGTTTTTATAAATCAAGCCCGAGTTCGTCGCTCTTCCGATGACACGTTTGGCTATCGTCACAAGAGTGACGAAACCAGATCTACGTCACAAGAGCGACGACCATGAAGATAGTGGACTCCCGTCTCTCTTGCGACAACCTTGGGCTATTGTTGCAAGAGCGATGATTCGATGATGACCGTTACACTATTTGAAAAATTCAACATTGACCATTACAATGTTTGACAAAGTCAACAGTGACTTGGGACGATGAAAAAAATATCTACAAATATTTTGCAAATTAGAGATGTTGTGACAATCTAATTGCTATAACAACGACGATTCATAACTTCAGAAAGGGTATTTTTGTGCAGAAGAATTTCACAGAATATTAGAGGTGGGAAAAAAAGTAAAGCAAGTGAAAAGGGTGATGGTAGATGTTATTGCCCTTGCAAAAAATGTTGCCTTGCACGTCCCGTAATAATTTTAATAGAAACAACTACAAAACATTGTAGGGAATATGGGCACATTGATAGGGGATCAAATGAATATCGTCATGTGGTAATTAGCTATATATTCATTATCTTTTTTTATATTGTCGATTCCATATAAAATTATATATATGTATTTATATTGTTTGAATATTTGTTATAGTACACACTAATTTTGCATGATTGTTTGTAATTATAAAGTTAGAGTTGGCCTCTAAATTTCTGTAGAATATTGCACCAAGTAGTTGTTAGAATATAATGGATGTGCTCGTTTTACCATCGACAATATCACTATTGTCACCCAACCATAGGCCGAAGCCACCCTCTGAGCACCTTAACCTTGACAGAGAATCACTCTGGAAGCAAACCCTAGGCTAGATAGCCAAACAAAGGGTAGCACACCTTTCCCCAAGGATAGTGCACCAAACAAGAGTTGATCAGATAGTCCAAGCCAAAAAGAAATCTACTAGCTGCAGCAGCTGCAACGACAACTCTCCTCCAAACTTGCGCACAAACTGAGCAACTGCAGTGCGCACAAGTGCTGCTCTGTAATTCTGAGAATGCCCTGCCAGAATGAAGACTGGCCTCCTGTATTTATACTAATTCTGGCTAACTGCCTGGGCCAACTTCTCATTCTGGGTGTCTGTTTACTTAGAATATAATATTTCTTCTAGCCGACTTCTTCTCTTGTAGGGTAATAACCTAATATCAATTATCTGCTTGAGCCGACTTGTCTTCTAGGGTTATTAGCCAACTCATTAGGGTTTCTTTTTGCTTCTCAGAGTATTCTATTCTCGTCAGGTGTACACGTGGAGGTAAATGCCTCCCGCAACTACCATAATATTAATAGTAGTACTAGTAGAAATGATGTTGTACAATCTGAGGAACATGATCAAGCAAATGAGGATCTCATGGAAGAAGATGATGGGACAAATCAAGTTAATGATCCCATGGAAGAAGATGATCGGACAAATCAAATGATCCAATATTTGTTTTCTCAGTCGGATGAGGATGGGGACAGTGATGGTATTTATGATGAACCTCTATTAGAAAAGGCAAATAAACGACTTTATGAAGGCTCAAGAGAAAATATTCTCTCCACTACATTGTTGCCAGTGAACTTAAAGGTTATGAATAATTTGTTGAACACTTGTATGAAATAGATCCTAAGGTATGTAATATGTTTCATCTCATATACATAAATGTTGTCTTTTTTCTATTTGCTTTTAGTGTTAATTAATTTGTAAAATAAGAATGCAATTTTTACGATTAATATTCTTTACATTAACTAGTTATTTGTTATTTTATAGATTGTTAGGTGAATTTTTGTTACCATCGTCAAATATTTTACCTCACACATATCGATATTTGCGTGCCATTATGAAAGACATTGGAATGGATGATCAAACTATAGATTCATGTCCTAATGATCATATTATATATTATGGACAACATGCTTTGAAAATAGAATGCCCGCAATGTCTTATCAGTAGATATCGAACCGATCAAGTAAGAAAAAGGGTGACTCAAAAGGTTCTTCGTCATATTCCCATAATTCCATGTTTGCAACGATTATTCAGGTGTAAAAGCATAACACAATTTATGGATTACCATGCACATAACATAAGTGGAGATGGTGTTCTTCGAATGCCCGTCGATGGTTATGCATTTAGGGAAATTGAGGAAGAAGATTTCAAAGATGAACCTCGTAATGTTAGGCTTTCATTGGCAGCTGACGGTGTTAATCCATTCAGAGAGATTAGGTCTATTTACTCAATGTGGCCTATTTTTGTTATCAACAATAACATTCCTCCTTGGATGTCAATAAATAGGGAGCACATAATGTTGACAATGATTGTTCCACGTATTTGTTTACATTAATTTTTTGAATGTAACATTTTCATTTGTTTCGTTTTTTGCATAATATCTTTTGTTTATTTATTTACTTATATATACATATCATGGTTATAGTAATTATGTGTAATTTCAAACAATTAAGTAAGTACCAAGTTAAAGATATGGATGTATATATCGAGCCTCTTATTGACGTGCTACTAAAGTTATGGGTTGACATCACTATGTATGACATATGTAAACCAATCGGGGAGAAGAAATTTAAATTCTGTGGAATACTTTTATGGACAATTCATGATGCCCTTGGACTAACACATTTCTGTGGTATGTAGCATTCTATTGCTCTTTAATACTATATAATTTTTTAAAGATATCATGTTGCATGTTTAATTTTTAAATAATCTCATTGTATAATTGAATTTAATCCATCTGTTGCAGGTCTTTAGACAAAGGGTAAATTTGCATGTCTAGTTTGTGGTCCTAAGATGAAGTATCATCATTCAAAAAGTTTAGGAAAGGTGGTGTTTGATTAGTATAGGCACCTCCTCCCTAATAACCATAGGTATCATACTACTGAAAAACATCTTTTCAATGGGAAAGAAGAGACTGGTTTAAAACCACGAAGAATGACATCTCACCTATGGAGGTTGGAATATAATAGAAATCGTCAAGGTACACAATTTCTGTATGTATCGTATATGTAATGTTTTGAATGCTTATTTTAATCATTGAATTCATTTTACCGTATTTGATAATTATTTTTGTGATTTCTTTTATGCTTCATGAAGTCCGCCATCATGAAGATATTAATAAATGGCTTCCACGAGGAATGAAATGTTATCCCACTCAATTCATGAGGTTGCCCTACTATGAGGAGCTAAAAATAGCTCATTTGTTTGATACAATGCATATCGGGAAGCATGTGACATAAACATTATGGCGAATCATAGATGGTAGGAGGGATAAAGAAAAAAGTGTCAAAATTTGTACTGACATTCAAGAAGCCAATCATGCAATGCGAAGTGTGATCCGATCAAATAGAGATGGACTAGACCGAAATAACCTTCCATGGTTATTAACAGAGCAACAAAGCAATGATGTAAAAGAGATCATTCAAAGAATTAAATTTTCCACGGGTTTTGCTTCAAACATAAATAATATCTTAATGAAGAAAGGTGAATTTGGTGGGGTAAAAACACATGATTTGCATATATTCATTAAGGTAATTATTTTGGTATACATATTTATATATATTGGCCTTATACATCTTTTAAGTTTTTTTTTTTTTTTGGTCTACTTTGGTCGAAACAAATAGCGATTCATTTTTTTTGTTACAGTATGTTCTACCACTATCTCTCCCAAACGACTTTGACAACAACCTCAAACAAGTTATATATGATCTTGGTAAATATATGAGGTAAGTAGTTGTGATTTATATGAAAAATGTTCTTTCAATTTGTTGTTGTACTTAATGACATGTGTTTTACTTGTAATGTAATATATTATGTTATGTTATGTTGAAACATGTTATTTTCTTGTGTCATGATCTCATGTAGATGGTTGTCATTGAAAGAAATCCATGAAGATGATATAAAGTATTGGAAGAGAGAAATTACTCAACTAATGTGTTAAATAAAAAAGTATATACCTCCAACATTTTTCAATGCACAAGAACACTACCTCATACACCAAGTTGAGGAGATTGAAATTTGTGGACCTGTACACACAAGGTCAATGTGGATGGTGGAGAGTCACTTGAAATCATTGAAGGCTTTGGTTAGACAAAGAGCACATCCTAAGGGTTCTATGCTGGAGGAATATATGGTATATCAATCCATGGTGTATATTAGTCAATATCTTCCTAAATTAGCAGCGCCAACTATGCATGGAGTGGATCGCATTTGGGATGTGAACTCCATCAAAAAATTTAAAGATCAGGAGCACCTGTTGGGGAAAGGTAAAATGAAAAAAATGAGAGGTAATGTATTAATAATTGTGGAGATTTATATTAATACATATAAATTTTCATTTTTTGTGTATATGATCATACTCATTAATATATTAATATTTGTTATTTCATAAATTATTAATATTTACCATGGATGTTATAACTAATATTTAATATTGGTGAATTATGATTTTTTGATTCAGTTGCTCAAGATTGGGATGCACTGCATTTATACATTGCAAACAATCTTGACTGGATGAATGTATGGATTGAAAGATGTAAAGAACACCATGGCAATAGGCTATCATGGCAATGACTATCTGAATTGGTTAGAGAAGCTCGTCGTAACGAAGATGCCAATGTTACGAAAAAGGAAATTGATTTAGCATATGGTTTGAAAGATGGGCAGGCAAGCAAATTCACCCATTTTATTTAGTTATTTTATATTATATTAATGTGATTAAATGTGTGCTTATATCTTTTTCAGACACTTTCCAAGTTATATAAATATGTTAATTTATTAATTGACAATGCATCTTTTACATATATGACATATTGTAGTTGAAACACCACAAGGCTATGTGGTGCAATGGTCATAAATTTCACATCAAACAGTTGGATGAAACTAGGAAAAATTCTGATAGTGGGATAACTGCAGTATTCGAGGTCACTAATGTTTCCTCTAAGAGTGATATACATCCCTAAGAATTTGAAAATAGATACTATGGGTATTTAAATGATATACTTGAGTGTGACTTTAATTCCTTGAAATCAATTTTGTTCGATGTCAAATGGTATAGGTTACAAATGCATGAACACGATGAGGAAATAACTGTTATTCAACATGCCAACGAATTTTTGATGATAAAAACAATGGTGTTTGAAAGAGGACATGATTGCTATGTTTTTCCAAGCCAAGGTGAACATTTATTTTGCTTAAATGTTTTAGGGGAGAAGGATTGATCATTTGTTGATAGATATGATCCAAGAGGAAGGCCAGTTAAGTATACTCATGTATAGAAAGAAGATGATATTGAAGAAGAAGATGATTCTCCAGATCAGATAGAGACGAAAGATCATGCAGGGTCGACAAACGAAGTGTTGGCATGTTTACAAGAAGAGTGTGCTTGTCATTGATGGCAATAACAACAATGAACCAAACCTCGAAGAGCGCAGAAGACGATAAAACTCAAAAGAGATAGTGGTTTCTAAAAGTACAGATGAGGTCCAAGTGACGGACTTGCATGAGGAGCAACTTAGAAAACCTTCTAAGTTAGAGAGATAAGAAGCTCATGAGGAAGAGCGATAGTGGCCATTGGATCACCGATCCAGAGGACCAACAACCATCCAACTGATTTAAGTGGAAGGACAGGATAAGCAAGGGCTGAGATCTGAGATCTCGATCACCCGAATTTTCGTCAGCCGTCAGATCGAGATAAATGGAAGGATAGGATAAGAAAAGATGGAGAGTTGTTGGATTTAATCCAAGAGAAAGCTGCATCGCAGACAGATCAAGTCGTTGATCTATGATATTGATCAACGAACAACATTCATTTCAGGTCTAAAGATGTGAGGAGGTTATGCTTCGAAGAAATCACTTTGAGAGTTTCAGTTTGAGATCTGAAATCCCTGAAGTCTGGAGAGCCGGAGAGACAGAGTAAACATGAACCATCAGATAATTTTAAAGTGGAAGGACATGATAAGCTAGAAAAGTAGCATCGCAGAAAGGTCGATTCATGAATCTAAGAACATGATCGACAAACAACATTTAGTTCGGGTCTAAAAGTTGCGAGGAGGTTACTGTTCGGGGATTCTCACTTCAGAAGAATTGGTGACTTGAAAAGTCGAAATAACTGAAGTCCCAAAGTGAATGACGATCTATGTCAGCAAGACTATGTCAGCAAGAACACATGGCACAATCAAACAATGACAAGTGTCAAGTTGATTCGGCATTTCAGGTACGTGAAAATCACATATCCGAGTGACATGTGGCAGCTACAAGGCTCATGACACGTCATCAAGTGATGTAATTAAGTGAAGTCACTCCAAGAGTTTTACTTCAGGATATCTACCACCAGCACTTGCCCAAAGTTCCAAAGTCCCGAAGTGGTTTGGGGCCATCCATCGTAGAGGAGGACAGGTGGCACGAGATTCATAACTTCAGAAGTTTATGGATGGAGAGAACGTGAAAATCATCGAAGATAAATCTCGACCGTTGATCATCAAGGGGAGTACGTGTCAGCTGATCTGATATTTCGGAGAAATCTCACTTCAAGGATTTCCAATTGAGACTTGAAAATTCCAAAGTCCGGAGACACGAAAGGATCATGACCATTCATCCAAAAGGGACACGCATTAGTGGATTGTCAGCTCCGAGAAAAAGTAAAAGAAGGTTGAAAGGTTGAAAAGTTGAGATTTCCAAACCCCGAATACCCAAAGGGATTGTGACCGTTGATTCGAGAAGACCACGCGTAGTTAGATCGTGGACTCCGGGTGAAATGCTCCAGGAGCAAGAGGAGTTTGAGAATCAAGACTCTCAAAGCTCGAAAGGCGAAATCGATCTCGTCCGTTGGTTTGGAGGGCCACATGTCACTTGGACATTGAGACTAAGGATCGCATGTGGATGGAGGAAAGAAGGCAGGAAAAGACAATAGATAGGAGCCATTGATCGAGGGAATCTGTAAGAGACCGCAAGATCGATGATCACGCCTTATTGTAGGATCATAAGTTGCTTAGAAGTTAATTTTCTGAGGGCAGGCTGCAATTGAAACCATGACATCGGAGAAAGGGTAGGTGGCAGCTGGAGGTATATTGCGGGGAGAAAAATGGTTAATCCAAAACCACTGTTGGATGCGCTCGCAATCGTTCGCTTACGCAAGGATGTAGCCCAAAGTCACATGTGATATGGGGATAACGAGAAGAGAGCTCGCGCCCGCAATCACGTGGTCACGAGAGACCATCGCCCAAGTTCCTATCAAGAAACAGAGCTAGCGCTCACAAGACTGAGTTCGGGAAGTGCCTCTTGAATAGGCATTTGGTCATCGTCGATGGTCGCGTGAAAAAAAGGGATTAGAAGCCAAAGAAGCAAAAAATGACTGGCTGTAACTGACAAAGAAGACGAAGAGTTGCGACTGCTAGAGAAGCTAAGGAATCAATGGATAACGACCACTGATGATGAATAGAATGAGGATAACCATCAGGGAAGACGAAGAGTTTGTATGATGATGGGGCAGAGGACTCGATGTGAGAAAGACATGTAGAACATAGAACAAAGTGTGCTTCTTCGAGAGTGATGCATGTGGGTAGGACGAGAGGTAGTGTAGCACCTGAAGTGGAGATCAGTGGCATAGTGAAGAAGATGTAGATGCATCACATAACATAAAAGGTAGAAGAGAAGCTGAATAGAGGAGGTGTTTAGCGCAGAAAGAAAAGAGAGCGGAGAATAGAAGCAAAACAATGAAGAAGCAGAACTGAGCATAGAAGTTGAAGAAGGCAACGAAGACATGGAGATGTAATAGACCATATCAGACACAAAGAAAGTAAGTAAAGTTTTGTAAGATTCAATCAGGGTGGTAGGGTGGTGCTAGGGAGGATTGCAGTCCTCTAAATTCTAGTTGGTGCTAGAAGATATTCTGGGAGTTAGTGCTTCCATCTAGTAGGTGCTAGAGAAACCTAGGAGTTGGTGCTTCCATCTAGTTGGTGCTAGAGAAATCTGAGAGTTCGTGCTCTCTGCAAGTTGTAGCTTTCTATCATAGGTTGTAGCTTCATATTTGAGTTGGAGCTCGAAGACTGTGATGTACATGAAAGTTGGAGCTTGATTGACATCCTAAGAAGAATATGTTTTCACCCTTTATGGGTTTCCTCAGGAAAATCGGTGTCTCTGTGTATTCCGTGTGATTGTTCATTGTATATTTATGCATGTTAAGTTATCAACAACACATTAAATAATAATCTAGAAATAATCAAAAAAAGGAAAAAGTTTCAAGATTATATATATAACTGATTCACCCCCCCCACTCTCAGTTATATTTCCAACAATTGGTATAAGAGTCGATACCTTTGATCAAAGGTAGATCCATAAGCTTGAACATGACTAGTCATGATGGAAGTTCACCTAATAGACCCCCTTTGTTTGCTGGGACAAACTTTGCCTTCTGGAAAATAAGGATGAGAACACATTTAATGTCTTTGGGTGTTGATGTTTGGGATGTTGTTGAAATGAGATATGTGAAGCCTGTAGTCTTGGCCTCAAAAGATGATAAGCTGGAGTTTAGCTTTAATGCAAAAGAAATGAATTCCATCCTTAGTGGACTTGCTGAAGCCGAGTTTGTCAAAGTCATGCACTGGGATTCAACAAACGTTATGTGGGACAAGTTGATAAGTAGTTATGAAGGTAATGAAAAGGTGAAAGACGCAAAACTTCAGACTCACAGACTGAAATTTGAGCAGTTAAAGATGGATGAATAAGAAACTATCAGTAAGTACTTCTTATGTATAGAAGAACTTGTCAACACTATGAAAGGCCTAGGTGAAACGATAGCTGAATCTTTTCTAGTTCAGAAAATATTAAGATCTCTTCTTGATAGATTTAACTCAAAGGTATCTGCTATAGAGGAAATAACTGGTCTCAAAACGTTGAAACTAGATCAACTTCTTGGAACCCAAACTACTTATGAAATGAGAATCACCGAAGGTAAATCAACTATAAGAGAGGCTTCTTTTAAAGTAGAGAAAAACACAGACTTCGATATAGATGAGATTGAAGCAAATTTTATGAGAAGACTGAAGAAAGGATCAGAAAAATACAAAGGTAAACTGCCCTTCAAATGTTTCAACTGTGGTAAGATAGGTCATTTTGCATCTAAGTGTCCTCACAAAATAAAGGATCAGACATATGACGATGAAGAGAAGCACAAACACAAGAAGGTCTATAAAGAGAATAATTTTAAGAAGAAAATCCTTTGTGTAAATAATGATGACGATGCCTCAGATGATGAAAGTAGTGACTCTTTTATTGAAGATAAAATAAATGATATCATGCTAATAGATTTAGAAGATCTAAATATTGAAGATACAGGAAGTGAGTTCGTTGATTGTAAAGCAGTAGTAGATCTTGAAGGAGAACTTGTCAGTGCCATGGAAGATATTGATAGACTCAAAGAAAAGAAAACAAAAACAGTTACTGCTCATGTATGAGAAAACATGCAAAAAACCATCTGAAGAAATTAATATGTTGAAGGTTTAGTTAGAAGAAGCTAAGAAGATTGAAGACATCCTCAAACAACAATTGAAGGAAGCCAAAACAAAAGGTGAAAAATTGGAAGCTGAAGTAGTGACTGTCAGAAAAGATCTAGAGAAATTTTAGGCCTTATATCATCAGAATCTGACAGGTATTAAAGACTTAGAAGGATTAGCCTCCATTATGAATTAGCAAAGGAATTCAAAGTTGAAAACTGGTTTGGGTTATGAAGAGGGATCAAGTAGTGGTCAGCCAAGTAACAAATAATCCATCAATTTTGTCAAATCTACAACCATTGACAACAACAAACCTGCAGAAACAAAGGAAGAGAATCAACTGCCAAGGAGGAGTGAAGGAAAAGCTACCTGAACTGAATCTGTAGAACAAAGAAATAATACACCCTCTGCTCAAGGAAATCATCAGCATGAAAGAAATGGACCTGGTCAAAGAAGACAACCATTTTTCAGGTACACAGATTTTTTCTATGGATATTGTTTTTACTGCTCTAACTTTGGCCACAAAGCTGTAAATTGTTCTTTAAGATTTAGACATGAGCAATCAAGACAATCGAGGAATAAATACCTACCACAATAAAGAATGAGACAACCAAGTAAAAAGCAACCACAGACTGCAAATCATGTGATGGCAGGGAAAAAGATGTAGATTAAGCATAACAATCATTATGATCCTTTATTCAATGAACTAGAATGTTACATTTTCCATAATTATGGACACAAAGCTCCAGATTGTCGCTTAAAGAACTATAAACCAAATTCAAATCACAAAGTTGAAAACATCAAGGTTTGGAATAAGAATGAAGATAACAAGTGTGAATTGGTGTTGTCAGCTCAAAAACAAAAAGACTCCTGGTATATTGACAACGGATGCTCCAGTCATATGACAGGTGACAAAAGTAAGTTCCTATCACTCAAGGAAAATAAATCAGGGAGTTTGACCTTTGGAAATGATGCTCCAGGAAAGATCAGAGGTAAAGGTCTAGTAAGCTTAAGTAATGGAAGATGCAAAGCTCAAGATGTACTATTTGTTGATTGTTTAAAGCATAATCTTATTAGTGTCAGTCAGATATGTGACATAGGATGTGAAGTCACCTTCACTACCAAGAATTGTAAAATAAAGACAGTAAACACATGAGAGCTGCTTGTAAAAGGGGTTAGAATCGAAAACAATGTATATGTTCTGAAGGAAGATAAGGAGAAATGTCATTTAAGCAAATTTGATGAAAGTTGGTTATGGCACATGTTATAACCCTATAATTTATAGGATCAACTGGTGACTAAAAATATTATCTCTTTAGTGTTTTTGTTTGTGAAATGATTTTTCATTCTGCAAATAATTTGAAGAAAAAGAAAGAAAAGAAAAGAAAAAGAAAGAAAAGAAAAAAAGAAAAAGAATAAAAGAGGGCACAAAAGAAATTCAATAGAGCCCCATGCAATAACAATGACTTGGTCCATACCTTTCAAGCATGGCCAAGTTCTTTTAAATTGATGTTGATAGGAGTAGTGAATAAGCTTGGCTAAATTGTTTAATCTTAGCCAAGTGATTTAGTTTAGTTAGTGAATAAATTTGACTAAACTGCCTAATCTTGGTCAGATAACCCCAGGATAGAGTAATTTCTTAGTCCAATAGTTTAATCTGGACTAATTGTCATAGGTTATTAGGTTAGAGCATAGGGTAGTTTTCTTTATCTCAATAAAATAGGTAGGATGATTGATGTTGAACCATACCTTTGATGATTGAAGCTTTGATCTCTAACCCCTGGGTGATAAAAACATGGAAAAGCCTGGGAAAACCACGATATGCACTTATCCTAAGTTTTCCAGAGCTCATATGCCTTCGCGCTCACAATTAAGCACATCGCATGTATGAACAGATCAGATGTTCGCACCCAGATCTACAGTTGACAAGTCTTTCCGGACCCCCCCATTCGTTTTGCTTTTAACGGAGGGGGGTCCGAAATGTGTTTTAAAGATCACGCACAGATCTGTGGTTGAGAAGAAAGCGCGCAAATCAATGGCTCATGGTGTTTTTCGGACCCCCTCGACCGATCTATTTTTAACGGAGGGGGGGGGTCCGGAATGGAAGATTCTCTGGCAGGCCCCCTATCTATACGTGGCATAAATCCATTGGTTTCGAATCTCACCACCTGTTACTATTTGACATACCTTGTCACCTCATGACGTCATTATCCACCTTTTCCACAAGAGTCACGTCCCATAACTCTCTCAGTCTTTCTCCCTTGTTCACCCATGGCCAGTCCCTTCACCGTGGCCTTTTTCCCCCAATCAACACCTGTCAGGTCACCCAGTCGTATTCGTCATTCATTATTACCTTCCATCTCACACTCCAAACGATCCGTTGGCAATTTATTACCGGCTAACTTACCCGTTAGCCTGCTGACTTGTCCCCCGCGCCCAACAGATATCCGTTCATTCAAAACCATCGTTTCCCTTCTTTCTTCCATTCGCTTATTGTGTCGTCTCACCAGAAAAATACCTTTCCTGTCGCACCAGAGCATTTTTTCCCCGTTTCGTCTTCGTTACAGTCAATTACCCAAAGCCACCGTTATCCCCACTAACCTTCTTTGTTTTATTTGCAGGTATTGTTACAGTGATGGCGCAAAAATCAAAGAAAACAGAGGGCGAGGAAAATCCTTTCCTCCCGCCCTCTGTTGATCTCGACAGGATCCCTCCGGTCGACAAAGACTACTTAATTGCAGACACCAGATGCGAATTCAACTTCGTGGACCTACAGTCATGGCTTAAAGAAGTCTTCCTAGACCAGAGCGACGAAATTGGGCTCTGGGAGTCCAACCTACCCTTGTATTTATTCCCCCAGATTCACCACTTTCCAGAATTCGCCCTGAAGTGCCAAGCCCATTATATCCCCGAACAAAGAGCCATTGTGTCCTCGTCCGGGGAAATTCTTTTCCTCATCACACCGGGAACCATCGACCAAATGATGCAGATATCCAGAGCTGAATCCGCCTCACCTTTCAACCTCGAAATCATTACAGAGATCTACCAGAAGCTGTCATTCCTTCAAAGAGCTCAGATTTTTGAGCTTTTTCTTCCACAATCCGCTCAACTCCCCACTACAAACCCCCCGTATCCTTCCTCCCTGTTCTCAATAAAAGGAAACCAGGTCATCACATCACTATGTGCCTTGCTTGGATATTTTTCAGATCAATGGGTAGATGAACCCATTTTGGGATTTCTGTCCATTTTCTCCACCGATGAGAAACCCACTACACAGTTTGACTACAACATGTTCCTTGCTGACAACATTCATGAAAAATTCATAAATTTCACCATAGAAGGCATGTTCCGGTATTCTTCAATACTAGCATTCCTGTTCGTTTTCTTCCAAGTGGACAAATTTTCTTTTTCTATGTAGAAGATGGACGAGGATGGTAGACCACAGGTAGTAACAACATGGACTTCTCTGCTCAGACATAACTCTACAGAATTTAGTTTCAAGCAGTTCATCGAGCAGTTCTACTACCCAGTGGTGAGTATGCTCAGCGACAGACCCAAACCCAGAATTAATGAGGAAATTCAGAGGATTCTACATCTCTCGGACCTTACAAAGACTGGTGATTGGTACCTATACCAAAATCATACTAAAATCAGAGTCTATGGGTGCGAGTTGGCCTCATATAAATTTCGCAGGTACTTACCTATTAGAATTTTTTCCCTGGAATACATAAGGCAGATGATAAACTCAGACAACATACATTTTGTGTCTCTGAAGAAGAAGAAGCAGCTCAGAATCAAAGGGAAGATTGGGTCTTTCATCTGCAACAGCTGAGGCACCAGAGAGGAAGCAGACAGACTGCTAAAAGAAATTAAGTTTTCTGTTAGTTTCGCTCGGCACTATGACCCGTGCGGGATAATTTCCGAGATGAGGACCAAAAATAAGAATATCCCGTATGTTCACACATCCAGGCCCGAGGTAGAGAAGTTTGCCAACCAAACGGAATGGGAACCAAACACTCTGATTGAGACAGAACAACAGGACCCTTCAGTCACTGTTTCACCGACGACTACACCACAAGTCCCAAAGGAGAAAAGGCCCAGGAAGGACACTTCACCTTCTGTCACTGAAGTATCGCTCGAAGAATTCCAATTGCACACCAAGAGGCCAAAAACCAGTCACAATCCTGACATGGCCGGTGAAAGGGAAATTCAGCCCACTACAATCATGGAGGTAGATCGGCCATTCATCAGTACAAGCAACAAACATATCGTAACCACAGTATTTCCCAAGAAGCCTATTGATACTCCACCAGTTTACTAGCCAGGCAGAACTGGACCAAAGTTGAGCATTTTTGAGAATTACGATTTGATCAAGAAGAAGAATCAGACGCTGACCAACAACACCTATGCTCAGTTCTGGTAGCAAACATCGACTGCACAACATAGACTGCTGTCGGCATTCGACACTGAGAAGGGTAGAATGCACATGGCGTTTCTCCAAGCACAGGTTCCAGACCCAAAGGTAATCACCGATTACAAAAGGGCAACTTTCGAATTCCAGACTAAGGATGTGCATCCAACTGATCAAATGGATCTGCATAGGCAAACTGGAGAAATGGTTTTCTACACATTGGCCAATGCTTCCACTGCTGCATCCAAGCTACAGGTATCTCTGAATAATGTCTAGACGCAGCTGAAGTTGGAAAAAATATCATCCTTTGCCAAGGATAACAAGATCAAGACCAGAGGAGAGCTGGAAGATCTGAAAATTAAAGATAGAACAGAAACCATCCTTGAGGTCAAGAGGGTTCTGACCAAGAGAGGATTGATGCTAAAGCTAGAGGAAAAGGTTCAGGCTATGAACATAGGAGTACAAAGGTTTTTCAGCAAGATCAAAGCTCTACAGAAGAAGGGTCTTCCTGGTTTGAGAGTGATAAATGACAAATTGATGACACTGCCCGATTACAAAAAGAAATTAGCCACTGTGGCTAAAGATAGCTCGAAATTCTCAGGTATGCAAGGTACTATCACTGGCAAAGCATTCCTAGATGCTCTACAGTTGGACATCAACATACAACATGAGATTCAGTACATCTTCATCATCAAGCCGACTTTTACTAAGTATACAGAGATGGATGAAGTTTACCGAAGATTACTCAAAGTCGTCGTTCCCAGTCACCTTCGATGGGAATAAATTTGCAATCTGATCGAGTAGTCGATGAGATGTCCAAGCCCAGTCAGATATCCAGTTAGACGAGGTTGTGTAGAGGCCTCACCAATGGTTCACCCAGAAAACAACATGAAGTTTCGACACATCATCAAACAATTTCCTAGATTTTTGTAATTTGTTAAGTTAGTTAGCTAAAAATAGATTTACCACGTCCTAATCTTTAATGACAGAATCATTTGTAATTTTGGTTATAAATACTTCACACTTCGAAGTATTGGGGGTTGATCTTTACACCCTACGAGCTACCAGACTGTAATATTTTTATCAAGAGATCTTCCTTTAATACAAAGAGGCGTTTTCACAGGATTCTTGCGTGTACTCATTGGTGATGTTTTTCTTTTTAAGTTAAATGTTATTCTCGCTTAGTTATCGCATTGTTTTCTAAATCTAAACTTTGAAAGTAACGAACGTTGCAGGATTTATATTTGTATACCCTGTTTTTGACTTTAAAAGATTTTAGTGTTTCATCTTCTGATTTTACAATAAAGAAATTCTTAATTGCTTTTTTATTGAAATTGACATTCTCGTTTTTTTCTTCTATTCCTCATTTTTACTGCTAAAAGAATCCAATGAATGCATTATTTCGCCCTGTGAAAGGTTTTTTCGTTTTTTGGTTTAGATTTTTATCTCATAATACGGACCCCATAGCCCAATGTATGTGTAAAGCTCTCTTAGCCAACTTAACGAAAATGACAACAAACAAAACAAACATATTTTATTCAACTAGCCTAATATTTTAAATTTGGAACATATCTAAATCATACAGAGAGATCCTTCTCTGAAGCTGGTAGGGCTAGATTCCAACTTCAAAGTGGTTGGATAAGTTACCTTTGGTAAATTTCTTCTTTCCTAACAACCTCTGGGAATTTACAGAGCGTTAACATAATATCTACGCCAGAAGTTGGTTGTGACCCTGTTATCAAGTTAAAATAGTCTATCTGATCAGGGGGAGAGTGCTCTTAGTATATCTTATCAGGGGGAGCACATTGTCAGTCTATGTTTTCTTTGACATTGATGTCAAAGGGGGAGAAGATGTTGTGGTCTGGATGCTACAGTTGGAGGTCTAAGCAGAATAGTGCAACCTTTCAGGGTTACCATCAATGCCAAAGGGGGAGATTATTGGCATGTTTACAGGAAGAATGTGCTTGTCATTGATGGAAATAACAACAAGGAACCAAACCTCGAAGAGAACAGAAGACGAGAAAGATCAGAAGAGACAATGGTTTCCATAAGTGCAGACGAGGTCCAAGAGACGGACTCACGGGAGGAGCAACTTAGAAAACCTTATAACTCGAAGAGATCAGAAGCTCAGGAGGAAGAGCGACAATGGTCGTTGGATCACCGATCCAGAGGACCAACAACCGTCAGATTATTTTAAGTGGAAGGATAGGATAAGCAAGTCCTGAGATCTGAGATCTCGATCACCCAAATTTTCGTTTGTTGTCGGATCGAGATAAATGGAAGGATAGGATAAGCAAAGATGGAGAGCCGTTGGATTTAATCCAAGGCAAAGATGCATCATAGACAGGTCGAGCCATTGATCTAAGATCTTGATCAATGAACAACATTCGTTTCATGTCTAAAAATGTGAGGAGGTTACGCTCCGGAGAAATCACTTCGAGAGTTTCAGTTTGAGATCTGAAATCCCTGAAGTCTGGAGATTCAAAGAGCTGGAGTAAACGTCAGTTGTCAGATCATTTTAAAGTGGAAGGACATGATAAGCTGGAAAAGCAGCATCACAGAAAGATCAAGCCATCAATCTAAGAACATGATCGACAAACAACATTTAGTTCAGGTCTAAGAGTTGCGAGGAGGTTACTGTTCAGGGATTCTCACTTCAAAAGAATTGGCGACTTGAAAATTTGAAATACCCGAAATCATGAAGGCCAAAGTCTTGAAGTGAATGAAGATCCACGTCAACAAGGACACATGGCACAATCAGACAATGACAGGTGTCAAGTTGATTCAGCATTTCAGGTACGTGCAAATCACAAATCCGAGTGACACGTGGAAGCTACTAGGCTCATGAGATGCCATCAAGTGACGTAAGTAAGTGACTTCACTCCGAGAGTTTTACTTCGGGAGCTTTACCATCAACACTTGCCCAAAGTTTTGAAGTCCCTAAGTGGTTTGGGGCTATCCGTCGTCGAGGAGGATAGGTGGCGCGAGATCCACAACTTCAGAAGTTTGTGGATGGGGAGAACGTGAAAATCACTGAAGACAAATCTCGATCGTTGATCGTCAAGGGGAGTATGTGTCAGCTGATCTGAAATTTCGGAGAAATCTCACTTCAAGTATTTCTAGTTGAGACTTGAAAATTCTGAAGTCTGGAGACGTGAAAGGATTGTGACCGTTGATCTGAAAGGGACACGCGTCAGTGGATTGTTAGCTCCGGGAAAAATCAAAGGAAGGTTGAAAGGTTGGAAAGTTGAGATTTCCAAACCTTGAATACCCGAAGGGATTGTGACCATTGATTTGAGAAGACCACGCGTCATTAGATCGTGGAATCCAGGTGAAATTCTCCGGGAGCAAGCAAAGTTTGAGAATCAAGACCCCTGAAGCTTGAAAGGAGAAATCGGTCTTGTCCGTTGGTTTAGAGGGCCAAATGTCACTTGGTCTTTGAGACAAAGGATCGCACGTGGACGGAGGAAAGAAGGCAGGAAAAGACAATAGATCAGAGTCGTTGATCGAGGGAATCTTTCAGAGACCGTAATATCGACGATCACGCCTGATTGCAGGATCAAAAGTTGCTCGAAAGTTAAATTTCTGAGGGCAGGCCGCAATTGAAACCACAGTATTGGAGAAAGGGTATGTGGCAGCTGGAGGTAGATTGTGGGGAGAAAAATGGTTAATCCCAAACCATTGCTGGACGTGCCCGCAATAATTCGCTTATGCAAGGACATAGCCCGAGGTCACATGCGACAAGGGGCTAACGAGAAGAGAGCTTGTGCCCGCAATCACGTGGTCATGAGAGACCATTTCCCAAGGTCCTATCAAGAAATAGAGCTAGCACTAACAAGACCGAGTTCGAGAAGCACCTCTTAAATATGCGTTTGGTCACCACTGATGGTCACGTGAAGGAAGGGGCTTAGAAGCCAAAGAAGCCAAAAATGACTGGCTATCACTAACAGAGAAGACGAAGAGTTGCGACTACCAGAGAAGCCAAGGAATCAATGGATAACAACCACTGATGATGAAGAGATCAAGGATAACCATCAGGGAGGATGAAGAGCTCGTATGATGGTCGAGCAGAGAACTCGATGTGAGAAAGACATGCAGAACAAAGAGAAGAGTGTGCTTATTCGAGAGTGATGCATGTGGGTAGGACGAGACACAATGTAGCACTTGAAGTGGAGATTAGTGGCACAATGAAGAGGATGCAGATGCAACACAGAACATAAAATGCAAAAGAGAAGATCAAGAGAGGAAGGTGTTGAGCGCAAAAAAAAGAGAGAGCGGAGCATAGAAGAAAAACGATGTAGAAGCGGAACAGAGCATAGAAGATGAAGAAGGCAGAGGAGACATGGAACTGTAATAGACCATATCAGAGAYAGAGCAAGTAAGTAAAGTTTTGTAAGATTCAATTAGGGTGGTATGGTGGTTCTAGGGAGTATTGCAGTCCTCTAAATTCTAGTTGGTGCTAGAAGATATTCTGAGAGTTGGTGCTTCCATCTAGTAGGTGCTAGAGTAACCAGGGAGTTGGTGCTTCCATCTAGCTGGTGCTAGAGAAATCTGAGAGTTGGTGCTCTCTGCAAGTTGTAGCTTGCTATTAGAGGTTGTAGCCTCATATTTGAGTTGGAGCTCGAAGACCGTGATGTACATGAAAGTTGGAGCTTGATTGACATCCTAAGAAGAAGAGGTTTTCACCCTTTATGGGTTTCCTCAGGAAAATCGATGTCTCTGTGTATTCTGTGTGATTGATCATTGTATATCTATGCATGCTAAGTTATCAACAACACATTAAATAATAATCTAGAAAGAATCAAAAAAAGGAAAAAGTTTCAAGCTTATATATATATAATTGATTCACCCCCCCCTCTCAGTTATATTTCTAACAATTGGTATCAGAGTCGGTGCATTTTATCAAAGGTAGATCCATAAACTTGAACATGACTAGTCATGATGGAAGTTCAACTAATAGACCCCCTCTATTTGATGGAACAAACTTTGCCTTCTGGAAAACAAGGATGAGAACACATTTAATGTCTTTGGGTCCTGATGTTTGGGATATCGTTGAAACGTGATATGTGAAGCCTGTAGTCTTGGCCTCAAAAGATGATAAGCTAGAGTTTAGCTTTAATGCAAGAGCAATGAATGCCATCCTCAATGGACTTTCTGAAGCCGAGTTTGTCAAATTCATGCACTGTGATTCAACAAAATTTATGTGGGACAAGCTGATAAGTAGTTATGAAGGTAATGAAAAGGTGAAAGACGCAAAACTTCAGACTCACAGACTGAAATTTGAGTAGTTAAAGATGGATGAAGACGAAACTGTCAGTAATGATGATGTTTACTCACCTATGTTTGGTAGGGTGGTTGTTAGCATGCATAATGGCTAGGCACAGTAAGAATTATTCCATCATGTTAATGCATTTAGGAAGGAAGTACTTCACCAAGAATCTCAACCCCCTTAAGCATTCCATTTTGATCAATCTAAAGAAGGTCATCATGCCTTCCTTCCCAACATGATTTTTTTTCATTGAGATCCCAATTTTATTAATATGGATCACACCAACCTAATTTTCTTTTGGGAGAAGGAAGACAATAGTGGTAGAGAGAAATCATATCAGTGGGCATGCCAAGGAAATGTAGGGATGAGGAGGTCATATCGGTGTCTTTGGATTCGAGATCCTTTGTGCATAGAAAGTTTTTTGATGGGATTACTCTTAGATCTTTAACATAGTCATTCCCTCAATGTTTATTGAGATAAACATAGAGTTGCACCTTTCTTAATTTCACAATCGTGAGGCTATTGAAGCCTACAAGGGAGTCAAACGACTCAAGAGGAGAGGGGTTGGCTCAAATGAAGAGGAACATTCCTATTTCCCCCTTTTGGGATAGTGATCACATAATAAGAAGGAACAACCTCTTCAAGGATGTCCCTTAACTATGGATTAAGACAAATACCAAGGGCACTTGCCTAGTCATTGGAATGATTAAGGAAAACAATCACAGACATAAAGAATTATATGTAAAATAGAAATAAAGAGGAGTATATGTGCAATGTATCGAAATAAAATAAAATAATATTAAACTTCTTCAAGATCGACAATTAACTCCAAGAAAACCCCCTCAAAGTTGGGCACTCTTCAATAAAGGTGGAAAGATGCTCAAAGTAGGGTTTGACAAAGTCTTTGCTGCCACACGTTGCTCTCCTTTGAAGTTCTTCCTCAAACCATGCTCTTCTAGCATGTTCCTTCCTTAAAATAATAATTAAAACCTCAATATAGTGGAGCAATCCTCTTTGTTTGCATACATAATCCTTGATATTACCATACAATCATTTTATATTTCCTTATAAGGTGGAGCATTCCTTCCAAGATGAACTTTAAACCATGTTCTTATGGTTTAGCTATCATGTGTCCTCTCCTTAGCTAGGGCATTCCTCAAGCATGTGTGCTAAGAAATTATTATAACCCCTTTTACATGGGGTGCTCCTCATATAATTTTTACTTTATCCTTATTTCATGGCTGGAAAGAGTCAAATGTGCCACTTGGTACCCTTTTTGACTTCATCAAGCTGGGCACTCCCTCTAGACATTGATTAATTTCCTTTTTTGGGGTGTGTGCAAGGGTTTAGAACTTTGAATATAGAAAAAAAAGTTCAAAAATTGGAACTAGGTTGAGGATGGACTACTCATTATTTGGGGGTTCTAATTATATTATGTTATAATGTGGCAGGATGATCGTGGAAAAGGGCCAGCCGTAAAACATGTAATTGATTATCAAATTCGACTTTCATATTATGTAAATTTTATTTGTGTGGAGATAAATTATTTCATTTGTTTATATAACTTAAATAACATTGATTTTCATGTTGAAATTATATGTAGTCGACAGACCACGTCGATTATGATTCCACCGATGAGGAGGGGTTGTATTCATCCTCTGATCCGACAATATTAATTAAAAGAAAGATCATTAAAGTGAACAAGGAACTTGATAGCTTGTTAGACCGTCCAGATCAAACTCTTGACATCCTAGAAAGGATCAATCTCCTTATGTCACAACTTAACACATATAAGGTAATAACCATAATTTAAAGTGTTTTTTTTAATGTACTCATATGTTCAATTATGCCCGCAGGGGTGTAGACCGATTGGCAAGTCCGTGTAAATGGCAGGAACTATGTAAAAAGGAGGTCTCAAGGTCGATTCTCACCCCGCTTTACCCGGAGGGCATGCTTGCGTGATGTGCGTTTCTCCCCAGGGGTTATAAGGCAGCCGGCAGGATTCGACCCCGTGTCACGCGAGTACGATACTACCGTTGTTACCGATTCCCCTGAGCAAAAAAAATAAAATAAATATGTTCAATTATGAAACTCTGTTTTTTTAACTTTTACAATATCTCACAAAAAAGGACATTTTCTTTTTTATAAAGAGATTTTTGGAGCCTGTTCAAATAGGTGTTGGTAGTAGAGGCACTGCAGAGACGCCACAGAGTCCCGACGTGGGCTGTCATACAACTGCTAGAGTACTGTTTACTTCTCCATATTCCACACCTAATTTATATAGGAGCCATGACACACACCACCAGGCATCCCCACAGCAGTGAGGCTCTAGAGGTGGTGACAAAGATGAGGCTGATGATGTGGTTGACATGGTTGCATTTCCTGTAGCTAGACGTGTGACCAGCACGGGGACCCTTCCATGCACCTTTTTGGTCGACGATAATGGTGATCCAGATGGATATCGGTGGCCGCCCACCTTTTCCAACTGGCTCAAAACAATTTTCTGACAATTTTGGCAATTTACTATTTTTAGCAGTTTTAACTTCCGGGGCCATTTTGAGGGCCTAAATAAAGTTGTTTTTGTTTTTTTTTTCAGGATCGAGCTTTTCAATGCTTATAAAAGGCATGAGTGAACCCCCAAAATGAATCTCCTCGATGATACCTTTCCAACGGGCTATCATACGCCTAAAATGGAGATCGTATGCAAAAGTTACGACCCTGAGAAGTTGATGTACTAACTTACCTAGACGGGGCCCACATGACTTTTGGCGCTTCATATTCTAGGGTTAGGTTTTTGGATGTATAGGGTTTTTGGAATTCCTATTTATTGTAAAAAGGACTTCAGAGCCTCATTGTAATCATCTTCTTGCGAATGAGTGCAACCGTCACATCTCTTCTCAGAGATAAGCCGCCACCATTCCAACAAGCTTGTTTCTGTTGCATTTTACAATTTCAACTTATTTCCTTATTGAATAGAAAACCAGTTTTACTGTATCTTTGTTATTTTGTGTTAAGCACATGTTAATAATCTGTAGTCATTTCCTTCTGCTCATAAAATCTGGATCAGTGGTATCAGAGCGGTCTGCTCCTTGTCATCTTAATGCATGTCCCCAACGAGGTCGGAGTACAAAGAGTTGGGTCTCGAGCTTGTTTCTCTTGAGGACAAAAGCTCTCGCATGCCCAAGCGACCTCTCATGGAAGGAGAAAAGAAAGATGATGGGACAAGAGATCCTTTCAAACTATTGATTGAGGAAGCCCTCACACAAGAAAGGAACGAGATGATGGATAGTTTCACGCAAATCCTTTGGCGGCTACCAACATGTGACACATCTTCTTCGAGCGGAGGCGCCACCCCCTTCAAGGTATAAATAAACTTCGATACTCCTATATTTGAAGGTCATATAGATGCATATTCTGTAGACAAGTGGTTGAATCTACTAGAAGGGTATTTTCTGTCCAGAACTTTTCAAATAGAGAAAAGATTACTTTTGCTCTCCTCAAAGCCATTCCCCATGTCAAAGATTGGTGGGAAACTTTCTGTGAGCAAAAGGAAATAGAATAACCCTCATTATTTACAGTCACGACCACCTGGGAATCCTTAGGGATACTATTAAGGAACAATACTACCCTGTCAGAAGTTATGATGACTTGTATACCAAATGGACCACACTGTGGCAAGAAAGAGACCAAGCAGTGCCATATTTCAAAAATATCTTTCATACCTTGTGCACTAAGATAAGTATCAAATATTCAGAGTGACTTCTAGTGCTCAAGTAGCGCGACACTCTGAATAGATACATCCAGACTGAAATGGAATTTTTGGACATCTCATCTGTTGTTCCTGAGTTTATACTTAAGGCTCAAAGTATAATGTCAAGGCATCAAGAAATAAGGAAAGTTTTAATATTTTTTTTTTCTACCTCAGTTGTATGAGAAAAGATATCTTAAATGAATTAATAGTATAACAGCTCAAAGGCGATCTTTCGTGTCTGAGTTAAAATTAAAAGCACTGGGTGTAATGAGAGAAAAACATAAAGCTGTTAGACAAATCAAGGCATCTATTACAGAAGGATCTTACTTTGCTACAGACGAAGAAAATAGATGATATAACCTTAAGTGAAGCATAAAATGTAGCAATCCAATTAACTCACAGGTCTTGTATTTATTAACAGTAAAACAGAGGAAAAGTTGTGCGCTATCAAATTACTAAATGAAATGTAACCACGATAGATGTTGTACTAAATTGCGATCAGGCATTCATCAAGGAAATATATAAAAAGATGATGAGATATGGAAAGACAGAAGAACACATAACTCAAACTGAACAAAATGTGGAATTTTTGGTCTGCACTTGTATTAATCTTCAATAAAGAGAGTTTTCTCAATTACATAGAGTAAGAAGCAACCCATCTTTAGTCTTTTGAAAATATACTTATACAAGAGGTTCTCAACCCTAGGCAGTTGGAATTCGCGTTATTCCTACATAATAACGGTTACAAAATGAAAACCTGAACCGTTTCACTTGGTTGTTCTCTATCTCTTTCTCATACCAACATAAACAAATATGTACATGTTACCTCATTGATTATTTGAGGTACTCCCCTTTCCTTGCTCAAGAAATTCGACACACCTGCTTAGAAATTGTACTACTAGTCTAGAAGGTTCTGTCACATCTTTTGCCTAAAAAAGATACAACTTCTTTTGTAATTGTGGCAACCTGTCTTCTATCCTTTTATCTTCAGAAGTCATTGACTGTAACTGTAAATTTGGCTTTACCAACCATCTATCTATTTGAGCGATGTCAACCTGCTTTAGCTGTGAAATTTTAGTCTGAGCTTCCTATAAGATTTCTTTGATGTCAAGTCGATGCTTTACAATGTCGATTTGTCCTAGTATTTCAGAACAATCATCCTTTTCGAGGCCTAGTGATTCTTTATTAAGCAAATGAAAAACCTCTTCACAATCCTCTTTTATTTCCTTGGTCGTTCTTTTACTCTCGTCTATATTGGCCTCCCATGTCTTTAATATTATATCACCTCTAACCTGCTCTACAATGTTCAATCTGGGAGTTATAGATATCTCTTCTCTAGCCGATGACACGACCGCTTCTTGAAAAGTGGTCCAGGCTGCAGTAGCCTCTCTTTCTCTGAAACCAATATTATCCAATGATTGGTTTACTACCCGAAAATGATTTTGGATGATTTCTACCTTAGTAAAAAGGCTCTCTTGTGCTATTTCCAGTTTCTGTATCACTTCCAATGCTTGAGCTTGAAACACTGATATATACACAACCCTTTTCTCAGTGGAACTGACCTTGTCTTGTAATTGTTTTACCAACTCATCTTGCTGGATAGTCCATCTTTTTCTCACTTGCACATTATTATGCATCTCATCAAGACTAGACTTGAACAGTTGGATTTCTTGTTTATCACTAGCTCTATCCTGTTCAAGCCCTTTATTGACTTCATCTCCGACATTCTTTTTTATATTCCTTATTTGATTTTGCAACTGCTTATCATCTGATTCTTCTGCTTCAGTTTTTCTTTCAGATTATCAATTGAGAATAGGTTAGCTGTTGCAAAAGCTCCCAAAGAGCCTGCTACCTTTGTAGCAAAGTCTTCTTCTTCCAAATTTTGTCCATCCAATAGTACTCTGTGCTTTTTGACAATTGCACCTTCTTTCTGGTGCATTTCTTTATTCACCACAACTTTCCTTTTCTTATTGAAAAAGAAATTGGAAGGAGGTATCTCTTCAATAGGGATAGGCATGAGATCTCCTATGAATATTACCTCTACATCCGGGTTTCCTCTGGTGACAATGGCGTGACAACCTGAATGGGGCTGCCAATTTATATGGATAACTATTTTCCGGTTCCATCTGTAGTTGATTTATCTGATGAAGACAATGGCCTATCTTCTCCTTTCATTATTAGTGTCTCTGCTTGATCTTTGGTCTGGTTATCTGATACGTTTGTCGCCCGGATATCTTTTTTCTGAGTCGAGACCTCAGATTTCTCTAAGTTTCCCAGGGCTTCTTGTTTGCTAGAACTTAGAACTTCTAGATTTTGGGTCTCTGTTTGCTGTGTAGCTAGAGACATTGGGTTTTCTCGTTGTAATACTTTCAGAAGGCTACTTCTTCGGTGCCTTTGGAAGTTCTAAAAATTAATCATTTGATCAGGTGATAGAGATCGAACTCGGCTCAGAACTTCTTGGTAACATCTCACCCCTCAGAACATTTCGTCATGAGGGGATTCTTCATGTTCATACTTTTTTAGATTACAACTGACCCACGACCTTCTGCGGGTCATGCTTTTTGAATTCAATGTTAACCAGATTTATTTCTTCTAAGGCCGCAGCCTCCACTTTGGAGTGGCCAAAATCCAATAAAGAAAATGCACCAATCTATAAGAGAAAAAATGGCCATACCTTTTTCTGCATTGCTTTGAGCTCTTTGCTAATCCTACCGAGTACAGTTTGTTTTACGACCTCGCGGCACACTAGTCGGTCTGGTAAAAATTGCGGTAAATCATATGGGGGAACTGAACAATCGGAAACTCTGATATAAGAGAAGTGTTCCTCGATGTACCAGTCTACCACTTTATCCAGGTTAACCACAACTGTGTCTGAAATTCTAGGAGGTGGGTGACCAAATATAGCAATGTGCATCGGCACTGCTACCCAATTACCAATTTCATAAAATAAATACTTCGCCTTGTCTTCCCATAGTTTTGAATGATAAATATGAATTGTTTTGCACTATCTGGATTCCAGCTCCAACCCATCAGCGAGAAAGGCATCATGAAATAGATGGCATCCATAATATAAGCTGACATGAAGAATGAAGTTAATTTCCCCTTGGCTTTCTTTGTCTGGTATTCTGTAATTTCACTATCCAGACTGTCCGACAATATATTGGCCCAGTCGAAATAATACCCTTCCGCCACTGTGTGTATAATGGGTACCCATGGTAGAAAGAAATGGGCTGTGTTCTATTTTCCATAGAGTCTACACATCATCATGGCTATATACATGAACTATAGTTCTAGTGATGAGATTGAGTATATGCCATGAGAATCGGCTCTGAAAATTTCGGGCTGTGAACACCAGTCCTTGATTAAGTCGAAAATACTCTTTCCATATTGATCACACTCCTTCTTGTTAAAATTCACTCGAAAACTGGCATTGTAAATAAAGTTTGGTGTTGAAGACAATTTATGCATCACCTATATGTGTTCTGGCCGAAATGACCCAACAACTACCTTATGAGAATTAAATATAGTTCTAGTTGGGATATCCACATGATCTAGTGCCCATCCAATCATGTCATTGTAGGGTAAAAGCCTCGACCTTGTTGCTACCTTATGCAGCTCTGACTGAGCAATAATATTGTATTTGGTAGGTAAGTCTTCCTTTTCATTGTCGCTTGAATCATTAGGGCAGTTTACCAGTTTGTACTGTAGGATGTTGAATACATGCGTCCAAGTTTTAACTGTGTTTATACTTCTGGGCGAGGTGTCGGAGAAAACCTCTGAGCTCTGGCCTGAATTCTCACCAGTTTCTTTAGCTACTTTTCGTGGCGGCATGGTAGTAGTTCTCAAAACTTGTTATTTGTCACAGAAAATGCATAGGACTGAGTATTTCGCTAAGCAAGTTCTACCAAAACGTGAATGTAAAAATGAAAAAATCTATTTTGTCTTCAACGCATAAACCTACATATACCTTCACTGACAATGCATTTAATTATTTTAATAAAAAGATTCAGGCGTCAAAGCAAGATCTTATTTGAGATCATTTTCGAGGCTGGTCATTTAATAACATTAATGGTCAATATTTCGTGATCAGAAAAGAAATTTGAAATCACCCGTATCGCAATCAACATAAACTCAACTGTTAAATAAAAATGTTTTATTTTGTTAATAAATCGAGTTTATACGGTTAATTAATTATATTTACCCTTAATCCATTTCAGGGTTTTGGGTCCTCGGCTATCCTACTTAATTTAAACCTATGATCCCCGAATCGTGAAATCGTGATTGATTAATTAATATTAGCCATGTTTAACGTTTGTAAATAATCGCAATTAATTGATGATTTCGCGATTTCAGATATCGGGAGTTTAAGTTATCGTTTGAGGCAGGATTCCCGAAACACGAAGTTGCGATAAGGTTAATTATCGTTAATCATTTCAATTATTTAATTAACTCGATTTAATTTAACCTAGTTTCACGATTTCGCATATCGAGACTTTGGAGTTCTTTGTATGTCTAACTGTTAGTATTGCAAAACCTCGAAACCTGATATTTTGAAGGTTGTTTTAGTGATTTAATTTTTAATGAAAGGGTGGCTCCATGACTTTTAGATGATTTTAGACCATTAGATTAATCGGAAGATTTTATCGAGGGTAGTATCCAAGTGCGCATTTGTCTTTATTTAAACAAAAACGAATTTTTTTAAGTCTAAAGTTTTAGAAAAAAATATATGTTTCAACATCATCCTTGGGCGCGACCTACCAATATGCCGTCAAAATTGAGCAGAAGCTCAAACAAAAGACGCGGCAATTTGGGCCTGGGAACCCCTCACAACAAAATCTAGGAAAGGGTGGCCCTAACCCACATAACAAAGGACAAAACAAAGATGGGCAGTATCAGGACAACCAGTCCAAGCCGCAAGCAAAGAAGGACACCAGAAAGACAAAGAAAGATACCGAAAAGTGGTGCGACTTCCATAAGATCCCTTGGCATAACATTCCTAACTGCCGCTCAAAGCAGTCACTGGTGGTCAAAGTGAAAGCCTCTAAATCAGATGCGGGTTCAGACTCTGAGATAGAACCAGAAAGGGGAAGATAGATCATTGACGCGGAACCCAGTGCCATCATTGCTACCACCAAGCTCCAGCCTGGTGAACCAGATGAGCCAGAAGAAGGAGAACACTTATTCCATTCACAGATGTGGGTAAAAGGCACCCCGTTGCACTTCATCGTGGATAGCGATAGCCAGAAGAACCTCATCTCAGCAGAGGTCATCAAGCAGTTGGCCCTATCGACAACATCGCACCCACAACCCTACACCATTGGATGGCTCCGCCAAGGAAGCGATCTCTACGTCATCGAGCATTGCCGACTGTCGTACAACCTCAAGCCCTTCAAAGATGAGGTATCATGTGATGTTTCTCCTCTCAAAGTTTGTGATTTTCTTTTGGGCCAACCTTATTTATGATAACGTCATGATGTATATTAGTCTAGGCCTCGTAGTGTTATTATTACTTTGAACATGAAATTGTACAGGATACCCGAGGCAGTCCCACCTAGTGCTATTTCCTTGATCTCTACTAAGCAATGCAGGAAGGTCATCTCTCAGATGAGGAAGTTTGTCTTTTTCGTGATTCGCTCTCAGAATAAGCGAAAGATCATAGCCACATCCAGGGTGTCTGCGACCGACATCTCCACACAACAGAAGCAGGTAGATAAGGTCGTGGAAGAATACTCAGATATCTTCTCCTCACCTACCGGGGTACCTCTACACTACCAGGTCAAGCACCCCATCGATCTGACCCCTGACGCACCGCTGCCCAATGGGCCAGTTTATCACCCCTCTTTGTTAGAGAATGAGGAGATCAAGTGACATATCCAAGAAGTGCTCCACAAGGGGCACATCCGTCCCATCTCATCACCTTGTGAAAGCCCAATCGTGCTGGTACAGAAGAAATATGGAACCTGACGACTCTGCATTGATTACCAGGATTTGAATAAAATTACAGTCAGAAACCAGTACCCAATTCCCCGAATAGATGACCTCCTTAACCAACTCACGGGAGCCAAATACTTCAGTAAGATTGATCTGAAGTCTAGCCACCACCAGGTCCTAATAGAAAAGACATATGTATGGAAAACCACCTTCAATTTAAAGGAAGACCTTTTTGAATGGTTGGTCATGCCCTTTGGTGTGACAAATGCTCCAACCACTTTCATGAGGATGATGGACGAAATCCTTCGACCATTTACCAATACGTTTGTAGTGGTGTATCTGGATGACATTCTCATTTACAACAAGACTTGGGCCGAACACTTGCAGCATATTCAGCAGGTTCTGCACACCCTGCGGCAGCACAATCTATATGCCAACTTGGAAAAATACTCCTTCGGCATGGACAGGGTCCATTACCTGGGCTACATAATTGATCAGCATGGCATACATGTGGATCCAACCAAGATCCAAGTCATCCATGACTGGCTAGCCCCAACCACACTCACTGAGCTTCAGATCTTCTTGGGCCTTGCCAATTTTTACTGCAGGTTCGTGTTGGGATTCTCCCATATTGCATGGGCCCTTAACCAAATAACCAGGGGTGGTGGTAAGGAGAAATTTGTGTGGGGTTGGTCCCAAAAAAAAGCGTTCGACGATTTGAAGCAGTGCTTGTGCTCAACCCCAGTACTTTCACTACCATACCTGCAACAACCCTTTGGGATCAATATAGATTCTTCAAACTATGCGGTGGGCGTCGTTCTCACTCAAAACGACCACTTCGTGGCCTATTATAGTGAGACACTATCAGATGTTGTCCGTAAGTACTCTAATTACGACAAATAAATGTACTCCATTGTGAAATATTGCCGCCAGTGGAGACATTACATTTTTGGGAAGGAGACAGTCATCCACACTGATCATAAGCCACCGCAGTTCATGCAGACACAAGGAAAATTACAGAATGATTGCCATCAAAAGTGGTCCACATACTTGTAACAATTCCACCTCAACATCAAGTATAAAACATGAAGCACCAATCGCATCGCTGATTTCCTCAGCAGACTGCCAGTCGCGACACTTACCACGGTGCTAGACTCCTACGACCATGAGACCTCTGGATGGCCCCAACTCTATGAGACAGACCTAGACTTTGCCACCACCTACCAAATGTTGGGTGCAAACGTAGTTGTTGATAATTTCTATCTTTAGGATAGGTTGTTGTGTTGTTTGGGCCATATCTGTGTTCCATCAAGCAAGCGAGTGAAGTTGATATGGGAAGCCCACTACAGTCGGGTGGCATGAAACTTCAGCGTAAAAAAGACAGTGGCAATGCTACAGAAACATTTCTACTGGCCGAAACTTCGACAGGAGGTCAACAAGTATATCAGGTTCTGCACTGCTTGCGCTATTTCCAAACCGACCACTAAGAAACATGGCTTGTACACCCCTCTTGCTACTCTTGACAGGCCATGGGAATCCATCTCAATGGACTACATGTAGGGCCTCCCATCCACCAAGTGGGGAAATAACTGTGTTTTTGTGGTTGTTGATCGCTTTTCTAAGATGGCGATTCTGGTTGCCTGCAAGAAGAACATCACAGTAGAGGCCACTGCCAAGCTCTTATTTGAACGAGTCTAGGTACATTTTGGAATCCCACAAACCATTGTCTCAGATCAGGACAGTTGATTTCTCAAAACATTTTGGTCGAGCCTCTGGTCACTGATGGACACCAAGTTCACCAAATCCACGTCCTTCCACCCCCAAACAGATGGCCAAACCGAGGTCGTAAATCGAATGATTGTGCATATCCTTCACATGTATAATTCAAAGCATCCTCGCACATGGGATGAGAGCCTTCCTTATGTCCAACATAGCTACAACCAAGCCCTACATAACTCAACCGTCCACAACCCCTTTCAGGTGGGGTTGGGATTCCAACCATTGGGTCCCATAGATGTTGCACTTCCCCTTGCGGTCACCTCGACCGACTCATATCCTGCTCCAGCTGAAGTTGACAAAGCCACTCAGTTCATTGAGCGGATCCAGCACATCCGCCAACAGGTTCAGGATATCCTACAGAAGTCCAATGACAAGTACAAGCAGCGCCATGATCAACATCGGGTGCCACATAAGTTTCAAGTGGGCGACAAAGTTTGGTTGCACTTGTAGAAAGAACGCCTTACAGGACCCCATCGGAAACTTAGCCCACTTAGTTATGGGTCGTACACCATCACCAAGGCTGTGGGGGGTAATTCTTTTGAGCTCAACATTCCTCCTTTCCTTGGCCTGCACCCAGTGTTCAATGTGGAATCTCCTTCGCCCTTATTTCCCACCATTATTGGAAACCTCAGACGTAGCAGAGCAGCTGACACCAACAGAGCTCAACCCCAACTACATACAACAAGCATCCAATGATCAGATTGTGGACACACAAATTAAGGGCACTCGACAACAAAGGATCCATCTTTATCGAGTCGTCAAAGCAGGGCAACTCCTGCACCAAGGCAAGTGGCTCACCTGGGGCCAAATTCAACATAAATTTCCTCATTTGATGGGGGAAATCAACACAATGGAGAACATTGATTCCTAAGGAGGGAGGATTGATCCAGGTGGATATCGATGACCACCCACCTTTTCCAACTGGCACAAAACAGTTTTATGACAATTTTGGCAATTTACTATTTTTAGCAGTTTTAACTTCTGGGGCCATTTTGAGGGCCTAAATAAAGGTTTTTCAGGACCAAGCTTCTCAATGATATTTGATGGAATTATTGACCCCCTAAAATGAATCTCCTCTACGATACCTTTACAACGAGCTATCATATTCCTAAAACAAAGATCATATGCAAAAGTTACGACCCCAGGAAGTTGATGTACTAACTTACCCAGTCGGGGTCCACATGACTTTTGTGTTAGAAAAACAAGACCGCAGAGCAATAAAATAAAACAAATGCAGAAAAAAAACACAGAAGACACACAATACAAGAGAGACACAGATTTACGTGGTTCACCCAGTGTGGGCTACGTCCACCAGAGAAATTGCTAGGTCCTTCCTTTATTATTATCCAGCAAATGAAGGGATACAACCTATAACAAAACCCACTGTAACTTCCTCTTCTTTCTCTCACAGTATCCTCTCTCAGAATACAATATTCACCACCATCCATAGCCGCAATACATTTCCCTCATAAAAAAGGGTTTCCTTCTAGGGCATAATCTCTACCGTTAGATCTGCGACCTTATAATGAACGGTCCAGATTTACAATGAAATTACAATATACTTTTACAAGGCAATTTCTGCTTCGGGGGGGGGGGCCCGCTTGCCCCCAGACCCCCCACTCGGGGGGATAGCCCCCCCAGACCCCGCAGAGGGGGCACCCCCCCTCTGCACTCCCCCGTGTGGAAGAGTGTACATACTTCTGGGGTGTAAATACTTCATGGGGTATAAACACGGCTGAAAGCAAGGACCTTTGAATCAGGAAGATAATCAGGCTCCACAACCAACATTTTGGCGCTTCATCTCCTAGGGTTAGGTTTTTGGATGTCTAGGGCTTTTGAGATTCCTATTTATTGTAAAAAGGCCTTCAAAGCCTCATTGTAATCATCTTCTTGTGAATGAGCATAACCGTCACATCTCTTCTCAGAGATAAACCGCCACCATTCCAGCAAGCTTGTTTCCACTACATTTTACAATTTCAACTTATTTCCTTATTGAATAGAAAACCAGTTTTACTGTATCTCTGTTATTTTGTGTTAAGCACCTGTTAATAATTTGTAGTAATTTCGTTCTGCTCATAAAATCTGGATCAAACAAACTTCCATTAAAAAAAATAAGACTCCCAGGTAGTTTTTCGTATTTTAGCTGTTTCATGTTGTCCATCTCATACACAAATCATCTATATGTGCAGGAAATGACCTTTTTTATAGGCACCTGGAGAGCAAGGAATTTTTTATTTTTGGGGCAACCTTACGCATGAGGTGGAATTTCTAGAATTCCAACCTCAAAAAATAACTTATGGTTTATCTCGAAGGCCTCTTTGGAGTAGAGACGTTCAATAAAAAAGTGGTCACCTCTGCAGCAGGCGAATATTTAAAATATATGCGGGATGTTTATAGATGAAGCTTGGAAAGCAACCCTAGGTATGAGAATCCTCCCTCGATTCCAGAGAGGGAGTGGAAGACGATCATTAATGATGCAAAATAAAAGATATTGAAAAAATCTGGAGAAAAAATAATTGGTACCCAAAGGTAAATTACAGTATTTTGATTTCAATACCTTTAATTTTCTTTAGATATAAATAAAAGTGTGGTATATAACATACTTGAAAATTTTGATGATAGGTTGCCTGACACTTCGAAGGAAACCAAATCAAGTATTGTCAATTATGGCCAACACAAGCTAGGCCAGGGAGACTACTCGAGGTTACAATCACGAATTGTAAGTACCCAAACATCTTAAGAATTTTATTTGTATCGCTTTACAAATTTCAGTTTATTACAACCAAAAACATTAAAAACCATGCTCTGATGCAATGCAGGGCGACGACTTCAGAACTGAAACCACGGAGGAAGACCTCCAACTTGGTTACAAGTACTGTCATACAGTTGGATTAGGTTGATGGATTGTTGGTTGTCATTGATGTCAACCCTTAGTGATTGATGTTAACCCTTGGAGAAAGTCCGGTAGCGAATTCCGGTAGCACAAAGATTTGGGTAATGGACCTAAGGTTGTTTCATGTATAATGGTATGAGGTTTAATATATTTGAAGGTAAGACTATTCTATGAGTTTTAATATGTCACATAGCTCCTCACGGTTAGAGAGTTATGGCCATGAGAATTTGGAGAACCCAGGTTTGGGTAATGGACCCAAGTTTTTTTGATGGATAATGGTATGAGTTTTGATATATTTGTAGGTAAGACTATTCTATATGGATAATACATGTCATGCCATTTTTGGTGGTATGAGGAACGCCACATAACTCCTCACGGTTTTAGAGTTATGACCTTACGAAGTTGGAGGACCCTCATATGTTGGCTTGAAGCCCCAAAAGGTCAAAGAAGTCAAAGAGATTGCAAAGAATAAATTATTATTTAAATGATAAAGTAAAGTGACAAAGTCAAGAAGGATTATTTAAATAATAAAGCGAAGTGACAAAATCAAAGAAGATTATTTAAATGATAAAGTGAGGTGACAAAGTCAAGGAGGAATATTTAAATGATAAAGTAATGAAGAAATTTCTAATTATGGAAAGTGGTTAACCCTAAAAATGAGGAAAATACGTTAAGTGACCTATAAATGGGTTAAGTGACCTAGAAATAAGTTAAGTGACCTAGAAATGGGTTAAGTGACCTAGAAGATGCTTCTAAGGAAGATATTTGGAGAGTATAAATAAGAGGCAAGGCTCTCTCATTTTAAATCAAAATTGAACATATTGAATATCTATAGGTGACTGAGGTAGCCAAAGGATATCTAAGCCGAATTTCAGAGGGAAGGTGAAGAAAAGAAGGATAGAATTCAAGGGAGGATAAATTCTTTTGATTATGCTTTCTAAGGAATGTTATTTACAGGTCATCTCACCATTTTCGAAATAAATTTTTTCTAGAATGATTCAGACCGTGAAATTGATAGGCCATTTAGAAAACATATCCAAGTATCTATGGTAAAAAATTCAGCTTGTGGGTCGTTTTATTTTAGGAGTTACACTCTGTGGAAAATAGGGTTTGTGGCTAGTCCTGAAACTACTCTAAAAGAGGTGTTTCGGGTAAAAATGTCATAACTTATTCATAACAAATCCAAATTCAGTAAGACAAAATGTGTTGGTTAGAGTACAGTCTGTAGTATTCTGTGTAACATTTTCATATCCATTCAACAAATATTCCATGTGGGGCACGCTCTACAAGGTCTCTCTCTAGAATAAACCAAAATTCAGCAAGGTATGCCATTTTTACTATAACTCCTTTTCTGAGAGGTTCCAAGTAGTGACACTTGGAGGAATTGCATAAAACACACTAAAAAACATTGTGTACTATTTTCATATCTTTATTCATTACATATACATAGTTATGATTATTTCAATTTAGGGTTGTTGACTAATTCAAAACTAGTCATGTGAGACTAAAGTAAAGTTTGATGAAAATGCTAGTCTCTTGTTGTTAAAGTTAAGGAAGGTTTGCAGGTATGTGATCATATACACTAGGTCTATTACAGAGTTACAAATCATATTTGGATGATGAAATTGATGAGGGATTTTGGTTGAGGTACATGTTAGGTACATGGTTGAGACAAGTAGTTGATGAGTTGGCACATACATGAGGTGTATAGTTGATGATGTTGGTACATCTTGATGAGTCATAGTTGATGAGTAGTTGATACATGATTGGTACATACTTGGTACATGGTTGGAGGCACTTGTTAGTAGTATTGTTGACACATGGTTTATGAATGATGTAACATACTTGTATTGGTATATTACTAGAAGCACATATTGATCTTGGTGATGATTATGAGTTGTTGTGTTATGCTTGGTTGATGCAAATATTTGAGAGTTGTCTTGGTGATTGATATTGGTGAGTAGATATAATTTTTCTGATAATATTGATGAGACAGGTTGTTGTGATAGGTTGTTTGGACAGGTTGTTGTGACATGTTATTTGTACAGGTTTGGTGCATGGTTGATGCACTTGTTCATGGTACATGTTGGTGCATGGTTGATGCACCTATTTATGGTACAGGTTGGTTGGTACAGGTCGGTGCATGGTTGATGCACTTGTTTATGGTACATGTTGATTACAGGTTGAGGTACATGTTGATGCATGGTTGATGCATGGTTCAGGTTGTTTGTTACAAGTTGATTGGTACAGGTTTACAATAGTATATCTCACAGTGATAGTGTGACAGTGATTCCATCATTCTACTTATACATCAGGGCAATTAGACGGGGCAAGGACAGGTGGTTGTAGCCACCTTCCGGTTGTAGCTGAAGAACATAGGGGGTTGTAGCCTCCTTCTAGTTGTAGCCAGAGAATTGGGGAGTTAGAGCTTCCCTAAGGTTGTAGCTTGAGAAAATAGGGGGTTGGAGCCTCCATCCAGTTGCAGCTGGAAAACAAAGGAAGTTGGTGCTTCCAATGAATGTAATTCTTCAAGACATATAAAAAAAAACATTTTGTGGTTTTCTCCCGCTTTGGGTTTCCACGCAAAAAAATGGTGTACTGTGTATGTGTATTATTGTTCATTCGTTCATTGATTATTTACTCTACAATTATTGGATGATAATGCTACATTGATATAACACTTGGATTATATGGTTAAAAATGATTAAATTACTCTATTACTGATTCACCCCCCCTCTTAGTAATCCAACAAGTACAACTATAAATCTGTGGTTGATCGTAGGAAAAGCATGGGGCAGATCCAGTTTGCAGGATAAAGTAAATAAAAATCAGTCTAGATTAACCTTTCATTACTTATAAAATACGTAAATGTTTGATATCGTCCATAACTTTAATGTCTTCCTTTGTTTTAGTCAAGGGAGAAACACTATCAATGAAACCATTAACACCGGACAACAAAGTGTTGATAGTGAAGCGCGACCAGAAGATCATGGTTCTCCCCAACAACCCCATCCCAGTGGGGTGCAACCCAAATATGTTCTTGTGACTGAGGCCCATGATGGTAAAATGGCTGTATATTAATCATATACTTAATAGTTTTGTACTTATAAATTTTGTACTTCTAATTTTTATTACTTATACATTTACGATTTTGTCCTTATTAATTTTGTCGTTTCAATGGCAGAGAATGACATAGTTGAGCCTCCTTGACCTGAAGATGATCAGGAGAACATGGCAACCATTCCAACGGTGTCGACTAGTGTACCAACAGGTAAATAATTACATTGTAGAGGTTTTTTTTAATATTAATGAACTACTTCAATGATATTTAAAAATTGGCCATATAAATTTAATATTTTTTGTTTTTGTGGGTGATGGCCCCTCACAACAGCCTCCTCGACCTGAAGATGATCAGGAGAACAGGGTAGCCATTTCAACGATGTCGACTAGTGGACTAGCAGGTAAATAATTACATTGCAAAGGTTTTTTTTAATATTAATGAACTACTTCAATGATATTTAAAAATTAGCCATATAAATTTAATATTTTTTGTTTTTGTAGGTGATGGCCGCTCACAACAACCTCCATGCCATGGGTATGAGACCAGGCATGCTCGGAATGAAAGGACTGAAGCAACATCAACTGCTGAAGAGCACCCAGTAAACAAAGACATGGGCATGGATGAATTACTTAAGAACCAGAAAACACAAAAGAAGACTAAAAGAAATTGATGATGTATAATAATTTTATAAGACAAATAGATGTACATTATATAGCTAGTATGTTTGTAACATATTTTGAATGATAAATCTCATTTATAAAAATTCTTTTTTATGGCATATGCCTTTGAATGATAAACCTCATTTATAGCTTTACAATCACTTTTTATCAATTTTGAATATTTTTAATGCATATTTTTTAGTAGAATATAGATTGGGTATTGGGGAATTGAGAGTGATGT
>JASDQU010100961.1:84024-161392 GCA_032191745.1 Picea mariana | reverse complement strand
ATATATTTTTTTTTTCATTTTCCTAATAAGTTCAGAAAAATCAGCTTTAAAGTTTAGCAGAGGCGCGAAATGACTTGGAACACATCTGCATGGCTGTCAAATATGGCAGAATAGTTTAAATTGGCCAGAAGGAGTTCTAAAATAGCGACGATGGAAATAAATCAAATATCAATGGTTACGATTGCGACCGAGACAGATCAACAACTAGTGTGCATTGCAGGGCTTGAAAGTGCACGGAGGTTAATTCCATAAAGTGGTTTCAAAATGGAAACTAAGGGTTTTGAAGGTAAAGATGTGTCAGCACGGGGATGATTACGGAGCAGAAAGTGGTTTACATTGAAACCGTTGACCCATCGCTCCAAAAAGTTGAATATTATAAAGTTGATGTGAGTTTTATTTATTTTTATCTTTGTCAAAGCGAGAACTACTATTGGAGATCTTGCAATTGTCACCTTCGACCGAATTTAGAATTCTCAACGCCATTATAATCACCATTAACATGTATTTTTTSTTGCTTCCATGGATCCCATCGTGCTCGAAGTATCTAAACAAAGCCCATAAAATAATGAATAATCCCTAATCGATAGAGATAATGATGTTTGTGACCCTRAATTCAGTGTTGCCCCTATTTCTCAATTAAGAAGTAACTTCGTTGACGTTAGAGGGAAAGGTTTGACATTTTTGGAGTCTGTCCAAGCTTCTCTCATTCCATATGCAACCAAATTGTGTTTTCAGTTTCCCAAATTCATAGGATGGTGTGCAAAGCAATACTCAGAGTCAGAAAGAATTGTAATTGATAAAAAGGGGTCTAAAGTCTTGTGTAAAATTGATGTTGTGTCAGTCAGGGAGTCATTAAAAATTTCAAAGTCTTTGTCTGAGAATTCTAAACATTTTGATGAGGAAGAAATGATTATAGTCTATAGGGAGTGTCAACCAGAGATTAAAACCTTGTTTTTAAGAATGATTATCAAGCTTGATAAATTCCCACAAAGTATGTCTTTTCCCTTAAGCATCAATATCATGGTCAATGAGGTTCAATGTGTCTTCTCTTTGTTAAGTCATGTTTTAGGTATTAATAATGATAGATTTGTAGTTGAGTTCATGTTAGGTTTCCTTCTCATATTCTTCCAGTCAAAGTCAGGTCAAGTTGTCTGCATTAGTTTGATGAGTTCCTAGCTGATACCATCCACAAACAACTAGTGAACTTCCACTCTCTTAGACACTTCCGATACTATACATATCCGATGAAGATTTTTCTCACTAGCAACAATGCAGAGATCCCTGAAGCATAATCAATATCTATTGAAAGAAGCATGACGAATTCAATAATTTTTATTAATAAAGTCATGTCAAAAGCCTACCAAATGATTTTCAATGTTAAACTGCCCAGAGTTATTGAAGAAATGAGAATTCACCTGCAGAATCCAAAAGACAGAGTAGGAGACTTGACCCTTTTCACAAATTCTACAGTAATATGGGTATATGGATTTCATGAGTTTAATTATTTCTTGCCCATCTTTTTAACCCCCAAATTTTTTTCTCTAGATTTCATAAGACAAAAAATCATCTCTGAAACTGAAAATTTCATCAAATATCATAGAGCAAGCAATGTAAAGTTTCCTTTTGTGATTTGCCCATTCATTCTAAAATCTAGAACATGTCTAGCATAGGTTGAGGAAAATCTCAAAGCTTTGTTTTTTGCACAAATTCTAGGTAAAAAATATGATCCTCATAAGATCATATCTAGAAGGAGGCAAATGAACAAGAATGCTCCATATGAGCATGAGCCTATTGAAGCCTTGGAGAATTTTGTAAATCTTGAAGAATGTGTGGATGTTGAAGCCCCTGTACAAAGGGAAAAAACACATTAGAGTATTCCAAAGGTGGTAATTAAGGTTCCAAAATCTAGTACACAGAGTAAGAGGATTGTTTTAGAGGCAATGGACATAGACCTTGAACACATTGCTAGAAAGAAAATGAAAACCATCTAGACATAGCAGTATGTAGACTTGGAGGATGAAGGGCCTAAAGGAAAAACATGTTTAGACATGGTGGAGAGTGGGACAAGTGTAATTGAATCCAGAGCTGATCAATTGAAAAGTGAAGGTAGTTAAGGAGCCTTCCATAACCAAAAATACTATTTTGCTCAGGCCTCAAAGGAAGCCTACTAGTCAAAGGAAGATTTATCTAAATGGCATGCAGAAAAAAGAAAGGAATCACTAAGTGAGATCATGAATCTAATTCCTGAGGTAAAGAAAGCTTCCCATCACAAGTCTTCATTATTCACATTCAGAGACACATAAAGGAAAACATTCAACATTTCCATAGCGGAAGAAGATAAGCTCTCTGAGATCAAAATAAAGTATGATAATATTAGTGCGCCAAATAAGGTTAAATTCCACAAGCAGACTAATGACCTGGTATATTCAGATTATTTAAATTTCAATTTGAAAAATGTAAGATTAACATCACTAGCTGCCAAGATTGAAGGTTAGCTCAAGCAGGAAAAAGCAACAAGTAAAGCATGTCAGATTAAAATAAAGAAACTTGAATTTGATGCCCCCAAAGCAATGAAAGCCTTGCTGGATGAGAAAGACAAAGTGATTCTCAACCTGAAGAAAAAGTTGAAAATTCCTGCTACGGAGCATCCATAGACTACAAAACTTGTATCATTGGAACAAGAAAAGGAAGCTTTCAAGAAGCAATCACTAGATTTTCATGCTAAATTTCTACAACTGGAAAAGGAAAAATTAGAATGGTCAAAAGAAAAGACAAAAATGACAACTAAAGTCATCGCTTTGTCTTCTGCTGTACCCTCTTTTACACCCTTTTCTACTAAAATCAAATCATGCACTGAAGGGATTGTTCAAGCAATGTCTCAGGTTAGCTTAAAGGATGGGGAAATAAAAGAATTGAAAGAGAATATCAAGAAAATTGAACAAGAGGCACAAAAAAGGGATGAAAGTGTATCACAACTTAAAAAGGAAAATGCAGTCCTTCATGAAAAGATGAATAAGATAAACTCCAGGCTTAAAGGAAAAAGTTTATTACAAGGAGCCAAGCACATCATCTGGGAGTCCATATCAGTTGAGGTTACAAAACTCGGGACATATCTAAATTTTGTTAATGATTAGGACAACATTGTAGTTTTGGCTAAACAAAGATGCAAAGTTATTAATGAAACTTTATCAAAAAGACCAGCAGAATGGGCCCATAATGCTATCAATGTCCTTAATACAATGCCTTCATCAAGTTTGCAGACAATTGGGGTCAAAGATAGAAATGCTTTGGTAATATGGGCTAGAAGAATCATAACCAAGCACAACCTCTAGAATTCAATCGAGAATAAAGCAACCCATTTGGAAAAGAGTATTCAGGATTTTAAGGATTTGTTTGAAGAACTATTTATCAAAGGTCTTCCATCATTCTGGGATGGAAAGGGAAAGTTACACAAACAGGAAGCCTAAAATGCACTCTTGACACAAGCGAGTATGGATCACTCTAGGTTTGAAGAATTGGATGAAGTTTTAAAGGGGGCAACTGTAGTATAAATGTTAGCCATAGATTTTGAAATTTTCAATAAATTTAAGACAATAAAATTAGGCTTTCATGTCATGTCATATGCATCTTGCATCGATTTGGAAATTTTAATAAAATAAATGATGGATTATGATATTCCTTCTGAATTACAGTGGAAGGACATAGTAATATTGGGTAAAACTGAATGTAATTTTCTAGGTCCTAGTAAATGACCATCTAGTTGTCAACAGAGTATGGGTCCAGACATCAACCAATCAGATTAAGACACTACCAAGGTCAAAGGGGCGAAGATAAAGATAAAGCTGCTGAAATATCTCAAGGATCCTGATTTCCTGAACTACTACTTTTTTATAAATATTGTAGCACATAATGTACAAAGGGTGGGAGAAAGTTTGATGAATTCAGTGTTTTGAGTCTTTGTACTGTAATATTTTCCTGAAGAATTAATAAAGTTGGGTGATCCAAGGCTTCTGGGATCCAATCTTGCTTCAGACATTCATGTGATAGTGACTGTGTAGCATGTATGTTCTTCTTTCAGTTTATTGCCATCTTTCCATATTTGAATGATATTCAATTAAAATATTGTTTCAGAATCCATCACGTTGATGCTTGGTCACATAGTTTAGAATATCAATGGTGTTTTCTTTCACTAAAATAGTTTAAGAAATTTCAAAATATGATTTCTTAAAGTGATGATTTATGTTTTGCTTCTGTCCTTTCTACTACAACGACATTTAAATTAAACCAGCTTACAATTAGTGTCTATATTGCCTCTAAAGTATTTTCCCATTAATTGGCAGATTACCCACATATTTATAAGCTTCAACCTTTTGACTCCATTCCCAATGGATTTCTTACAGGCTTAAACAACAAATACCATCCAAAAATTTATTCACAATCCAAGGATCTAACCTCAAGAAACAAAAATCAAATTAGTCCTTTCAGTGACTGATTTGGGAGAGATCCCTCTTTGAGATTGGAAGGGTTAGATTCCAGTTTCTAAAGTTGGTTTTTGGTTACCTCTGGGTTTCTTTTCTTAGCCTAAATAAATTACGGAGTGATAACATAATTGAAGGATAAATTCTATTGATTTTCAATGCAATGAACATTGCATCCAAATGCTTAATGCTTTTATGTCAATATGTCAAGCTTTTTGGAAATTCTTTTCCACTTTAATTTCCCTACACGTTCACTGAGGTTTGCATGCACTTGTGTTTGTAACTTTGTATATCTTTTGTGACTGAAGCATATTGTAACCATGACAAAGGAAAATAATATAAATATAGAATGAAAAAAATTGAAGCCACAACATATAATTTCAGAGTATTCTCTTATTGTATTGCATAGAGTTTACTCCATTGTTATGATTTCCACTTAATGTGGCTATCTTTTAACATTTAAGGTGTCAGGACTCACTGAAAATGGATTCTTCCACTTATATTTTGTATGTTTCAACAAGGTCTTCCCAAAGTTTCCAATTTATTTTGATCTTTGGATATATGTGGTCAAAATTTCAGACATTGGTTCGATATACTTTTTGAGATATGCCCTGTGGAAGTTAGGGTTCCTTAATGCTCCTGGAATTAGTTTCAAATGGGTCAGTCTGGCATTTTTGCTATAACTTATTTTCTGGGATGTTTCATACCATGAAATTTTGAGGAGATGGAGGAAAAGTCTTTGGGTACATGTTGGTTCACTATAATTCATGAGATACACGTTGTGGATTTAGGGTTTATTAATAATCCTAAAATCAGTATCAAACATGTCAATTTGGAATTTTTGCTATAACTTATTTTCTCGGACTTTTAAGACTATGGAATTTCCAAGGATCTCAGGAGACATACAAAAGTACCTTAGGTAAAAATTTTAGAAATTGGTTCGCTATACCTTCTGAGATATACCCTATGGAATTTATGGTTTCTAAATGGTCCTGAAATCAATTTCAAATAGGTCAACTTGGCATTTTATTTATAAATTTTTTTTCTGGGACTTTTTAGTTTGTGAAATTTTTAAGGATTTGAGGAGACATACCAAAGTACCTCAAGTAAAAAATTTAGATTACCATTTCAAAAATTGGATACATTCCATGTTGTACAAGTTCGTTCTTGGGAAGAGGCAAAAAATAACAAGCATTGAAAAGTTACCATAAATTTCATTTGGAAATTCAAATTTTGGTTAGACCCGGTGAAGGCAGAAGTAGCAAGAAGACTCAGTGAAGGTAATTTGAATGTTATCATATTTTGAAGAAGTTATATGTACTCAATAATAAATTGTTACTTGAGCATTGGTGGTACTCAAACAAGAAGATTGGTGTCTCTTGATAAGTTGGTGCTTAGGGACCGGTGTCTACGAAGATCTGTAAGAGTAGGTTGGTGCCTAACATGGTTTGTACTAGTGGGGATTGGTTTCTCCAGTATGTTGGTGCCTATAAATATTTGTAATAGTAGGTTGGTGCCTATAAATAATTATAAACATGAATTCTGTGGTTTTCTCTTGCAAGGGTGTCCACATAAATCGTGTGTTCCATGTTCTGCAACTAATATATCTCATATGTGATTGCTTTCATATGGTTGATGAATGTTTGAAAAAGTAATTTTTTTTTTTATCTTATACCGATTCACCCCCCCTCTTAGTATAAGTGTGTGCTCAACATAAAATCCTTGACCTTTTCTTTGGGCCCCATCACAGGAGAAAATAATTCGACCATTAATTCCCCAATAGTGGTTTCCTCTCCAAACTTATCTAGAAAATCCTTTTGAAACTTGGTCCAATTTGTTATAGATCTAACAGGTAGATTGAAATACCAAGTGGAGGATGAGTTTTCAAAAGTATAAGGAAAAATTCAACATACCACATCCTCATGTTGTATATTCATTAACCTAATAAAAATAATAAACTTCTTAATACGATCTTCGAGGGATCCAGATGTTTCTAGGTCATATTTCAGAAGTAATATCTTTGGATGTTTGGGTAAGTGGTGTAATCAACCAGGTTACTTCCTTGTGGGATATTGCATATGGTATTTTAGGATAATATCCATAACTCTTCTCAACCTGAGGTGAAGTATTGTTAATGGGTATACATTTAGGTCTTGGATTTTTTGTATGTGGGTTGTTTGTATGGCTTTCCATGCATCAACCCTTATTATAGTGCCAATTCTATTAAGGGGGATGGATTCCAAATACTCAACAGTAGGGATTAAACCCAAGGATAAGTCTCAATTATACTTGTTCCTATTTGGTGTGGAATAATCCTTCAAGGAAATGGTACGACAATCATTCGATGGGATTTAAAAGTTGTTCGATTTAGCTCTTTCTCTTATGATTTTTAATGTGTTATGTCTATCTACTATAGAAAGAAGTAAAGTAGAATGAAATTCCAAAGATTCTTCCTAGAGGATAACCTCCCGAGACAACATGTAAAAGTAATTCACATTGTTAAGTTCTTTAAGAACTAATTCTAACAAAAGCCTTATTGTTTTATTTTATTTTATTTTTATTTTTTTATTTTTATTGGGGGAATAGACAACTCACGATTCTCATACTCACATGACACAGGGTCGATACCCGTCCGCTACCACTATACCCCCAGGTGCTTCCATGCAGCCCGCAAGAATGGAGCACAAGTAAATCGGGGTGAGAATCGACCTTGAGACCTCTTTTTACATATTTCCTTCCGTTTACATGACACTTGCCAATTGGTCTACACACCTACGGGCTTAAATTTGAAGGACATGGGGGTGGGATTTGATCCAATTATGTGTGCACGAACCACAATAGAATTTAATATGGTATCTCTAGGTGAAACCACACGTTCGACCACTACCTCAAGGTGTCCCCATGGCTCCAGGTAAAGCCCTCATGAGAATTGAACCTTGCCCAACGATTTACAATTTGAAGGACATGGGGGTGGGATTTGATCCACTTATGTGTGCAGGGGTCACGATACCATTTAATATGGTATCTTTGGGTGCAACCACATGTTCAACCACTACCTCAAGGTGTCCCCATGGCTCCAGGTAAATCCCTCACGACAAATGAACCTTTCCCAATGGTGAAAAACTCCTTGCTTTCCACCATTGGATCCAACCCCTTTGGGAAAAGCCTTATTGTTTTATTACTTTTAGAGAAAAAATAAGTATAAAAGAGGGATAACGATTCTTCTTCAAAATATAACAAAGGTTGAATATCATTCTGAAAGGGGAGAGTTGCGAAATAAGTTTCAATTAAGCTTGCCATTTTCACGATAACTTATTTTATGGGATGTTTCGTATCGTAAAATTTGGAGACGAAGGTGAGATATCTGGAAACATGTGATAAAACTTTCAGAAATTGGTTTTCTATACTTTTTGAGATATTCCCTATGGAAGTTAGGAAATATCTCAGAAAGTATAACAAACCAATTTCTGAAATTTTTATCACATGTTTCCAGATATCTCACCTTCGTCTCCAAATTTTACGATATGAAACATCCCAAAAAAGAAGTTATTGTAAAAATGCCAAGATGAATTGAAACTTTTTTTGCAACTCTCCCCTTTCAGAATGATATTCAATCTTTGCTCATATTTTGTTTTACGGAGATGTGGAATCGCTGTTTTGGAGCAACTCGATTGTCATTCCGCAATCAACCCGACGCTAATAGGTACTCCTCAATGGAAAATGCGGTTTGGATTGCGAGACCACCCTTCAGAATTGTCCCCGTGCAACTTCAAATTCCGCAATGCTTCATGGCCGTCAATTCTGATGGATCGTGATCAAAGTTACTAGTGCCCGCTCTAATTTATTTCTTCGCCAAATTTANTTTTTAAATAGATATATTTTGTCGCTCTTTCGACCACACAGATCATAAATAGTCTCTCTTGCGACGCTCTTCCTAAGTTGTCGTTCTTGCGATGAATATCTTCGGTCATCTCTCTTGCGATGATCATCTTAGGTTGTCTCTCTTGCGACAATATTCCCTGGTTATCATTCCCGCGACGATCTTCCTTGGTTGTTGTTGTTGCAACGATCATCCTAGGTCATCTCTCTTGCGGTGAATACGTAGGTCATCTCTCTTGCAACAACTTCCATAGGTCGTCCCTCTTGTGACGAGCTTCGTATGTCGTCTTTCTTGCGATGTTATTCCAGGTTCGTCACATGTTCAATGTGATATGATGCGCGTTTGAGGGGCCCAAGATTTGTCGCACTCTCCACGACATAACTTCACAAGAGCATCGAAATGGTCATCTCAAAATGAACCAAATTTACCATCTCTCTTGCAATGACTACGTAGGTCGTCTCTCTTGCGATAAATTCCGTAGATTGTCTCTCTTGCAACGACTATGCAGGTCATCTCTCTTGCGATGAATTTCGTAGGTCGTCTCTCTTGCGATGTTATTCCAGGTTCGTCACATGTTCAACAGGATATGATGCGATGTTTGAGGGGCCTAATATTCGTCACACTCTCCACGACACAACTTCGCAAGAGCGTCGAAATGGCCATCGCAAAATGACCCAAATTTACTAGTGAAATTCTATGAAAGAACTATAGCCTTATTTGGCTGTGTAAACACCCAAAGCCTTGTATTTGGCCCACACCATTTCATCATATTCATATTTCAATATAGCATGGATTCTCTCAAGTTCACTTAAAAACCCATTACATGAAACAACAAAATAACCTTCTAATCCCAACATCTCAACTAACTTCCAACCTTGATGCCAAATATTCATGGTCTTGAAATTTTCTATTTGATTTAGAGTAAATACCCCCCTCTCCTATAGGCAAATAATTAATGCTTGTGCATGATTGCATCTACTCCCAGTCTTTTTTCAGAGCCATTTTCAACCTTCTAAGCAAGAAAATACATAATAAGTGTGAAAGCACCTACCAATTCCTTTCATTGTTTGGAGATGTTTTTGATACTTGTTCTGGAGTTTCTCATTTAGTCCATTAATGAGGGTGGTGAAATGTATTTTTTAATGATTATCCTTTTCCATAAGTTGTTCTTAGTTAGTGGGTTCCAAATAATTTTTGTAGCTAATGACTTACCAAAGAGATGGATATTCTCAAGTTCACATCCACCCTCTTATTTAGGATTTCCTATAGACTACCACTTTGTCAAATGATATACCATAATATTCCACATTTTCCTTCTTCCCTTGCCACAAGAAATTAAAACATAGCCTCATAATCCTCTGTAGAATTCACTCAAGGAAATGTGCTCATGCATGCGGCCAACATAGATGTATTGCCTCCAAAAAAAACTTCACTAAGGTTAGTCTATCGCCCCTAGAGAGCCACCTATTATACCAATGTTGAATGCTTTGTTATAGAGTACCACTTTTTAAAATGATATCCCATAATATCCCACATTTTCCTTCTTCCCTTGCCATAAGAAATCAAAATATAGCCTCATGATCCTCTCTAGAATTCCCTCAAGGATGTGTGCTAATGCACGCCAACATACATGTATTTCCTGCAAAACAAACTTCATCAAGGTTAGTCTACCACGCTTGGAGAGCCACCTATTACACCAATGTTGATTTCTCTTTTCAGTCTAGCTTAGTAACCAGGTCTGATCATTTTTTCCATAACTAATGGGTTTGATAGTAATTCCAAGGTACTTCAACCCATGATTTAACTTCAAATTTCTAAATGGAATAATTTTTTTAATGCCTGTTCATTCTCATCACCCAAAGCATTAAGGAAAATAACAAACTTCAGAAAGTTTATCTCAATACTTGTGGCCTTGCAATATAGTTGGAGTATTTCCTATAGTTTCTTACCTTATGCCTTTGATGAATTAGATTATCCACACAAAGTAGATGCATGAGATATTCATTACCCCACACTCGAACCCCATGAAGTGATCTCTCTCTCCTAGCCTCCATGATGGACCTGCTTAATCATTCTGCCACCAAGAAGAATAAATAAGGGGATAAGGGATAACCTTGTCTCAAGCCTCTAAATTTTATGAAAAAAGGTGATGCAAACCCATTTGTAAGAGTATAAAATAAAATAGAGGTCAGACATCCCATAATCCAATTCACCACCAGAAGACAAAATCTCACGTGGATCAAGAACAACCTTAGACATAACCAACAAGTTCAATCAAAGGCTTTGGACAAATCAAATTTTACAACCAAAGCAAGCATATTTTTTATTCTAATCGAATGTAATCCCTCCCAAGCAAACATTATATCCTTGTGGATTTGTCTCCCTTCCAAGAAACATAATTGTTACAAGGAGATTACCTTTGAAAGAACCTTTTTCAACCTCATGACTAATAATCTAGAAATGATTTTATAAGAGCAATTACAAAAAACAATAGGCCTAAATTCATCATTTAACTATAGATTGTGTGTTTTGGGGATGAGAGCAATAAATGAAGTATTAAAAAACCCTAATACTTTTAAAAATTTCAACCCCGGGTAAATTACTTATGATCTCAAGCAAAAGTTACTTTCTGAATTTTTAAACATAAAATTCAGACCATAGAATAATTAGACACTAGTTGGAAATTAATGGGAAATGAAACAACAAAAGAAAAATAAATTCCCAACCACCCATACAAATTTGTACCACCCTTCAAATCATTTTTTCATTCACTTAATCAAAAATTACAAGGGCTTCCCATACTCAGAAAATTGACTCACTCAGAAAGATTAAATGTAGACAAAGATCTGCTACAACCTCTTAGTGTTATGGCCTTAATTTCCACCCTATAGGCCAGAGAGGAATAAATCATAGGATAGAATCCGTAATACATATTTTGCCTAAGGTTTGACCCCTTTTGGAGAACTTTTGGAGGTCCTCGCAGGACACACAATAGACAACAAGCGAGGCCCTCGCTAGAAACTAGTGGCTCAACAAGCGAGGCACTACTAAACTTCTAGAGTTGAGGAGTTACAAGGTGATAGGCGAGGGATGAGTTTGATATTTGTGGTAGAGGCCTAGGAAATCACATCATTCGAGTCTCTAGTAGTCTCTATAATATCTAGAAGCCTCTCCGAAGCCTCCTCCAAGAGTTATATAACAAAGGCAAGCCCTTAGCAAGGGAAGGAAGGATTGAATAACATTGTTATGTTGTCCAATTGCAGAGATATCCATCTACTAAAACGAAAAGTTAGTGAGCCTAGCCTGACCAAGAAGCTGCAAGGAGAGGCAAGGAGCAATGAATCATAGGAGGATGCATCTTCATCAAGTTGAGGTATGATTTGGTATGTATTCTCCATGCTTTATTAATAGATCATTTGGTTTTCCCCTCATATCATTTGTGTTCATTTAATGAATGATAGATATTATTTATTTCTTTATAGATCTGATTAGAATTAGATTTGATCTAGGATTCTAATCCTTAGTAGAGAAGAGGAGAAGGTTTTGCTTGTCTTATGTATACATGAAGCAGGTTGTGGAGCTTGGAGCTGGAGTTTCAGGACTGCAACAACGAGGAAATACGAAGGACCACCTCAAGAAAGGTATGAAAATACTCCCTAATATTTAGGATAATTGTGAATCCATGTGTTTGGATCTAGATATAGGAAAATCATAAGGAATATACCTCCTTTTTGTTTAGGATTAGTAGGCTAATCCTAAGGAGATTTTGCTGTGTATTCAACAAGATCCTTGTGAGCAAAAATCCCATAACGAATTGGCGACCATACTGGGGACAAGTTCATCTCTAGTTGATTCTCTTTGCCAACCTTTTCATCTTCTTTTTGTGATTTTCATTTGATTTTTCTTCCATTCAGTCATCCCAGGGCCTAGATCTAGTAGATCTGATCCAAATCTAGAAGATCTGCAACAAATCCATCTTTTTCAAAAAGAAACATTTTGCAGACCCTCGCTTTTTACATAATAGGTGTCCTGCAAGGCCCTCATCGGTTGCATAACAAGTGTCCTGCAAGGCCCTTGCCGGTCGACAGGCCTGTGTCCCATGAGGACCCTTGTAGGGTTCACAAAAAAGGGCCCATAGGGTGCAAAAAAAGTCCATTTTTTGCAAAAAATAATTTTGGTTTTTTTGTTGTGAAGCCTAGGGTCCCTATTCTTGGGGAAGAAAACCTTTAGAACTTGGTTTCACAAGGTATTTTTCATCATTATTTGTATGACATAGAAAAGAAAACGAAAAATTGCTTTATGTGATCATCCTTTGTGAAGCATTTTAAGACTTCTTTTCATAATTGCACTTATGAACTTTGGGGTTTGAAATTGTATTTTTTGGTGATTTATTGTTGCATTTGGTTGAGTTTCCTTTTGTAATTGGGTTTTACATTGTTAAGATCCATTCCTTGTGAGTTTTGGGTTAAGATCCCATGTAGGCATTGGAGTGTGTGAGGGGGCATCACTACCAATATCACACTACCCTTTGCTTGCTAATTTGCTAGTTTCCATTTGAATTCTGTGTTCTTGCATAGATCATGAACTTTTTCATTTCCATTGGAAAAAATTAACCAAAAAGACAAAAAGATTCCTTACATGCTAGATTTGATTTTGAAGCATTACTGTACAAGTGCATTAGAAGCATTGGTTGGTTTCAAATCTGATTTGTTGGTTGCTTTGTGTGTGTGAGGTCTTATTTATGAAATTGGAAAAGAAAAAGAAGTCATGTTCCCTCACATAGCTAGAGTTCATTGAAGAAAACGAATTTGCATTAGCATATTTGCATTGCTTGGTTGGGTCAAGAGTCCTCACATCATTAAAGTTTCATCCATTATTTTTGGACCTAAGCAACAACCATTGAAAATAAGTGCTTAATGTAAAATTAATTACACATTTTTCTTTTGATGGTAAACCAACATTAGAAAGGCTTAAGGTCTTGGAATGGGATTGGAGTGTAAACTCTCCAAGGCCACAAAACAAAACCTGTAAGTCATTCAAAAGCGTTAAAATCCATTATTGCAACTGGTGTGTTGGGAGCCTCCTCTAACACAGGAGTTAAGCACAAGTTCGCATTGGAGCAAGTAGGGTGATTACCGCTCTTTACTTGTTTTGGTGTTTGAGATACCGCTTCGATCATTACATATACGAGGGTTCTATTGGTTAACACCTTCAGAGCTTCAGGATTAGTTACCCTGCCCTTACGTGTGGTTAGACCTAGGACTGTTCACTAGATCATTGATTGTAAGGTGGTAGCCTTAGTGACCTTTCCTAGGTAGCCACATAAGTGATTGCAGGTAGGACATGCCTATAGTACCTAGGGCATAAGTTCGTTCATGGTTTTAGTTCCCTCAGAGGGTACCCGCCTTAATAAAAAATACTTGCACCGGTCAGGGATGTTTCACGTAGATCATCGTAACTACTCCTCATACCTTCTCTAGTCAATCTTGTGGGGAATCTATCTCTCCCACAGGGTTGGTTCTCTAAAGGCCCTTGAGACAATTGTTTTGCTTGTTGTTAGCCTAGATTTGATTAGGGGTGTGCTCTTTGAGTCCGAGACTAGGTCGGCCATAGGTTGAATTGTGTTTGGATTTTAACATAGTTTTTTCACCATGTTTGAATTATCACACCGGTCCTGTCAACTATGAGGAATTGAGCCTATTACAGAGGTGCAACTGTCTCTAAAGAAACATGATATAAGAGACAATGAATTTGAAGGGTATTATATTTGGTTTGATGAGACCGGTTTAGTTGAAGTGGAAGAGGTTGACAAACGTCCTCCACCAAATTTTAATCCTCTTTTGACTGGGCCTGATGCCCCCATACTTGTCCAAGTTAAGGAAATTTTTAGTGAGCCTTTTTCTTTGTTTAGTCATCCTCCCACCATGTTAGGAATGAGTGTTTTGTCTAGTGTAGCTAAGGTTATGATCCCATGATCAAGTGGGATAGGGGGAAATCCTCTTGGGGGCATCCTCGTAATGTCTACATTGCCACCTCTTAGCTCCATTGTGTTGGAATATTCATCAATACTGAGAGGAGGGGGGTGAATCAATATGAGCATTTTTTACCACTGTTGGGCACCAAATCGGGCTATCTTTCTGCTGCATTTCCATTACCCTTTTTGACCTTTTTGCACTTATTTACCTATGTTTACTATGCTAAACCTATAAGGTAAATACCCCCTGCCTTGTCTATTGGAATATTTTATTAATGAAATAAAGTCACGGAGTTTTGCCTATTCGCAACACTAAAATGAACATTTGATTGCAACTTCTGGAGAACAGGAACCAAGGCTTCAGTATCCCACAACAGATTCGCTACTCACAACAACGAACAAGCCACAAGGAGGCCACACAGCTGGAATCACAGATCCCTGAACCATTCTTGGGCGTCTTGCTGATCTTGTCTATCTGGTATTGGTGCCATTCCAACTATGTGTATTTCTGGGTATATGGTTACCATGTTTTGGGGAAAGAAGTTGTTCTCCCTCTCCATGTATAAAAGACAGTTTATTCCTGTAATTGGGGATGCCCCGATTGATATTGTAATGACCCTTTTCAGATTTATAAAGAATCATCTATTTTGCTGTCTTAATCTTCGCTGTGACTAACGTAGACCTGATCAGAGAGCTGGGCCCGCTCTTATGATCAGGTGCTGCATCTTTTCTGTGTGTATTATTTATTAGTTATGGTTGCTGTTGCAATGTTTTAATTCTTATGATTGATTTTTGAAAGTTGTAGTTAATCTAGTTTCACAACAATGTTTTGAATCTTAATTGTGAACCCTTGGCCAAAACGGATTGTGCTATTGCCCCTGCATATACCTTGCACGTTGCCTTGAAAGAATACGCACTCGGATTGATAAATTAATGTAGGAAAAAGGCTGAATAAATCGTTCATACTTAGACACCAACATTTTGGCGCCATTGCCGAGGAGGCTAACAAGGTGTAAGACAACGATTCGGACCAACCAGAGGGTCAATCTCTCGTTCTGGGGAGGGAACGAGTTTTCTCACTCTGCTTCAGGTCCTGAGCGTAGGTGTTCTTTCCGCTTTTTATTTTTATTTTTGCTTTTCCATTTTTAGCCACTCTCTTGTCCTGGGGAGGGAGGAGTCTTTTAACGCCCTGCTCCAGACCCTGAGTTAGATTTACTTCTTTCAAACCCTTGTGTTTTTTTTTTAGGAAACCCTAGATTTTACCCTGAGGAGGGAGGAGTCTTTTGACACCCTGCTTCAGATTTGGAAAGTATTAGGTCTTCTCACGGTGTGTGTTTGCACCTGGTTCCTGTCCTGGGGAGGGAGGAGTCCTTTGACGCCCTGCTCCAGGCCCTGAACCTGAGACTCTTGTTTTTTTTTTTAGCTGCCTTTCTTTTCGTAAATTCTTTTTGTCTTGGGGAAGGAATGGTCCTTTGACACCTTACTTCAAGACCAAAGCATTGTAGGTTCATGCCAAGACCTTCCATCATACCAACACTTGTATGAACAAAGAACCAAATAACAGGGGCAGAGGGAGAGCCCCAAAGAGGGGAGGACCAGATTTGGGAAGAAAGACCTACATCCAACAGATTATAGCAAAGGCTGAATCAGAAGCATCCTCTCACGTAGCCGTGAGAGCAAGGGTACAAAGAGTGAAGTCCGAGGGACAATCAGTAGATCAACCAATGTTGTCTACAACATTCTCTTGTGATACGACACAACAGGTCCCTCCAACAGTTGAAGAAACATCCGGCAGTATACCTGAGCAGGAAAATCTTATGCAGGTAATAGAGGGGGAAGAGGTCACAAGCAGAGCCTCGACAGAGTCAGACCACTCCAGTAAAAGAGAAGAGGTTGTAGCCAATGGATCAAGTCATCAAGATGCAGGAGAAGGGGACAAAGGAGTACTTGCATCACCAAGGGACCAGGGAAGTGTTGTTAAAGCAACTCGGATTCAAGTGGTAAGGAAGCCCAAACCATCTTCTACAAAGCCTGTTGAAATACCCAACAGTTATTGGAAGATATTTATGGCTCCAACAACCTCCACTATCGAATTTCCAATCAGGGATCTGGGAGCTGGCACGCCCACAAAGCCTATTCCATTAGCAGCCTTACCAAACTTTCATGGGCTTGTTTCAGAAGACCCCGACACATTTCTATTCGAGTTTGACATACTGTACCGGGGATATGAATACACGACGGATGCCCAAAAGTTAAATTTTTTTCCTTCTACATTGAAAGGAATGGCTCTGCGATGGTTCATGGGCCTTGAAGGAAGCTCTATTTCCACATGCGATGACATGCAGACAGCTTTCTTGGAAAAATACCAGGATTACTGTAAATCCCGGAACATCAAGGAGGAAATTTTCAAGTTCACACAAAAAGAAGACGAGAGCTTGGAAGATTGTGTGGAACGATTCAAGTACACCTTACAGAGGTCAGGCCACTCCGACCTAGATAAGGAAATTTTAAAAATTATCCTCCTCCGATCTTTCCGTGAGGGCTCGATAGAACTATTGAACATTGTGGGAAAATGATACATCTCTAAGGAAATCTTCGAAGGTATCTGCGAACTATGCATTCAGTGCTCGAGGGGGCTTGCAAGAAAYAGACAAGGGATTCGCTTAGTAAAAGGGTTTGGAGAAGGTGTTATGAAAGCAGAAATCAGAAACCTGCTAGACAATTTGAGGAYGGATATCCTCAGCACCCTGTCGGCACAGATGGATACGCTGCAAGTAAAACAGAAGCAGCTCGAATTGGACAGGACCATGGCAATATTTTGCCTGACGTGTAGAAAGAAGCATCGAGAGAGGGAATKCCCACTAAACTTCATAGAGGAATGTGCAATCTATGAGCTAAATCATGCAACAAGCTCATGCCCCTCCCTGCCAGGCCTAAAAGAAATATTTCAAAGGATGGGGGAAGACATGGAGAAAATGTACCTCATGGGGTCTAGAAAGCCATGGTAGCCTCAACCATCGATGGGAAATCAAGGTATGTATTCAGATCCATCTCAGCATTTCAATAATTTTAATATGAATCCTCAGTCCATGCCCTATCCACCCATGTGGGCACAATACCATTTTCCATCTTGGCAGCAGTGGAATCCTCAAGTCAGTTTGAGCTCCCCATGGGCTCCAACTTGGCGAGGATCCCCTCCTGGGCAGTTTCCTTAGCCGATGCCACAACAACAACTCCAACTACCCTCTAATGTGCCTCCGGGAAATCAACCTGCCCGTCCTCAATTCCCAATCCAACCTGATCCGAATCCTAATAGTAAGGGAGCTCATCAGGCCAACATTCTTAACCTAACTTCATATAGCATTTCCACTGCAGAGTTGTATGAAATGAATCTATGATCAGGGCGGACAGTTAATGATCAACCCCCTCCAGTTACCATTGAACAACTCGATAGTGAAGGTAAGGAATTAGAACCAATTAATAAAGAGCCAAAACAAACTGATAGAAATCAGGCGCCTCCTGTAAAACAACATCAATCAAAACCACCTTACCCAAAGAGACTAACTTTGAGTAAATCAAGCCCTCAAGCTGAATTTGATTTATTAGGAGAATTGCAGAACTTATTTGTTAAAATTCCCTTGTTACAAGCTATGAAGGATGTGCCAATATATGCAAAGGCCCTTAGGGAATATTGTTCAAAGAAACCTGCAAAGAAATCCAAAGACCCCCTTACCATCCATGTTATGGGAAAACTATCATATTTCATGATGGGAAAGTCAATGCCTGAAAAGTATGGAGATCCTGGGAACCCAATCTTGACAGTACAAATTAATGGGGTAGAAATTCCGCACTGGTAGACCTGGGCGCTGCCATCAACATTATCACCACTGAAACCATGCATGTATTAGGTCTTCATAACTTGAAACATATACCTACAATATTGGAATTGGTAGACCGATCTACAATCAAACCTGTAGGAAAGTTGGAAGATGTAGAAATTTCAGTGGATTCATGGCACTATCCCATAGATTTCCTGGTCTTACATACACAATCTTCGGTGGGCAGCCATCTTGTGATTTTGTGTAGACCATGGCTGGCTACTGCAGATGCTTACATTGGGTGCCGATCAGGGCACATGGTTATTTCAAATGGGCACAACATTAAGAACTTAGTGTTATACCCAACTGCAGAACCAAACCCATCCATAAAACCAGCAGGTGGCAAGAAAATTTTATCTAGGAAAGAGGCCGAAATGGAAGATGAGGAATTGAGACCAATCCTCACTATTGGACAAGCCCTTCAGTTGAAGATGGAATCAGAAGATGATGTAATCACCTCCTTCATGGATGATCCTTGCTCCATTTCTGAAACAAATCAACAATTCCTATAATCTATCCTAAGCTGCGAGACTCAGGAAACAATTGAACAACAGAAGGATCAAAGGAGCTACCTGTTGATGCACCCAGTGAAAGTGTCCCAGTGGAACTAGAACCAGGAAAAACCTTGAATATTAATAAAAACTTGTCAGAATCCCAGAAGAAGCAACTCATGGATGTCCTTCGGAAACACAAAGAAGCCTTCACCTGGGATTATACAGATATGAAGGGGATTCCTGCTAATTTATGTACCCATCATATATACATTAAGGAGGATTGTCGTCTTGTGAGACAACCTCAGAGAAGGATGAACCCCGCATTGAAAAATGTTGTGAAAGAAGAAATTCATAAGTTACTGGACATAGGTTTTATTTACCCTATCTTAGATAGCCAATGGGTCTCCCCATTGGTAATGGTCCCCAAGAAAAATGAGAAATGGCGGATATGCGTGGATTATCGAAAATTAAATAAGGCAATGCAAAAAGATCATTTTCCTTTGCCATTTATCGATCAAGTTTTGGACACATTGGCTGGAAAAAAGTTTTTTTCTTTTCTAGATGGGTTTAGTGGGTATAACCAGATCCAGATAGCCCCTGAAGATCAGGATAAAACCACTTTCACATGCCCCTGGGGAACATTCGCATACCGGGTCCTTCCTTTTGGCCTGTGTAATGCTCCTGCAACGTTCCAGAGGGCAATTTTGGGAATCTTCTCTGATTTGGTAGACGACAGTGTTGAAATTTACATGGATGATTTTACCCCATATGGGGATTCATTTCTTGAAGGGCTGAAAAATTTAGAAAAAGTTCTTGAAAGGTGTATACAAGCGCGTGTCTCTCTGAGTACGGCAAAATGCCACATGATGATGAAAGAGGGAGTTGTTCTGGGACATTTTCTCTCAGCTAAAGGAATCAGGATGGACCCAACAAAGACAAAGGTAATTCAACATTTCCTGACACCCAAAATGCCCACGTAGGTATGCATCTTTATTGGTTGTGCTGGTTATTACAGGTGTTTTATAGAAAATTTTGCTAACGTAGCACATCCACTTTTTCAATTGCTAACAAAAGATTCAGATTTTGTGTGGACAGAGGACTGTGATACAGCCTTTACAAGAATTAAGGAATTGGTCTGTAGTGCTCCGATCCTTAGAGGGACGGACTGGGCATTACCTTTCCATATTCATACAGATGCTTCCCAAACAACGATTGGTGCAGTATTGGGACAACAAGAGGACAAACTACCATACGCAGTTTACTATGTTAGTAAGAATTTGGCTCCCGCTGAATTAAACTACACAGTGATTGAGAAAGAGTTCCTTACTGTCATTTATGCCATCAACAAATTTCGGCACTACATTACCGGGTATCCTACCTTTTTGCATACTGATCATGCAGCTATCAGGTATTTAATGAATAAACCTGTTACCCCTGGTCGTATTACAAGATGGCTTTTTCTACTACAGGAATTTGATATTATTATAGTAGATAAACCAGGGAAGGACAACGTGGTTGCGATTTCTTATCTAGGATAGAACATGATGGTAAGAATACACCAATTGAAGATAATTTTCTAGATGAACATCTTTTTGCAGTATCTGCTAACACTCCATGGTATGCAGATATTGCTAATTATCTTGCTACAGGGAAGGTGCCTCGTCATCTGTCATATAAGGAGCAAAGGAATATTATTCACCAGAGTACCCGATATTCATGGATGGCAGGATATCTCTTTCATATAGGGGTTGACCAATAGATTCGACGTTGTGTAGCAGAAGATCATATCTATGAGATACTAAAGGCTGCACATGATGGACCCTGTGGAGGACATTTTGCAGATAAAAGAACAGGTCACAAAGTGATGCAAATGGGATATTATTGGCCCTCCATCTTTCGTGATGCTGGGGATTATATCCGAAGGTGTGATAGCTGCCAACGGATGGGACAACCTGGGAAAGCAGATGAAATGCCTCTACAGCCCCAGATAGTCCTCGAACCATTTGAAAAATGGGCCATTGATTTTGTTGAACCCTTCAACCCACCTTCTCATCAGAAAGCTTACATACTGGTCTGCACTGATTATGTAACTAAATGGGTGGAAGCTAGAGAGGTCATAAGGGCAATAGAGCAAGTAGTGGCAGACTTTCTTTTTGAAGAAATATTTGCCCGATATGGTACTCCAAGGGAAATTGTGTCGGATGGAGGATCACAATTCACATCTCACATGATAGGAAAGCTGATGCAGAAATATGGGGTCAAACATAGAGTGACAACCCCCTATCACCCCCAGGTGAACGGGCAAGTAGAAAGCACAAACAAGGTATTGGAAAATATCTTGACAAAGACAGTAGCAAGTCATCGCCGGGATTGGGCACAAAAACTCCTAGAAGCTTTATGGGCATATAGAACAACATGGCGGAACACAACTGGGTTTTCTCCATTTGAATTAATCTATGGGAAAGTCCCCTTGTTTTCAATGGAATTTGAGATTAGTACACTCAGAACAGCTCTAGAAGTAGGCCTAGACCTACCAAAAGCACAAAAACATCGACTGGAACAACTGAATGAGTTGGACGAGATTCGATCAGTAGCTGTCCAGAAGACCACTGCTGTTCAACAACAGAGAATGAAATGGCATGATAAATTTATCAAAAGTAAGGTGTTTCATGTGGGAGATTGGGCATTACTTTATGACTCTCGATTTAAGGATTTCAAAGGCAAGCTTTGCACTCACTGGATGGGGCCATATCAAGTGGATGCAGTGTTCGACAATGGAACGGTTAGATTAATTACAATAGATGAGAATCATACCTCGTTCTTAGTAAACATACACCGTCTAAAACTATACCATCGTCCAGCCTCTAGAAATGCTTTTGTCAAACACCTTTATGATTCATCTGATTTAATGGTTGTTGGGATGAAGGACACTCTCACTCTACCTTATTAAAAATAGATAAAAAATAATAATATATTGTTATTTCTTACTTGTTTGTATTTTGCAGGAACAAAAAAGGAATATGGCCAGGAGAAATGTAACACTCGGCGTTGTTACTCCACCAGTGCTGGTATAAAGATGTTTTTGTTACTCCGCTGGTGTGTGCTAATCACTCCGCTAAGTGTTGTTACTCCACTGGTGTGTGCCATTACTCCACTAGTGTTGTTACTCCACTAAATGTTGTTACCCTGTAACTGCTGTTACTCCGCCAATGCCATTACTCCACAAATGTTGTTACTCCGTTGATGTCGTTACTCTGCAACTGCTGTTAATCCGTCGGTACCGTTACTCCGCAACTGTCGTTACTCCACTGATGCTGTTATGCTGCAACTGCTATTACTCCATCGGTACCATTACTCCGCAACTGTCGTTACTCCGTCGATGCTGTTACGTCGCAACTGTTGTTACTCCGTCAGTGTTGTTACGCCGTAACTGCCACTACTCTGTCATTGCCATTACTCCGTAACTGCCACTACTCTACCGTTTCCATTACTCCATTGTTGTTGTTACTCGTTGTTGCTGTTACTCCTTGCTGCTATTACGCCCTATTGCCTTTACTCTGTCAGACATTTCGCTGTCACTCCACCATAAGGTAGGTCCCCAGGTACGTCTTTGCCGACTTTTATGGATTTAATTAAAATATTCCAAAAAGACATCAAAACATGCCATAGACGGCCATGATTAAGTTGGGGGGGAACCGTCATAATAAATGACGACATACCACGAAAAAGCATTTATGACACACGATCCTCACTAAACAGAATCCAATGATTTCAATACTTCGTAATCATAAATTTGATATGTTGGAATGCATATTCGTACACGCAGAGTCATAATCAGTCACCCCCACAACACGCTGCATTAAATCTCTAAAATATCCAATAGTACCACCACAATCTGTCATCATTTTCAAGAGCGTACCAGTATTGTTTCATCTGTTATTCCCAAAAGCGACCATGACAATATTTCAGTTTCCAACGGTTTGGAGCCTTGTCATTTTCCCCTACCATCTAACTGGATTCGTTGTGCTGACCCCGCCTCTACAGCAATGGGTGGACGATTTGTGCGGCATGAACCTGAAGATACAACGATAATTCGGAACAATCAGGAGGTATGGCAGGTCTTTGAGAACGTGGGCTAAAATGTTTACTTTGACAGGTTAAAAGGGTCGAATGAAGAAATTGCGGCAAAATTTGCACTCAATTTAAGAGAAGAAAGCTCTCGGGTCCACGGAATTGAAATCCCTATGACAGTGGAAGCCATTGTAGAATTCAATGGACTCCCTCAAAATGGACAGCGATGGTTTTCAAGAAGGACTATCCTTCCGGAGTTTCCTGAAGCCTTTTTACAGGCAGGAGAAAGTATCGTGCAGAAGGGTTGGGGATATGACCGAAACTCGCTACCGCATCCATGGGGAGGAGTAGCAAAGTTTGTCATAAAATATATGACTTGCGAAGGGAGATACTCCACTGTATTCAAATACCATCTCCGAATACTAGCTCACCTGCGATTTCCCCAAACAGAGGATTTCTCACTAAATGTGTCGTATTTCTTATTGAAAAGCCTTTACCTAATGGCACATTCCACTCAGGGGTCGCGACAGGTATCAACGGTCATCACCCACCATGGGCTAGTTCAGTTGTTAGTAATGAATGCCATCAGACGAATCTCGATCCCGTGGGAACTGTTTTGGGATTCCACAGAGGAAGAAGTAGCAGCTGCTGTGGCTGCTAGGGAAGATGAACCAGAAGCCACGGAGGAGAAAAATACATGAGAAGATGATTATGTTGACCAAGAGGAACCGGAAGAGATGGAGGTGGGAGCTGAAGAATTTTAAGAAGAAGCCGCTCCCCAAGAGAAAGCCGAGACCATGGAACCAATGGAAGATGTGGGAGTTGACACAGAAAGGCCCACTAGTACCATAGCCGAGGCTGTCCCATAAGAACCAGCCTCGCCTATGGAACTAGCATAGCAATTTGATACTGCCACCATGGAGTCGATGGAGGAGGATAACCTGAATGAAGAAGAGGTCGTGACCACCCTGACCATAGAACCCATGGAAGAAGAGGAATGAGAACAAGAAGGGCTCGGAGCTAGGGAAGCCATGGAACCCGTGGAAGAAGTGCTGGGAGAACTAGGGCGTGAGGTTGGCATTGAACCACAAGAACCAGTGTCGACCTCGGGACTGAACATTGAAGATCCTTGCCAGTTCTCCTTTTTCTCCTTTATCCCAAGAGGAGCAAGGCGAACTCATTCCCCTCGGTGCACAGAAGTAGGTCTTACCATTCCTCCAGTTTTGAAGTTATCACAAAGGCCACAACCGTGTTGGGCGGATGCTACTCAGGCGACAGGCACTTCGAAGCCTGAAAAGAGAAAAGAGATAGAGGTCCCTGAGGCTAGAGAACTAGGAAGGATTCCAATAGACACTTTAGCAAGAGAGAGTCTTGCAAGGGCACCACCATTCGCGGTGAGCATGCAACAAAGGGAAGTAACCATTGGCGAAGAGGAGGGACCAAGCGAAGCGGTCCCGACGAATGAGCCAATGGAAAAGCTAGGTGAGAAGGTCATGAAGCAAGAAATAATTGAAGAAGAGCAGGCAGTGGGAGAAAACTCGACAGTCGGCACAGTAGAAGCCATCCCGAGAAATTTACCTCCAGCCACTGAACCCGAGGAAGTTTTGGTTAAGAAGGAATGGGTGGAGCTGTGTGAACAATGAAGACTCCCAGTCAGACAAAAATACTGGCTGCAATTTAAGGAGATGATGCGGCTTAAGACAGAGGTCAGGAAACTAAGGAAACAGGTACACAAAATGTAGAAGTTGATGAAGAAATACAAGCAACAAGCTAGAAAGTCCAAGGCCATAGGAATAGAAGCAGAGACTCAGACAGACCAGGTAGCCATAACCTCTGCTGCTACTCAAACATACCTGATCGAGTGATTGTTTGAAGACCGTGAGTATGCCTTAATGGTCGAAGTGCAGATTTGGAAATATACTACAGTTCAGTATCAAAATGAGGTCAGAAGAACTCAGGAACGAGCCTCCAGAACCATTTTTGAATATGTGGAGCGTATAGACATCATGAGATTAAGGCATGCGAAGCAACAGCTTAAGACGGAGCAGCTGGAAAAGCAAGTGGCAGAGCTGAAAACTGATAAGGAGCAGATGTTCAATTTGGTGCAAGAGGTGATGGCATGTCACCCCACTGCTTCTTCTTATTCTTTATTCTTACATGAACGTTTTCTTTTATTCTGCATGGAGAGCATAAAAAATGAGATTAGTCATAAAATAGAAGATGGTGTACAATTCCTCCGAATAATGAGGCACCACGACGTGCCAACTCAACATTTGATGTGTGAATTTTACCTGCATGGGTATCTGGTGCGCCTGGATAGAGAATTCAACCCAGTCCCATATGTGGGGGATATTCATTTAAGGGCCCTCACCTCTTACACTTTCAACCAGATCAACTGGCAGAAGTCTTTTAACACATTTGAATCTAATCAGGTTACAAAGCCGTTTATAGTAAGAGGAGAACCTGAGAGGTCAGTCACCATGTTCACTAAACACAACACCTTTTTTGGAGTTGAAGGGAATAGAGACAGAATGCCGAGGACACAAAATTGGTGCCTTGATCTTTGTGTCAAGAAAATAGTCACATTTCATGAAGAGTCCCTTGATTGCTGTTAGAAAAGGTGGATGATGTCACCTATAGCTGTCCGGAAAAGGGAACCTTTTGGGGCACCAAATTTTGCACGAGTGCTCCCCAGAGTGCCCAGATATGTGGCATGTGTCCGAACACGTGGGGTCCAGTGGATGGGAATCTGGTTTCAGTTTCCCATTATTTGGTTGCCAGTAGAAAACTACACTCCAACGTATATCGTCTCGGAAGATTGGTGGAAAGAAGTCCTCATTTCAGATGGTTTTAAAGTTCCAGGGACAGAGATGGCCGAAGAGTATGATCTCGCCCATTTTCAGGAAGCCAACAGTCAGCGAAATCCAGACCTGCGGAGGCGGCAAACTGCATGAGGGCATGCAAAAGGCTAGTTGGGGGGAGACGTTGGGCACCAAATCGGGCTATCTTTTTGCTGCATTTCCATTACCCTTTTTGACCTTTTTGCACTTATTTACCTATGTTTACTATGCTAAAACTATAAGGTAAATACCCCTTGCCTTGTCTATTGGAATATTTTATTAATGAAATAAAGTCGCAGAGTTTTGCCTATTCGTAGCACTAAAATGAACGTTTGACCGCAACTTCTAGAGAATAGGAACCAAGGCTTCAGTATCCCGCAACAGATCCGCTACTCACAACAACAACCAAGCCACAAGGAGGTCACACAGCTGTAATCACAGATCCCTGAACCATTCTTGGGCGTCTTGCTGATCTTGTCTATCTGTTACACATTATTTTCGTCATCCATATGATCGTTAATGATGTAAACCTATCTGTTGCCTTCAGAGGGGTCAGTGGCCTGAGTTCCTAAAGAGAGAAGGGAAAATAACTTTTCCTGAAATGGCATTTTCCTATGTGAAAAAGGATGTTCACAGGTTGCTATATAGGTAGGGTGCGAGAATGACCAATTCTCATAGGTTGCACTATAGCCAGAATGCGAACAGTTCACAGGTTGCACTATAGCTAGGGTGCGAGAATTCCAGCACGTGGGAAAAACGAACATTTTCTCGAATCTTCTAGAAGGAGAAGCTTCTATGGTGAGGTGGCATCCGAATGGTTTGGATCTTACTCGCTTTCATGATTTAGTGGGATCATCCTAACCTCCTCACCTTATCCTCTTCAACTTATAAAAGGAGAGGAGCTCTCAGGGAGAAGGGGTTCTAGGCTTTTGTTAGCTTGAGTTAGCTTGTGGGTTCTTTGGCTTGGAATTATTTTCTTGGTTAGAGTGGCTTTGAGATTTGCTTTGTCAAGATAGATTGTGAGTAGCTATCAGATCTATGGTTTCAGAATCCTTGGAGCAAGAAGTGTGTGGGGAACGAAGGACAGTTGGAAGGGACCTTACGACATCAAGGCAATGGTTGTAATCTCCCTTTCACATTTAATATGATACAGTAATATGTTTCTTTCCCATAAAGTTAGATTTACTTTATTACATAACTCCTTGATCATATGTATAGATTAGCTATTGAATATATTATTTGCTTTCACTTTGGTTGGATTGTGCTATTTTGATCTTGACTACACGAGAGCGCTGGAGTGAAGCTGGAGCAACAGAGATTAAGGAAGCGATTACAAGGTACATATCCTATCTTCACTTCCCATTTAATTCAATAGTTAGATCTAGGGAAAGCGGTATATTCTATCCTGTTTTGTTCTAGATCCAGGTGGATCTAGGGAGATTGGTTTGTGTCCGCACTTACGGATTTATCCAATAACACTATCTGGTATTGGTGCCGTTCCAACTATGTGTATTTCTAGGGATACGGTTACCATGTTTTGGGGAAAGAAGTTGTTCTCCCTCTCCATGTATAAAAGACAGTTTATTCCTGTAACTGGGGATGCCCCGATTGATATTGTAATAACCCTTTTTAGATTTATAAAGCATCATCTATTTCGCTGTCTTAATCTTCATTGTGACTAACCCAACCCTGATCAGAGAGCTGGGCCTGCTCTTCTGATCAGGTGCTGCGTCTTTTCTGTGTGTATTATTTATTAGTTATGCTTGCTGTTACAGTGTTTTAATTCTTATGATTGCTTTTCAGAAGTTGTAGTTAATCTAGTTTCACATCAATGTTTTGAATCTTAATTATGAACCCTTGGCCATAACCAATTGTGCTATTGCCCCTGCATATGCCTTGCACGTTTCCTTGAAAGAATACGCACCCAGATTGATAAATTAATGTAGGAAAAAGGGTGAATAAATCATTCATACCTGGACACCAACAACCCCTTTTAACCACAATATATAAACTTCAACTTTATCAACAATATTCAATAGTTTATAATTAGTGTTTAATATATCATCAACAGTATAAATCAACAATGCATAACAAGTAACCACAGATACACAATACACCATAATTTACGTGGAAACCCAAATGGGAGAAAACCATAGAATGATTTCTTATATATATCAAAGATTACATTCATAAGGAGGACCAACTTCCAGATTCTCCAGCACCAACTTGAAGGAGGCACCAACTGCCTGATTTTCAGGAACCAACTTGAAGGAAGCACCAACTTCTTGAGTTCTCCGACACCAACCAGAAGGAGGCTACGACCCCTTGATTTAAATGCAACAACCTGAAGGAAACACCAGCTCCCTGAGTTCTCTGGCACCAACCGGAAGGAGGCTAAAACCCCCTTTCCTTTCCTTTTCCTGCCACCTTGAAATATAAGTGTAGACGAAATTTTCACTACCACAATCACTTCCACTGTCAACCCATCACATTAACTTGTCACTATCACTGTCACTATCACTGACTCATCAACCTATCACTATCACTTTCAACCTGTCACTATCATTGATACTCAACATCAATGAAACCAGATCCACAATCACCAAGACCACCTCTCAACCAGATGCTCAATTTCACCACAACATGCCTCTATTCATGTGCCAAGCATGTACCAAGATCACCAACATGTATCATACCATCACAAGATTAATGTACTGTAACACTAATGATATGCAACCAACCATGTACCATGTGCCAACATCAACCATGTATCACAACATCAACCAAGTACCAAAACCTATACCATACCATGTACCAATCCTATACCATACCATGCATCAAACCTGTACCATATCGTGCATCAAACATGTACCATATCATGTACTAAACCTATACCATATCATGTACCAAACCTGTATCATACCATGTACCAAACCTGTGCCTCAACCATATACCAAATCACTCATGACATGTCACAATCATTCCATACACCATGCACTATAGGATATCATCAATGAAGTTCCTTGAAAAGGTACCAAACAACCAAGATCATATACCAAGTATATGCCTCAACCATGCACCTAATATGTTCCTCAAGCACGTGCCAATGCCTCAACAATATACCAAATATTTGCCTCAAGCATGCATCATAACCTTATCAACATGTAACCAAACTAGATACCAAGATAGCCAAGAATGTACTTCTAATGATGCATCATATCATCACCAAAGTGTACCATACCACCATGTACCCTTGTCACCATGCCTCAAGCATGTGCCATAAAGAACATAAGCATAACCAACAAGCACATAAGCATACCTGGAACCTGTAGCACCCTGTTGTATAAGATGTCATATTAACATACCTGTTTGGGCATCAAAAACCAGGAACAACCATCCTCCTTGACTTCTTTCTTGCCCTCACGGGACTAAGACCTCTTGTCATGTGGCTCCTCATGTGATATACACTAGGAAACCTGTGGGGGTACCTCGTGGGACACTAGCTATATGAACCACGGAGGTCAGCCAAATTAGAGTTTTTACAGAAAATACTAGCTCTCCTCTATGATCCTGAAACTCCCACACTTCTCACTCTTCCCTACCTCATATTTCGTCGTCGTAAACTTGCCAACAAATCACTTACTCACATAGAAGATATTCAATAGAATGAATGTGTATATGTACTTATGAATGACTTCTTGAGGTGTATATATACTTTTTCTAAGTAACCTCTTTTCTTAACTTTAGGGATTCTTGAACTTTCTTGTTATAACCACTTTATCCTTTCATTAATGACTTGCAACCCATTAGGGGCTTCTTAACCCATGTTTGGGGCTTCCAACTTCATGAGGGAATATCTCCCTAACCGTGAGGAACCACGTGGCGTACCACCTACCATTGGAAACGACACGACAAGGAATATCCATTTATGAGTGAATTACCTACATTTATACTTTCCTTCATGTCCTTATTCCTCAAACAACTTTGGGTTCCATAACCACACCTTCGAGGCTTCGTGTAGATTTCATCAAGACTTCATCAAATGCACCCATCACATCTGTTGAGATCAACCAATATTGTTGACATCAATGATGACTAACTTACCATCAATATCAACCAGTTTTCTAGGTATTCTAGACTTCTCCAAGGGTTGACATCAATGACAACCAATTTTCCAACACATTGGGCCCATATCGTCCATCCCATTTTCTTTCAGTTCCTTGATCTAGGTGATGCCATCCATATCATCATCTCCATCCATTAGTTTACTGAACACATCTAAACCCATCCCGTCTATCCCGACACCCACCTTTGGATCTTCTTCCACTAGGGGTCGAGCTTTGGTTTCAGCATGGGGAGTGACATTCCTTCCACCTCCACCATTCCTATGAGCAACCCAATATCGTCTGGAACTAGTTCATCTTTCAGATGGAATATGCTTAGTGGTTTTGGGCTTGTCCCTAGTCACACTGGGGGAAATAGTACATCTGGAGGTTGTAACATTCCTTGGTTAGCACACCTTTCTTTGGGGGCACATCCCTTGGGGAGTTTTTCCTTTTGTGTCCACATCTAGTCCTGGGGGCTTTTTCCCTGGGACTAAATTTTGGAATATTTTTCTTGGCAGGTCCGCATTTACCCCCGGGGGCAATCCCCCTGGGGGAATATTTGGTTTTGTGTGCTGTCATGCTCCTGGAGGTGACACCATCCCAATAGGAACTCACTGTTCAGGAACTCCCCAACCCTCTAGTAGTACCAACATACGGGGACAACAAGGTCCATCAGGGATAGTAGATACTTCACCTCCCTCCCAATATTCATTTGCATTGTTGCCTTTCCTCGCAACATTTTATTAACCAGATTTGTCACGGTTAATGAATGAACCTATAGCCCATGACCCTTCATGGCCAACAATGTCACAAGCTACCTTCATATATTCTAAAATTCGACGAAAAGTCAGGAGAGGACCCTCTACACACATCATGACATACCACTTATGGTGTTCATCCAACTCGTTGGTGGATGATAGTATCCGACTGTGTATTTTCTAGAGATCCCTGAACGAGGCTATTGCTAAATGGTACATTGAGATAAAAGGAGGTTCCTTTAATATCTTCAACGATCTGGCATTGAAATTTTTAACGCATCACAAATTTCCCTTCCGGTATGACATAGGAACAAAGCTCTTGAATTCACTACTTCAAGACAATTCCACCCATATTTATAACCATATACATGAGTGGCATCGATGACGTAGAATTATTAAGACTTAGATTCTGGACAAAATCCTTATGGAGTAGTTCACAAAATCCCTCCTACCACCCATTTCCCGAGATGTAGTTATTGTCGGGGCGGCTAGCGAGGAGCATGCCATTTTGTGTGCAAAACACTTAAACTTGATTTATTTTCAGTCAAGTACTCTATATGACATTATTCCAATTGATCCTCTGCCATTGACATATCTAAGGAAGAAAAACCCAAGACCCCATGCCGATGGTGTGGTTGGTTCTGTTTCCCATGCGTCTGTGCACCAATTAGTCGACCAAATGGGTCATATGTTGATTACATCACACCCAGTGGCTTCTATCACTAATGGTAAAATTGTTGCAGTCCCCTCTCAAACCTCCGAGGTGAATTCAATATAGTTCATGCAACCGAAGAATCCTTAGCAACTTGAACGCAAGAAGAAACATAACAAGAAAAAAAATTCCAACAATGAGAAAGGGACTTCCTCCACCCAAAACACCCAGGAGGGAGGCACTAATGATTTGTGGGGAGGACCACCCTACTCACCAATGTACTCAAAATAATGAAGTCCATAGGTTTTTGGCGCAACATCGCCCCCCCCCAACAACCTGCTATCTTAACCCGTCCTTTCCCCCCTCAACCTGAAAACATGATTTCCACAAACCCTGCCCCTCTGCAAGGGGTATGGAAGGTACCCCTCACTAGGATGGGTCTACCTCTAATGATTTTGTGTTCATGTGTGACCACACAATCAACTTGTAGACTCTTCCCAAGAACTATGACATTCCCGAGCCTTCTTATGCTGCCCCAAAAGCAACATATTCTTCCCAGCATGGTGGCCCTCTGTAGATAGAGAAGCCATCTTTTGAAGCTCTGCTTCTGCTCTTGATGGGCATTCTTCGACGCATGACACATAATCCTAACACATGGGCTGCCCCCAACTACAGTATTGTGGAATAATTGGCCCAGGCACCTTGTTCCATGTTTGTGCTTGAAGTCCTCCAAAGTTGCCCCACACAGCGAAAAGCCTTGTTGTCTAATATAGGCAGGGTTGATCCCTTGGAGTCGAGTTTGATAACCTTTGATACCAGTCAGGTTACTCATAGGCTAACCCATTAGGTTTCATTTCAGATCATAGTGTGATCGTTGGGGAAAAACATCTACCAGACAGTGGTGGATGAATTATCCTTGACATGCATCATGTCCATTTCTTGTTGGAAGGTTCTTGGCTCTCCTAAAATTGAGACGTCTGCAACACTATTGAAATGTTTTGAAGGACACATGTTCCAACCCCATGGAATTATTATTGCCTTACCCATCGAGTTAGGTGGTAAGATTGTCTCAGCTGACGTGGAGGTTGTTGACGCACCTCTTGAGTACAATCTGTTACTTGGGTGTACTTGGTTCTATGATATGACTGCATTTTTCTCGTCGATATTTAGGGTCCTACGCTTCCGTCATCAAGGGAAAATTGTTACGATTAATCAACTCATTTTTACCCCAGACCTTGGATCCAATACATGGTATAATGTACCCTTTTTCAGTGATACCACATAGTCTTATATGAACGTTTGTGTTGGGATGTTCAAAGATACTTCGTTGATGGGAGTATTTCCCCTCCCCCCCATCTCCCACTACAAACATCACTCCTATCTGTTAAAATATTCGATGTGATTGTTTTACCATAGACAATATCACTATTGTCACCCAACCATAGGCACACAACCACCCCTGAGCACCATAACCTTTTCTAGATAGAATGATTCCAAAAGTAGCACTAGAACCAACATATAACAAAGAGAGCTCATCCATCTCCAAAGATATCTCACCAAACAAAAAGTCCCAAAGCCACAGAACAAGAACAATACTCAACTACAACAGTTGCAATTGCAGTTGTACTTACCAAGAATACCACCAAGAAATATCACCAAGAACACCATCAAGAGATACTAGAGGATAGGGTGCACATATTAGGCTAGATGACACTAGAGAGAGAGAGAGACCAAGAACCATCCTAGAAGATCCCCCTTCCATCCTTGCAGCTGCAGCTCCAAACTTGCGCCAGACTTGCTTGAGAGAGTGTGTGAAGTGTGTGTGTACAAATGAGCTAGATCATCTCTTATTTATAGTGTTTATTTTCACTTGTCTGGGACAACTTGTCCTTTTAGAATATAATACTATAATATTAATTATTTTACTGAGCCGACTTGTCTTCTAGGGTTTCTACACATCTGTTTAGGGTTTCTCTTGCTTCCAGAATATTCTATTCTAGCCAAAGGTTACACATGGAGGTTAATATCTCCCACAACTACCATAATATGAACACTCCCTCCTACCTAGGGATGTATTAACAAGTAGCATCATCATGGCCACACGTGCTATCTCATGATCACGTAGATAAACTCACGAGCAACATCACCACTATCAGTATCATCTGATAACATCAACTGCATCATCTCTCGAGGCCATACTGCATCTGAGTAATAAGGCATGATGCTGAATAAGTCACTCATTCGACGTAGTGATACTGTAATGTACCCAACCACCCACAGGCTGGGCATGTGTCAATCTATAACATACCTAGGCACCCACAGGCTGGGCACATATCAATCTGTAACGTACCCAACCACCCAGCTAGCCACGCTACTCCAAAATCTTGCTTTTGAACTGATCTCGAATTCTAATAACATTTAATCTGAAATAAATCATGAAAGAACCACATGCATTAACCAAGATCCATGCTACAACATAAAAGAAATAAACAACATGCCATGCACAACAAATAACCAACATATAAGAACATTACAAATACATAGCTCAAAGATAATTAAATACACAGTGGAATATATATTATATAGAAAACACGAAGCACACTTATCTTTGCAAGTAAACATTCACCAACTGGTTGTAGACCAAGGACATTCCTCCCAACCATAGACACTATTTTTCTTTTACTCTCAACAACAGGTCACCCCTGAGCCAGGGTTATGAATCCACAAGGATGGGTCCTAGGCCAAATCTAAAACACACAACAATTGACTAACTAGCTCTTAGGTTTTCCAACCACACAATAAATCCAAATTCCATCTCTCTTTCCCCTTTAGCCTGCACAACCCAAAGAAATGAACACCTTTCTCTGCCATGCAGTCACTCAGGCTATTCCATTTCTCTCCAGGGATCCAATGTTATTGGTCAGGAAATCTCTCTACTGGAAACTCTAAGGATTCTCAAATGCGGACAATTCTTTCCGAACTGCCATCAATCACATGCACACAGGCATCCATTCCCTCCTAGAATGATTAACATTCTATTACAACCATATAGAAATGGATCTCCTCCTCCAACCATTCGTTTCCATGCTCCCACCAAGAACACATGAATTCAACCAGAGTGAAAACGAGGAATTCTAGATATGAAAAATGATTAACCAAGAGAAATCCCCAAACAACCCATGGACAATGTTTATATAATTACATGAAAACAAGAACAACATGGCCTTCCTCCCAAGAAGCTCATGTAACCCCTTTTCTCCATAAAATCATTTATGGGTAAATAAAATATAATAAAAACACTTATCCCCTTAAGCCCCCTCTCCCATGGAATCATAACTCCCTATCTCTTTTGTCCTTGTTTGTCTTGCATCCAATGATGTATTTTATTAAAGCATATGAAGTATTACAATTCCTAGGGACTTTGGCCCCTTTTCAACTTTACTGGCTCATCAACCCAAGTCACAATTACATAATACATTCTAGTTCATAAGGGTTAAAACCGAGGTGTTACATCCCCCTTCCCTTATTTTGGCACCGTTCTTAGTGCACAACACCATTCCAATGTTATTAACATTACAAATCTAGTATCTTTGGCCTTAATCCACATAGGCAATCCAACCAACTCTTATCTACATAGGCACTCTTGCCTAAAATTAAACATGTATACATAGGCATTCCGACCCAAAACATGTATAATGATCTTCATAATTTATATTTCTTGTAGCACTTCCAACCAACAATCTCTCCTTCCCTATCAGCCTGCACAACCCAAAGAAATGAACCCCTTTCTATGCCATGCAATCCCTCAGGTTGTTCCACTTCTCTCTAGGGCTCCAGTGCACTTGACGAAGAAATTTCAGAGTTATGGCTTCAAGAACTCTAGCCACAACAAGTCCACTATACTTTGTTTATTCCATGCCTTCATCACTGAGCTTGATTTGCTTCTGGTGTTCTTTTTTGCGAGCTTCCAAATTCAATATCTAACATCTCATCTGTATTATAAAAATACAGTCATCATGAGATATTGTTATAACAATTTCAATCATAAATGTCAAATATGTTTTATACAGGAAAACAATGTTTCCAAGCATGAGCTTCGAACTCATAATTTGTTTGGCTCTTGCAGCTGCAGGCATCAATATTTATTAAGCCTTACAACAATTCCATACCCAATACCATTATTCTTGTAATTTTATCAACCTTCAATCAACCAAACCAATTGTTAGCATAATCATGTAACAATTTGTAACTATTAATTTCTCAAATCTGTTTTATATAGGAAAATAAAATTTCCAGGCATGAATTTTTTGCTCATCATGTTTGGTTCTTGTAGCAACATGAATTTGTCTTATGTATGGGCTTGCATCCCTGCCACATCCAAGACTATCCTCCCTACAATTTCCTCTTCCATAACATAACAATTTGTAACTAATAATTTCTGAAATTTATTTTATACAGGAAAAATAAAATTCCCATGCATGGATTTTCTGCTCATAATTTTTGGCTTTTGCGGTTGTAGATATTAGTATTCCTTCTAGCTTACATCATTTCCATGTCCAAGAACATCCTACCTGCAATTTTCTCAATTTACACGTAACCCAAAACAGATGTCAGTATCATGCATATGTATATTTCCATGGAAACAATTACAAAAAAATTCACAAAGTGATCTCAAAATTGTTTACAACAACAATTCAATCACTTCCATTAATCCAACTATTAACTGGAATTAACCCATCATTCTTTACACATGTATTATCAACCAATATTTTTATTTCTTCTATTTGCCAATATTTCTATCACTATGTTCGCTTGACAGAGCTTTTCCATAATTGATCATTATATAACTACTCTCACCTGCGAATTTCTTGTTGCATTATCTAACAACTCATAAAGTGTTTTCAACTTCATGAATTAACAATACTCACATCATTTCAACTATTAGCATACACATTTCTATGTTATATAATATATACATGCATTCACAAAAATGCATTCAATAATTCATGTAATACCACTTGTAACATTTTCAACATCTCCGAAAAGTGATCTCATAATTGTAACAACAACAATTCAATCACCTTCAGCGAGTATTCATATTAAATATAATGAAACTATCCATCATTAAGTATTTTCAACACCACATGCTTTTAATAATGGAATAATTAATTACTAAATAAAATAACAATCGATGTGCCAATACCCATGGCCACAACTACACAATGCATCCATGCATTGACTACGTAATACCACATAACTATGTCATGCATTCCACTACGATGAGTTGGAAGGTCTGACTAATGCATCAACACATCATCCACACATGTCCTACTACTTTATTGACTATTTGGATACCTTCCTTTTCAACCCAAACACAACACCAAGAATATAATGCTTAAGTGCTCTTCAATGTCGACAAAGAGGTTGTAGTGAAAACATCAAATATACAGTAGATACCATTTATCACTCACATAGCGCTATGGCCCTTCCATATCCAACCATAATATGGTCTCACACATGACTAGCTCTATGGATATTCATTGTTATAGAAGGAGTATGTCTCTTGATTTAACCTGGTTATGATCCCATAACCAATCATAACACAATATACAATTGAAAATCTATCTAAATGCATTCTAACATCAATAATAGTTACATACTCTAGGTCTTTGGCCATTACCTATTGATTTAAATCTTGAAAAATTAACTGAGGGAATTTCTTACCTCAATTCCCTTCAACATAGAAGCAACAAATGCATACTTGGATGGTTGGTATCAACCTACTTGATGCTACCTGATCAAATGGCATTTGTAGAAGCTCACAGAGTTCCTCCTTTATCATTTTCATCTGTTGGGTATGTGTTATATTCTTTGCGTGCACGGGGGCAATGCCCTCGAGAATTGTTTTTTGCCTCGGGAAACATGTCGCATTTTTGCCTTGTTTTTCGTGTCCATTGTTGGGCAGTTTTTCGACACATGGTTTTTTTCCGATGGTTTTCTATTTCCGGTTAAGGAATTAGGGTTGTTAAATAATCCATGTCATTGGGTTAGGGTTTTGGATGCCACTGGATCCTATATGTATATTGTATTGTAAACAATGTATCACTATGAATGAATATAGAATATGCTGGTTTTCTCGGTTTGGGTTTCCAGGGGAAAAATGTTTGTGTAATTTTTGTATTTTCCATTGTATGTTTTCTGTTCATTTACTGAAAATCTATTTGTAGTAAATATTGTACTAGGTTAAAATCTATATTTGGTATCAGAGGTTTGTTGGCTTTAGGGGGATGCCTTTGTGGTCAAGATTTTGGCTCAGGACTGTGATAAGTCTTGTTACAATGGGAGATCTGTGGTATTGATTTTTCAGGTGAAAATAAATGGAAAACAATTTGAAAATGGAGTTCGAGAAGTTTAATGGGCAAAGTTTTGCGCTGTGGAAGCTCAAGATGGAAGATCTGTTGGTGGACATAGATCAGTGGATCGCGGTATATCCAGGTACTCCACCTACAGGAACTTCAACAGATGACTAGAAAAAGTTGGATTGGAAGGTGAAGAGCAAAATCCGACTGTGTCTCTCATATTCAATATTATTGAATGTGTCAGAGGAAGCTACAACCAAGGATTTATGGGATAATTTGGGGAAGTTGTATCAGTCTAAGTCCCTAGTAGATAAAATATTCATGATAAAGAAGATGTATAATCCGAGGATGAGAGATGGAGACTTTGGATGCTTTCAATAATGTGGTAAGTCAGTTAGTATCTGTTGAGATTAAAATTTCAGATGAATATAAGTGTATCAGTTTACTGTGTTCTTTACCAGACTCGTGGGATAGTTTGGTTGTGGCCATAGGTAGTAATACAACTGCCTTGAAGTTTGATGAAGTGGTCTCATCCTTGTTTTTAGAGGAGATGAGACAGAAGAAAATGGAAGGATAGAGCACATACACATTATTTGCAAGAGGACGCTCCAAGGAAAGAAATAGATCTAAGTTATCAAGTGGGAGATCTAAGTCTAAGGGTAAATCTAAATCTCCCGGAAATTTTGTAAAGGTATGTTGGATATGTGGAAAATAAGGGCACTACAAGAAGCAATGTAGATCCAAAGTTGAGAAAAATAAGGGATTTGAAAAATCTCCTTCTACAGAAGAAAAGACCTCCAAGGAAGAAGGAGGGGATGTGTACTTGGCTTCTTCAATCACACATGCAAATCATGAGGCATGGTTGGTTGAATCAGGTGCATCCTTTCATATGACTCCCCACAGGGAGTGGTTATGTGAATATGAAAGGTATGATGGAGGTAATGTTTTCTTAGGTGATGATTCGACAACCATAATCATAGTACGAGGAAAATTCAAGTTGAGGCTCATAGATGGAAGGATTAGAACACTGCCTGGTGTTCTGCACATCCCAGGTTTGGCTAGAAATTTTATTTTGTAAGAAAAATGGACGATGCATGGGTAAAACCAATATTTGAAAAGGAAACTTGCAAGATGGTTTGAGGAGCAACGATGTTGTTGAAAGGAGTTCGGTTTGGAACTCTGTATAAGTTGCAAGGAAGCATTATTAGTGATGGGTGTAATAGTTCCATTGTTCCTGATATTGGAGCTGAAGAAGAAAGAAATCCTACAGTCTCTGGAGAAAAGTTTATGATGTGGCATCAAAGACCGGGGTATATCAGAGAGAAGGGTATTTGACTACTACACGATAAAGGTATGGTTGAAGGTATGTATAGATGCTCTTTGGATTTTGATTTCTGTGAACATTGTGTATATGGGAAGCATAATCGAGTAAGATTCCTTTCTGGTGCAACGAGGGTAGAAGGAATTTTACAGCTAGTTCACAGTGATGTTTTTGGACCTGTATCGGTCCCATAATTGGGAAAATCTATGTACTATGTCTCATTTATATATGACTTCTCGAGAAATACTTGGATATATTTCCTCAGGAAGAAATCTGAAGTCTTTGATATGTTTAAATAGTTTAAGGCTTTGGTTGAGAATCAAACAAAGAAAATAATTAAGGTGTCGAGGACAGATAATGGTGGAGAGTTCTGCGGGAAATTTAAAGAATTTTGTAAGAAGTGCAGTATAGCAAGGCATAAGACTACTCCATATACACCTCAACATAATGGAGTTGCAGAAAGGATGAACATGACACTAATGGAAAAAAAAAGGTGCATGCTCAATGGTGTCGGGTTAGGGAAAAAATTCTGGGCAGAGGAAGTGGATACTGCATGTTACCTGGTCAACAAATCACCCTCATTAGCGTTGGATGACAAGACTCCACAAGAGGTATGGACTGGTAAGAAACCTTCTCTCACAGATCTCAAGGTATTTGGCTGTGATGCATAAACATGAGTAAGCTAGATAAGAAGGATGGAAAATGTATCTTTATTGGATATAAAGATGGTCTCAAAGGTTATAAGCTTTGGAACCCATAAACTAAGATGGTAGTGTATAGCCGAGATGTGGTATTTAGAGAAATGAAGGACGTTGTTAAACATGAAGTCCTACCAAGTAAGGAAGAACCAGAGAAAATAGAGTTTGATTTAAAGGATGATGAGTCAGACTCTACAAAAGAACAAGAATAAGAAGAAGAAGAACCTCATACTCTAGTATTGAGGAGATTGGTGAGAAAGAAGGCTATGGGAAAGGTATAGTCAATCTGATTTCCATTCAAATTTTGCTTTGTCTGTTATTGATGATGATCCTAGAATTGTTAGGGAGGCAGTGGATTCAGAGGATGGAAATATCTGGAAAAGGGCCATGGACGAAGAAATGGCAGCTTTGGATAAGAATGAGGCTTGGGATCTAGTGGAGTTGTCGACTGGAAGAAATACCATTGGAAGCAATTGGGTATTTAAAAAGAAGATGAACGCAGAAGGAAAAATGGAGAAATACAAAGCTCAGTTAGTAGCAAAGGGTTATTCCCAGGTTGAGGGAATTGATTTTGATGAGATTTTTTCTCCTGTTGCCAAGTCAACCTCTATAAGATTTATGTTATCTGTTGCTGCTGCATTTGATTTTGAAGTATAACAGATGGATGCAAAGACAACATTCCTACATGGGGATATGGAAGAAGAAATCTATATGAAGCAACCAAAAGGTTATGCTATGTTTAACCTGTTTGGAGGAGCAATAAGTTGGATGAGCAAAAGATAGGATGTAGTGGCACTTTCAACTACAGAAGTTTAATACATGGTAGCCACTCATGCAAGTAAGGAAGCAGTATGGTTAGAAAGATTTTGTTCAGGTATTGGGTTGGTACAAAAATCTGTAAGGATAGATTGTGACAGTCAGAGTGCAATTTTTCTGGCGAAGAACCTGGCTTATCATTCAAATACAAAGCATATCAATATTCAATATCACTTTGTGAGAGACATGGTTGAAGAAAATAAAGTATTGTTGATGAAGGTGGACACTTTAAAGAATGTTGCAAATTCATTAACAAAATCTGTGAGCACTGAGAATTTCTCTTGGTGTAGAGGATCGATGGCATTGTTGCCCTGGATTGTTGACTATGTAACCCTATAGCCCCCTGTATGAAAAGAAAAAAAACAAGTGGGAGAATGTTGGGTATGTGTTATATTCTTTGCACGAGTAGTAGTGTCAAGTGGGAGAATGTTGGGTATGTGTTATATTCTTTTGCCTCGGGAAATGTGTCACATTTTTGCCTCATTTTTTGTGTTGCCTTGATTTTTGTGTCCATTGTTGGGCGGTTTTTCGGCACATGGTTTTTTGCCGATGGTTTTCTATTTCCAGTTAAGGAATTAGGGTTGTTGACTAATCCAGGTCATTGGGTTAGGGTTTTGGATGCCGCTGAATCCTATATGTATATTGTATTGTAAACAATGTATCACTATGAATGCATATATAATATGCTGGTTTTCCCGATTTGGGTTTCCAGGGGAAAATCTCTGTGTAATGTTTGTATTTGCCATTGCATCTTTTTTGTTCATTTACTGAAAATCTGTTTGTAGTAAATATTGTACAAGGTTAAACAAAATGGATTGTGCTACGAAGGAAGACTAGGATTGGACAGAGTGGTGGGTATACATGGCTTTGTGGATGCAGACTGGGATGGAGATCTGGATCGTAGGAGATCTACAAGTGGGTATGTGTTTAACCTGTTTGGAGGAGCAATAATTTGGATGAGAAAAAGACAGACTGTAGTGGCACTTTCAACTACAAAAGTTGAATACATGCCAACCACTCATGAAAGTAAGGAAGCAGTATGGTTACAAAGATTGTGTTCAGGTATTGGGTTGGTACAACAAGCTATAAGGATAGATTGTGACAGTCAGAGTGCAATGTTTCTAGCGAAGAACCTGACTTATCATTCAAAGACAAAGCATATTGATATTCAATATCACTTTGTGAGAGACGTGATTGAAGAAAATAAAGTATCGTTGATGAAGGTGGACACTTTGAAGAATGTTGCAGATTCATTAACAAAATCTGTGAGCACTGAGAAGTTCTCTTGGTGTAGAGGATCCATGAGCATTGTTGCCCTGGATTGTCGACTATGTAACCTTGTAACCCCCTGTATGAAAAGAAACAACAAGTGGGAGAATGTTGGGTATGTGTTATATTCTTTTCACGAGTAGTAGTGTCACATATTTAGGTGGTTATATTCTGCCTCAAGAAATGTGTCACATATTTAGGTTGATTTTCGGCACATGGTTTTTTGCCGATGGTTTTCTATTTCCGGTTAAGGAATTAGGGTTGTTGACTAATCTAGGTCATTGGGTTAGAGTTTTGGATGTTTCTGGATCCTATATGTATATTGTATTGTAAACAATGTAACACAATGAAGAATGAATATAGAATATGCTGGTTTTCTCGGTTTGGGTTTCCAAGGGAAAAATCTCTGTGTAATGTTTGTATTTGCCATTGTATATTTTCTGTTCTTTTACTGAAAATTTGTTTGGAGTAAATATTGTACAAGGTTAAAATCTACATACATGTGTTGAAAGGATTATGGGGCCTTTCTTATGAAGATGGAGACATCCCATGAACTTGAGGTACGTGTTTATCACCTGGCATATAGGGATAAGTTTTTCCTTGCATATTTCGCTTTGCAATATTAACCATCCATACTGTTAGTGCTATGACTTAGGTTTGAACCCGAACGGTTGCGACATTAGCCACTCCTTTTGCACGCCTCTGGTTCGATAGTGCCTACCCTTCAAGGGCACCCTTGTTAGTACCCGGATTTCCATTTGGTGCCCATGTTGTGTTTTCTCATAGGCCCATAATCCCTCCTTTAGCCCCATCATGACTTGAATATTGAGTCTCGTTTTCCTCTCTTCATCTATATTTTTCCCATATCTCGTGGGGGTTCCCGAAAACGTTTTTATGTTTCTTAATGGTCACTTATGCATTTGATGCTTGTGTCATGCCTCCCGCCATTGCACTGTTGTTGGCGCATATACTAATTACTGCTATGCAGTAGCATTAACCATCCACCTCTTTCATTATTTGGCCTCTATTTTTCACTCACCTACCCAGGGAGAGAACAACTACTAAGAGTGGATCTCACTTGCCAATGAATTTTGAATTTCTCATTGCTTAGGTCAATTCCATGCGCTTGGAACATAGGAGCATGATATTAAGCCACTCGTTCTCTCTCGCCGAGTATACCTTTATCTCTTTTTCAGACTTGTAAAATGAAACGAAAAAGGTACTGAACTTACTTGCATCATTCTTTCATGCTCATTAAACCATGAAGGAGACCGAGAATACTTGTGTATTTCTTTCATGCTCGTTAAACCATGAAGGAGAAAAAATATACAAGAAAAAAAGAGTGGGGGTTTTTCACCATTGGTATATTCTCAAAATGGCAGCGTCATTTGAGTCGCCCTTGAACATGGCACCTATTTGAGTCCTCATCATACAGTTGGGTTTTAACTTTCCTATGAGTTGTCCAAGTAATATGAGTTAGAGATACTCCTTCGACTGTTTGCTCTTCCAGTGATCATGGAGAGTGCTTCAATGCCTTTTGCATTGTTTCACTATATTCGTCCAACTCTTATGTCTTGTTTCAAATTCACCAATGTGTCATGATATATGTTCAAGGGAAGTTTAATCCTAAGTCGACCATCTCTTTTTTTTTTGACTTTCGAAGTCGGCCATCCATTTGTTAGTTGTACTTTGCGATACTCTCTCTTAATATCATCTCTCGGTGTATGTTTCGTGTTGATTGATGGGGGATACATCAAGGCCCTCCTTTGACGGATCTCTTCCTATCGACTTCAACACATTATCTAGGAGAGGAATCTAGGAACCAACTGGTACCTTGGATCTTGCAGTCCTTAGTGGCATGCCTCCTCGTGATCGACACTAAGTTTACATCATTGAATTCTGATCAATTGATTCTACAAGTGTTCGACATGAGGTCCTCTATTCACACTCGATATATTGTACTAGGTACCTTGGGGTCCATCTTCATAATTGGTGGGACCCTTACATCTATTAATGGTATACATCAACGACTGGTAATAAGATGGTTTCTACCCTGCTCGACATCAACTCATTTATTTGCATGTTGTAGATTCATACCATCGAGGTTTGAGATGAATACCTTGGGTTTGGGGCCACATCATTCCTTTACAACATCCACACCCAAGTTGCAATGGAGTATATAACTTGTATATGAAGACTTCGGGGGAACTCTCATCGGTGCTCATTTTCTTCCAAACATCTATATGTTGTGTCATAGATCCACATTATATTTGTTGGTGGCTATGATTGTGTTCATGATGTAGATCCACATTGTATTGTCTCACGGCTATGGTATTATCGATGACATGTATCCACTGTGTATTACTTCATGTCCATGGTCTAGCATTTCATATCATGGATCCACAATGTATTATTTGGTGGCCATGCTCATTCAGAGTCTGAGTATGTCTACCTAGGGGATTGGTCAATATATTCTCTCATCCTTGGTGTTTGATTGTAGGACTTATTTGGTTTCTGAACCTCCTTTTCTCTCTCCTTGCACTACCTCACATGGATATTATTGTAATGTATTTCGGCCATCCACTCCTTTCCAAACCTCACACATTAGGGGGTATTTGTTATAGCCTTAATTTCCACCCTATAGGCAAGAGATGAATACATCAGAGGATAGAATCCATAATACATATTTTTCCTAAGGTGTGACCCCTTTTGGAGCACTTTTGGAGGTCCTCACATGACACATAGTAAACAACAAGCGAGGCCTTTGTTGGACACTAGTGGCTCAACAAGTGAGGCACTGCTAAACTTATAGAATTCAGAAATTATGAGGTGATAGAAGAGGGATGAGTTGGATCTTCGTGGAAAAGGCCTAGGAACTCACATCATTCGAGTCTCTAGTGGCCTCTATAATATCTAGAAGCCTCTCCCAAGCCTCCTCCAAGATCTATATAACAAAGGAAATATAAGGAAGACTTGAATAACATTGTTATGCTATCCAACTATAGAGGTATCCATCTACTACATCTAGAAGTCCGTGATCCTAGCCAGACCAAGAAGCTGGAAGGAGAGGTAAGGAGCAAGGAATAAGAGGAGGATGCATCTTCATCAAGTTGAGGCATGATTTGGTATTTATTCTCCATGCTTTAATAATAATCATTTGGTTTTCCCTTCATATCATTTGTGTTCATTGAATGAATGATATATTTGATTTATTCCTTTATATATCTGATTAGAATTAGATTGGATCTAGGATTCTAATCCTTAGTAGAGAATAAGAGAAGGTTTTGCTTGTCTTTTGTATACAGGAAGTAGGTTGTGGATCTTGGAGCTGGAGTTTCAGGACTACAACAACAAAAAAATATGAAGTACCACCTCAAGAAAGGTATGTAAATCCTCCCTACTCTTTAGGATAATTGTGAATCCATGTGTTTGGATATAGATCTAGGAAAATCATAAGGAATATACCCCCTTTCTGTCTAGGATTACAAGACTAATCCTAGGGATATTTTTCTATGTATTTAGCAAGATCCCCGTGAGCAAAAATACCATAACACCCAGCTTAGCCACACAGTCATACGACCCTGTTGCTATTGTTTCTTATGTTTCCCTTTCCTTCTTGACCACTCTCTTCACCTGAGGACAAACTATCTTTGTGAAGTAATGCACACTAAGGAAATTATCTGTCTCTATGTGCAACTGAGTTACTGTCTCCCTCATGTTTTTCTAACACTCTCTAGGTATCACACTCTGTGTCTTTTCCTTTCATTTTGTCTTTCTTTTATAACATTGAGTTGAATGTACTAACCCTAAAATCCAAAGTGATTGAAGGCTGATATTAAATCTCTTCTCACTTGAGATAAATGGTTGAGATTCTTATTAATCCCTAATTTAATTAAATTACATTACATTTTATTAGACTTTCCTAACTTAATAATTAAAATTCTCTTCTCTTTAATAATTACCTTTAATTAAAGTGAATTACAAAGGTCCTAAAGGACTTTTGGATGACTTCCACACGTTCGACACTTGACCTGTGGGGAAGTCCCTATTCGATGCTAAAACATCAACACTCCCTCTTAGAGGGGAAGGAACTTCTTGAAGAACCACCTGGAACTAAGTTTCCCTCTACTCCTCACACAATGTCCCACACATCATCCTCCATCACGTTATTCCTTCAAACCTATTGGTCTGTTTCCTCCTCAAAACTGGAAGGATTGGAATCATTGATGTTACTCATTAGTGCCATATAGTTCATAAACTTATCTGGAGGCCTGCTCTCCCTGAATGTACTATTAGGAGCCTCAACATGCTCCTTATCATCCCTCAATGTCTACATGAAAGATCAAGGTCTCCTAACAGAACTAGAAGGGGATAATATCTCCTCCTCCTCACGTAAAGGTTGACTTCCTACATTGGAATCTGTTGATGATATAGACTCAACCTTTATATCTTCTTGTTCACTGTATTTTGTCATCGATAGGGTCTCATGTGACTTACTGGATGCAAGGTCCTCCTTGAAATTCACATCTCAACTCACCACTGTCCTCTGTTGTGCTTGAATGAAAATCATGTAAGCCTATGAAGTCTTGTTGTACCCATAAACACACCCTTCACGTTCGAGGGATCCATCTTGGTTCCTTTCTCTTATGGTACATGTATATACACTARAAAACCARAGATGCATAAGTGGCTCACCTCTGGCTTCACACAAGTGGATTCCTCCTCTGGTGTCTTGTCCTCCAATTTTTTATGAGGACTCATGTTCTAGATATAGATTGTCATATTGCATGCCTTTGCTTAGATCTAAAMAAATTTCCATGAAAATGTGCTTAGTCGTTCAAGCACTAKTAAAAACCAACTGTTGGACTTCATATCTAATAGATCTATTATTATAAACCACATATATGAACTAGATCTTATTGATGGTCACTTAAATCTAATAAATCTACTATTGTAACCCCAGATCTGTACTAGATCTGACTATTGGTCACTCAGATATAATAGATCTTCTACTGTAACCCCATATCTGTACTAGATCTGACTGCTAGTCACTCAGATCTAATAGAAATGTTGTTGTAACCCCAGATATGTACTAGATCTGACTACTAGTCACTCAAATCTAATATATATGCTGATGTAACCCCATATTTGTACTATATATATTTGTTGGTCACTTATATCTAATAGATATGTTGTTGTAACCCCAAATATGTACTAGATCTAACTGTTGATCACTCAGATCTAATATATATGCTACTATAACCCCATATATGTACTAGATATGACTGTTGGTACTTGGAAATCCCAATCAGAGACCCTGCTTCGATACCATGTTAAAATATCTATTCCAGTAACCTAGGTAGATTACTTCCTTTTGATTCTTAAGCAAAAAATTACTTACTGAAATTTAAAACAAAATTTTGGATCATAGAGTAATTACATTGGTTGGAAATTTAACTGGAGAATAAACAACGGAAGAAAAATACAGATTTCAAAATACACAACAATTTTTTACTGCCCTTAAAATCAATTTTTCATTCACTTAATAAAAACTTACAAGGGCTTCCCATACTGACAAGGAGAAAACACAAACAAGGATTTGTTGTAACCTCCTATCTCAACCACATTGTCATACAACCTTGCTTATGTTTCCCTTTCCTTCTTGACCACTCTCTTTAGTTGAGGATGAAATGTCTTTGTGAAGTAATGCATAGTCAGGAACTTCTCTTACTCTCTACGCAACTGAGTTATTGTCTCTCTCATGTTTTTCTAACACTCTCTATGTATCACACTCTATGTATTTCCCTTTCACTTTGTCTTTCTTCTATAACATTGAGTTGAATATCCTAACCCTAATCTCCAAAGTGATTGAAGACTGAGATTAAATCTCATCTCACTTGAGACAAATGGTTGATATACGTCTAAACCACTAATGCATTTAAATTATATTTTATTAGACTTTCCTAACTCAATAATTAAAAATCTCTTCACTTTAATAATTACCTTTAATTAAAATGAATTACAAAGGTCTCAAAGGACTTTTGGGACTTCCACAAGTCCGACACTCGACTCGTGCGAAATTTTTTGTCCGATACTAAAACATCAACAATACCTTACCTAAAAGTTTGACCTCCTTGACAACCCTAAGATGATCATCACTTAGTAAATAAATAAAAACCTAGAAAGAATTCAATGGTCTAGTTTCTTGAGCCATGGCTATCATCTTTTTGAAATGACGATAAAACAATCATTATCTCATCTTTAGATATTTCTTTATATAGCTCGTGATTGTCCTCCTCTGAGACTAGTTGTGGAAAGTATGATGTCACTTTTACTATTTGACAATGTTTGCTTATTCAATTTCTTTTTAAATTGAACTAAAATGATTAACACTTGACTCTGATAAGTCCTTATAACTCATGACTACCCCCCCTTCATCATTCTTCATTTCTCATATGGTATTAGATTTTTCTTATAAGTTGCATATTTGTGAAAAATATGAGTATTCCCATCTCCCAATTTCAACCATGTAGCCTCGATTTTCATTCGCCAAATTGCTTCATGATCATGCAACAATTTCTTCATTCCAACTTCAATATCTTTAGTTCTTATTAGTTTCTTGTTGCTAAAGACCCTGCTTACATTGTCACTAAACGTTACCTTAATTTATTCCTTTATTTCTTTAAGAAGTTTATCAATGATATTTTATCTCTCCATATCCCATGCTACCACCTTAACTTTTACATTATTTAATCCTTCAACAAATTTTTCACTAGCAGATTTTTCCAATGATTCTTCATAGTTTTTCGAGATGTCTTTTACTAGTTCCATCAAGGATTTGTCTTCAAACCATATATGATTAAATTTGAAAGAAGATGGTGGCTTATCATTCCTATGCTCCAATTGGATGAAAATGGGGCTATGATCTAAGATACCCCCTTCCACAATCCCAGACCTATATATGTCTACCCTTTCTATCAAATTATCAAAACGAGAAATCTATCAAGGCATTTTGAAATCTCATCAGGTCCACTCTGGTTATTCCTCCAACTCAACCTCATTGAAATGGGTTCTACATTGACCAACCCTACTACCTCAGTTGATGTGAAATGTAATCTGCAATTCTATCAGCCTTGGTAGCTTCACCCTAAACTTCTCTTCTACCACTAGTAAAATTCAATCCCCAATTACCAATCTAACTTCCCCAACAAATGGTAGATAAAAAATTCTACCCCAAAAATGTTGTTTCCTTTCATAAGGATCGTATATATTCAATGTATTTGTGGGCATGCCAAATATTTCACTATGAAATTCCATACACAGACCTGAAAATGTAGAAAAATAGCTTGTTAAACATACACTCAACCTCCAAATTAAAATCAAACCCCCCGAGAGACGAACAAAAACAATATAGGCCCAATCCTAGTATTTCAGACACTTCTTAAGACTACTAGTGAGAAAATCCCACTTCCCCATAATTTTTTGTAATAGTACAATGTCTGGTTTTTTTGTTTCCACGAGTCTCAATAAAGCTAGCCTTTTATATTAACTACCTAGTCCTATTATATTCAATGAACAATTGATGATCATAACACACCCTTATGTGGCTGGCCTTTAAGTACCCTGATGACCAACCACTATATCACTCGTCGGATTTAAATTACCATCTTCTCCCATGCATGGTGTAGAAATGATTTCCTTCCCACTAGCCTTGGCCTTGTGCCCTTTAGTGTATTTATCCCTAATATCCTTGAGGGTTTCCCACCTATACCATCTCGATATTTGGATCATAGGTCATATCAATATTTCCCCTTCATCTCTTCTGTCGAGATTTCATTCCACATGTCTGGTTTCCCATCCCTTAAAGAAGTTATGAAAGGAAAATGTAAGGTTGTAGCAATCAGATATAGATTCCCTCCCCACCCCCTACCCTCCTCCTTCGATGATGAAGAATAGGAATTTTGTCCTTCCCCCCCTTTTCTCCTTTCCCCTCCACTTGGGATTTTTGACCACCTTAGCTGGGAGTGGCCAATGCTCACCCAGGACTAAATTTGTGTTTGGAAAAATATTCTAATAGGGGTTTGAAGACTTACCAATTACATCGGGGTCATTAATAATCCTCTCAGCCTAAGAATATCCATCTTCAATCTTTATCTCACCTTCTGTTGAACTGTAATATTATCTAGTCACTCTAATGCATCTGAATGAGGATCCTTTTTGAAGCCACAATCAACATCATCAATAGTGGAGATTATGTTTCATCTTGCCTCATGCACTTTCATTGGGCCCAAAGACTCTAATTTTTATATAATCTCAAAACTAGTCACCAAATACAAAGACAATGATTTATCCCCTCCAATACCCTATGCTTTCATACCCACTTCAACCAAGTTTTGATTAGGATTTTACCCAAGTTTCTTTTTCCAAACATGACAAAAGAAAGACACACATAGTCGATAACAAGGTGACCATAATCATGGCATCTAGCACATCTAAAGGGGGTATTAGTGTAGTCAAGTACCCAAGAATGCACCATATCGCTTGCAACAATGTTGATACTTTAACCTTGATCTAATGTCTATATCCACATACACCTTTTCTACCAACTGATGAACATTGGATTTGTAAGCATGATCCACCAAGATCATTTTCCCAAGCAAATTACCCAAGTCCCTTGTTAGCGACCTAACCTCCCTAACCCCTCAAGTAGATAGAATGATATGTTTTCTATGTGATAAAGGCCAACATTAGTAAATAATTCCTATGTAACAATGTGAACATGTATAATGTAAGAAAACTTAATAGAAGGTTCCGCTTCTAGAAATATCTTCTTCTAGAATGTTCTCTAGAAGATAGAAGTAGTATAAATAGGAGTAGAAAGAATGGAAAAGTTGTCTTGAGAACCATTTTGTACTTGTGCTCTGCTCTGTTGGAGGTTTCCCCATCAAAGAGGCAAGTGAACATGGCTATGGAGATAATAAAGGTATAATTTCTAGATTCAATTATGTCATTGTGCTCTCTATTTTGATCTTTCTGTTGATAATCTTATAAACAATCTTATTTATGCTCTGCATAATAACATCTGGTACCTTACAAGTGGTATCAAAGAATTTTCCTCTATGGATTTTTAAACAATATTTTCAAGCTAGAGACGTGTACTGCTGACGTCTTTAAATCATAATGGTATGTCGTTCGATGAGTAAATTTATTGTTGGGGAAGAATACATGCAAGAAATATAGGCGGTTTCTCGTGGTTACTCGAAACATTATTTCACTTGGTTGGAAACCTCTGTAACCCATGTTGGTACCCCTTCAAGTAGTACCACATTAGACAACACATGTACACAACTATTCACTCCCACGTACCCTCAGGTATATAGGGAGTCCCATAGGTCTCCTTAAACCAGTTGTAGATCAGCTCATCGGTCGCTTGACTACTATAGTGGCATCAAGAATAACACTCAGAAAGATTACATTCACGTACCTAGGTAATCGAGTAGTACATATAAGAGTATGATTGATCCTCCTTAGTTAGAGCCTTAAGATATTGGGTCGAGTACCGCTATTAGAACCCACTAGTATATCAAAGAGATATAGCATAGGGCAATCCCCTGTCTATAGGAACCCTAAAAACCCTAACTCTTTTTGTTGAAACACAATAGAATAGAAACTGAATAGACACAAAGTGGAAATTTTGCACATCTAGTGTGCGCAACCCTGCTTTTTCATCCAAGCTACAAAATTCCTACACATTTTGAACTATTAAGAATTTGGGCATTTTGTCATTGCAGTATTATTTAGATAGGAGTATAATTCCGCATGAGTAAAAAAAACAAGTATAGGGGTCCTCGAAACCCTTATTTGGGACCTATCCCATCAAATTCCTCTCTTTGCATTGATTGCAGTGGTACTCCTCTCTTATAAGCCTTTTCTTCCCATGTGGACCCACCCACTCTCCCTAACACCCTTATTTGAGACCTATCCCATTAGATTCCTCTCTTTTCCCTGATCGCATTGATCCCACTCTCTCATAATCCCTTTCATCGGGACCCACCCACCCTATTCTTTCCCACCTCTCCCAGATGGCCCACACCCACAACCAAGACTTTGACAGTCACATCCCTACCTTGAACATAGCCCACGAGCAGACCAAGACCGACATCAGTGACGATATTTCCAATCTTGCTCGAACAAATTTCCGTCTCCACCAACTGGACACCATAAATTGTTGGCTCACTGACTTGGAAACCCTCCTTGCTGCTGTAAAAAATTTGACAACCATTCTTGTGCCATCCAATGGTCCTAATTATTCTGCACAACCTTCACACCAAGAGGGTGCTGACTTCATTCTTTATTATTCATTCTAACCCCCTACTTGTGATTTGCGTCATCCAAAATTTGAGGTGAATAAATTTGATGGCTTGGATTGCATGGGTTGGGTCACTCAAATGGAACATTATATCTCCTTCATGGTATTATTGATGACTTGACCAAATTTCATATTGATGTCCTTTATTTGGATTTGAAATGCTGAGAATGGTGTAAAAATTCACAACGAGGGTATCTTGCTTGGACCTGATTTGTTGTATACCTTTATGAACGCTTTGAAACTGACACACATCAATTGGGCTATTTGACCAAGCTGAAATAGTCTAGTATAGTGGAAGAATATATTGTCATTTCTGAACAATTGGATTTCCGAACTAAAGGCATGTCTGACACCTTCTTCCATGAATGCTTTATCAGTGGCCTCAAGTATGACATCCGAGTTCACGTCCTAATAGCTCACTCCCAGCCCTAGCTTGCAACTACACACCATTCCAAGGAATCCCAACAACTTGTCTCTTACCAAATAAAAAATCCTTCCTTTATTCCTTTCTCTTGGTCCATCAATCCTGCCCCTCCTCCCGCTCCTCCTAAGATCAAGAAATTTACCAGGGCACAAATGGTTAAACGCCAACTTAAGGGTATTTGCTATAAGTGTGATGAATTTTTTTTTTCGGGGCACAAGTGTAAGGAGATTTTTTTTTTTATGGCCATGTTTGAGAATGTGTCTGAAGAGGATGGGGATGTTTCCCCTTTTGAAGCACTACCCCAAGTCGATGATCCTATCCCACCCTCTAATCCACCAAAAGTTGAATTGCTTATCTCTTTGAATGCTCTCACTGGTATCTCTATCCCCAAAATCTTAAGTTAATTGGGTATATCAAGAATCATAAAGCCATTATCCTTGTTGATAGTGGCAACACCCTTAATTCTTCCACCTCATCTTTGATAGACTCAGGGAGCCTCGAGTGCAAGAAATCTTCAACTACCAAGGATTCCATTTCATATTTAGTTGTATAATTGGAGTGCTCATAACCATGATTATGCCTAGAATATACCTTGTTCCTCTTACTTCAGCCTCCTCCTTTGCCTCAATTTTGGTTTGGCATTGTGCCTTTTTGTTGATACTGGTGCCAAAAAAACAAGGGAAACCTGTTACCGCCCAAACTAGAAGCCATTGTGGGGATGCTTTAGGGATAGCACGATATTGGAAGTTAACCACTGTTACCTTAGCAAAATATCCCCTTAACTTTATTCCAACTCTTAGAAACCACGGGTGGTATCCCAATCCTTCCAACTACACACCTAAATATATGTTAGATAGACCAGTGCCTTAGTAGCCAAATGCCTTAAGAATATTCAAGCAAGTATTATGGAAAATACTATTGCAATTTAAAAAGAGTTAGGAGATAATTATATGAGTTTTGAGATATGAAATAAATATGCTACAACATAAGCATAAATCAACAATAAGAAATCATTCTCTAGATGAATGAGAAAAGTACCTTTAACTGCTCAAGAGTGAGATCTAATTGCACAAATCAAGAGTAAATGATATAACTGAGTTATACCTTAATTATATTCTTTAAATTGGACTAGCTTGCTTCTATCCAACAATCCTAGAATCTGATATATGAATAAAAACACAAAAAATGCAGATTTTGGGTGAGGAAGAGCACCCCAAGAGTTCCTAAAAGCACTTAGAATGAATAACCTTGGGTACTTTAGCTAGGGCAGTGGAGTAACCATGTAAAAATAGCCCAAAAATGATTAAAGTCAAGTACAAATTAATACTAATCATGAAAAAAACTCAAACTTGAACAAAGAGGTGGTGAATCCCCCTGGGGTTTCACCAAAAATCTCCCAAATGAAATATAACCAAAATGAACCACTTAGGAGACAAATTTCACCATCAGAATGTGTTATATATGCTTTGTAAACAATCCACAAGTGAAAAATATGCTACGGTAGGGGTTAGATTTCACCTTTTAGGGTTAAAGTCTAGCTTTAGGGTTTCACCAATTCTGATTTTTTGTTGCCATAATTTAATTTCTAGAATTGGTAAACCTTCAATATCAACCGCAAAACATTAAATATAACCTTGAAGTACAATACCAATAGGGCCAATTTGTCTTTTTAGGGTTAGAACTAAACGTTATAGCACAAATGCTTGGATAAAGATCTGTAGAAAGTAAAGTAAACTATTAGCTTTTCATTAGACAATGGAATAAATATTTGACGGTTTATATTTTACATTTTTTTGTATAACTATGTTTTATAAGACATAAAATAAAAGAATTGAATTTTTAATCTTTTTGGTTGGTGAATGTTGGGATTTAGGACTTAGCCTTATCTCCACCTAGGGCTTATGGGGTCAAAAAGTATGCCCCTTTAAGAATTGATTACCCACATTTATGGATTAGAACTAGAGACCAGGGCCACAAAGGTAGTAGTCTCTTTGTTAATCAAGACAAACCATGAAAACCAAGGCCCTACAAGAAGGGTTTCCCCAAGGGAATGACCTTCACCAACACTATTAACAAAAGACTTGAGAATAATACTTAAAACCCTTTCCAATGAGTATAGAACTAATCAAGACAAGAGATAAGCACTTACGAACTCATTTTAAAGAAGAAGGAAGAGATACAAACAATCTTGCTAGTTTATGTAGAATCTTGAAGCTTTCATAATTGCCTTTAAAAATACCAAGAAGAATAACCAAGAAAGATAACGCTCCAAGAATTGACACAAAGTAAATATCTTCTATTAAATGGCTCCAATAATGATCTCCAACAATTCATAACAATTTGAATGAGAGGAGTGCCTCTTATATATATATGAGGCTCACAACTCCCTCCCATCATTTATTCCATAAATCTATCCTAAGAGAATAAATTAAGAGTAACTTGTCATCCACAAAGCTCAGAGACTACATCAAATCACATTGAAATGATGCTTTATATGAACAAAACCCTCACAATGGGGATGACTTTAATAAAATGTGCTCAAAAAATGCTCAAAAAATGTCCATAAATCCTTCAAATATGTCTCTAAAGCATGACCATGTCCATACCTAAGGTCAAGGCACCTCCATGAAGTATGGGAGTGACCCTCCAAGTCAAATAATGAGTCATAAAACCCCCAACATTAGGAATGAAATCAAAGAATGGTTAACCCTCAAATCTCCAAAAGTCATGAAAGAAGTGGTCTAAAGTCCATCCACACCATTAAGGGTGAGTTCCATGTCATCTCCTCAAAGTGAAAAGTCACTTGAGTGACCTCCACATCATCTAAGTGGGCTCAAAATAATCCCAATGTCCTCATGAAGTGCCCCCAAGTGATATCACCCCCTCTGACACATCACGAGTGTATAAGATATCCATGTGGATGTAAATAGCCCGTCTATGCCTCGGAGAATGTGACCAATGCCTCAAAATCCATGATGTGCATTGAAAAATGTGAAACTAGATAAACATGTGAAGAATCATCTTCAATGGAAAAAGTGTGGTACATACATACGAAAGATAGGGTCCATGCGGGTAAGGTTTACTAAACCATGGGTTGGAAACCATTACACAACACAATCACCTTTTACAAAGCAAAGAATAAGTGAATAGTTAGGGACCTGTAAATCATGTATCCTAGTAGATCCACCTCAAAATTCTCACATACCTACTCAAGACATACATGCCTAACCGAGAGGGAGTTACCACCTCTAAGAGATAGTCGACCATAGCAATAAAACCAAGCACCTTGAGAATTGGGACTAAGAGGACATGCCATGACCATCTACCTAAGGTGATCCAAGTAACCACTAAGCAACACTTGTACATAAGAACATCTCATCATGGCCATATACAATGAAAGCCATCACACTTTGGTCTCATCTGAGTGGTCACATCCGTGAAAAAATGTAGGGTACGATGCAAACCATCTGGGGTGTAACAACTGGCTTCAACTTGGGGACATGTGCTCATCTCGAGAGTGCACGAGAACTCCAAAATCTTCCAAAAACCTATATACATGAAACATTCTCACAAAATGGATATTAAATGTAAGGGAGGGGAAGGCATAAGCACTTTATCCCTTCCTTGAGATAAAAATAAATCCGAGCATGAAATGAAATGAACAAAGTACATGATTCCAACCTTTAGAGAATTTCATACAATGTAAACATCATTTCCTTTATTAAAAAATGAACAAAATGCAACACTCAATCAAATTGAAACACACAAGTTAACATAATTCTCATGCTAAAGAGCTTATTCATCTTAACCTATTATAACATAATAAACAAAACATGCTAAGTAAAATCATAAATCCAATGCAACCATTTAATGAGTTCATCAATATCTTGAAGTTTTCCTGTGTGCTTGGTCACAAACCAAAATAATGAAACATCAAGGATCAAGTAAGCATATGTCGGCATATCCTTTACCTTTATACTGCTGAAATATGAAGTAAAATCATGATCATGTGAAAGAATAATGAAGGCATACTAAGGTTTACTAGTACTATTGGAAGCTTCTTCAATCCAAAGGTAGATAGGGATTATGTAATCATCTTTCTTATCATAAGCATAGGGCAAAACATCACTATTACTCATTGAACCATCAAGCAAGAGAGGCTAGGAGGGCGGTTCCAATATAAACCTACAAGAATATTGTTGCCCCTCCTTGCTATTCTCAATCACATATATGGAAGAAACACGAGGAAACCCATTAGACCTGGAAAAATATGTAAATCCATGACTCATGTGTGGCTGCACCTATATGTGGAACTGAAAATTGTTGTAATAATCCCAAGACTGAACATGCTGGCATCTTCCAAAAATTGCATCTTAAAAACCTGGGGTAAACCTAGGAGGCCATGGGTAAACCTGGGTTAGTTTATTCACCCATACAATTATGGATAGCCAATCAATATATTATTTTTTCCATTGGCAGACTAGAGTTTGTAAAAGTGGATTTAGCTAGTTTTAAGACCATTATTGATTTTGAAGTTATGGATATTATGGATGAGAAATATCCATATCCTATATTGTCGGGAATTTATTGGGCATTTGACAAGTATGATATTATTGGCCCGAAGAAAGGGACAATGATATTTGAAGCTAATGGTACTAGAGTCATCCGGCCTTTGGGTCCTTATCAAGGACCATGATACACCGAGATTGTAGAGGAAGCGATGGAAAGGAATGTCCTAGATTAGATATACCATATGAATTATGAAAATATAGTATACTATATTAACCATATAGTTTAGTGGGTTGGAGGAGTATTTGTTAATTTAATAGTGATTCAAAGGAACCTTGAATTAATGGTAGAAAACGAGACATGAGATCTCATCCAAAAGATGTGCTTCAAATTAAATATGTTTCCTAGATTGCGGCAGAGTTGTGGAACCTACCTATGTATGATGGTGTTGATAGGGCTAGATGGCCCTATACATTCAGTAGTGGTTCTCCCCAATGAAATTTCCTAATTAGACCTTACACAATTTGGAATAGGGAACCCATTCAAATTATGAATAGACAATGTTTTATTGGTTTCTAGGGGTTTACCAGTTGCAACCTAGTCCACTGTTTAGGTTTTTTTGTGATGCAATAAATGAAACTATTATAATATGCTAAATGCATAATAATGGCAGGGTTAAAATAGAAAAACTATTGAGATAAAAATATCACTACTTTATATCTTTAGTAATAAAGTTACTCTGGAAATAAAAGAAAAAATCCAAATAACTAGTTGCATAATAGAGAGATATGAAAAATGAAAAACTAACTACAATACTATGTGTATGGTTATAGACACACAATTTGTGAGACAAGCAAAATAAGGCAAATTGCTCATATGTGAGAAAAGCCTATGCTATAAAAACAAATGTTTACACCATTCTAAAACTTAGTAAACTAGTAGAAGAGGTTCTACACATCATAAGCTTCAGAATTGAAGTTTGTCTCCAAAATAGCTTGGCCAATAATGGCTTCTTGTTGATTAGTTTTATAAAAGAGTTTACAAAATTGTACAATAAAAAATCCCCTTATCCATCAAATTCCTCTTACTTGTACAAAAGAAAAGGGGGATAAATCAATTATTTTGGTACCTCCGGATAGCTACTCATTTCCTCTTCTTACCTCTTGGGTTACAATATTGCATTGTCGTTTTATCCTATATGAGGATTTGATTCTTATTACATGTTTGGATCCCCTTCGTGGCTATTCGAATCCCCTCTTCTAGGAGAGTGCCCCAATTGGATTGATGAAACTTCATCTCCTTCTTTTCTCCATCTCCTTACTTAAGTTGTCTTTGCCTCAAAGGTTTGATTTAGTGCATCTCCTTGGGGAAAATAAAAGGGGATTTATATGATGCAATACTTTTCCTCATTCTTTTCTCAAATCTCTCCATCTTAAGCAACACTGTTTCGTATGGTGTTATGTAATTGGTAGGAGTCTTAATAAAGTTCTATATGGCTACGCCATTAACTTTAGGAAGAGGCATGATATATTTTCTTTCGACGCTACTATAATCATATAGGTCCTTAGATACCTTTGCCTATGGAAATAAGTTTTCTTTTCGTCCAAAAGAGAGGAAATGACAATTATTTTCCATATTATCTATAACCTGGCATGAAATTATAGTAGAGTCTATTACCACATGTGTAATTCCCTTGACATCATTATGAGTTGCATGCTTCCAATATCTTAGGGAAAAATCCATCTCTTCAAGGGATTTGGGAGTGAAGATAAGAATTCATGTAGGGATTTTCTCTAGGGAAGAGTGTTATTCCCTCACTTTATCAAACTGTAATCGAGCCGGTTGAAATAAATTTCCCATGATCGAATATGGTAAATGACATAAGCTATATATTGTCCCTGGGCCTTTCTATGGTGTAATCCAATGACAGATAGAGAGATAGACAATATCTTACTTTATTCTAAGACCAACATGAATTTTCAAATGTAAATAAGAGAAGGAAGAAGGTACATACCCGATTCCAGATGTTTGTCTAATGTATCGAATGGTTTGCACTTGATCTCGCTCCGCTGATTCACAACCAACCTGCACAATCATCCAACAAGAAATACCTTCATAAAATGACAAATGGTAACTTGCATGATTAAAGTTTTAATATAATAATCTAAAGCTAAACTAGATCCACAAAATATCATAAAAGATGCAAAGAAGATACATAATCACATAGATTTGAAGGGGGGGGGGGAGGGATAGATATATATTTTTTGAAAGAGAGTGACAACAATGATGATTACCTTGAGATTCACCGTTTCACTTCTAGCTCCAAGAGCTAAAGTCCTCCTCCTTAGTCCCAATTCCTCCTTCATTGAACAATCACTACCGAGAATTGTATCTTGACAAGATAATTAAGTAATGAATAATAGTCCTAACCTAATTTCAGATCATACTATTGTTGATACCCAACATTCAACAATGGTATCACACTTAAGACAAAGGATTCTTGCTATAAACAACTAGCATAAGGACACCTTCACATAGGCCTATGTCCCTTAAATTTGGCTCTCATACTTATAGATTCTTAAGGATCTAATAATAGGTTGAATGGAATGCAAAAATCGAAGATACAAGCCATGCATGACCTTCATGCAAGCCTTTTGGATTTCATAAATTGGTTTTTCTTTGTCCTCCTCATGAATTTTTGTTTTTCGAAGATCTAAGAGGTGGTCACAAGATTTTCATTGGAAGATCATGACTAGTCGCATCTATTCCTGGGAAATATGCGACCAACCATATTTTCTCTAGGAAAAAGCATGGCCTTAAAATCCTTCTATAATTTAAGACTTCTATGAGAAAAATATTCATAATATGATAGTGTGTTTTGGTCTTCTACATATTCCATGGCCTATGGTGCTAAATAAGGTGTAATAGATGTCCCCTAATGTGTGAGGTCAAAAGATAAATTGATGGCCAAAATACACTACAATACCAACCACTAATGAGGAGACCGAGGAGGATTTATGTGGATCAAGTAACTAGGAAGTATCTGCAAGTAAAAATAAACTAATCATATATAAATTATCCTCAAGTTGGACATACCCATACTTGGATATATCAATAAACATGAATTCCAACACAATACAATGTAGATCCATGTAGTATATAAAATGTAATACCATGGCCATGAAAAGTACACAATGGATCCAAGTTAGAAAAGATTATATCCACAAGAAAATACATAGTGGATCTATGTCACAATATACATCAAGAAGACACTTAGCATTGCTAGAGTGCAATATAATCTTCAAAGTACTCATCAATGAGTGGAACAATCTTGCACAACTTAGGAAGGTAGCATCGATGGAGGATGCCTCTAACCCAAGGTCTTCAATCCCAACTATGTGATTGTATGAAACTACATCATGTGAATAAATGAACTGATTTTGAGCATGGTAGAAACCATCTTATTACCGGTCATGGATGAAAACCATTAACATATATGAGGGGACCCACTAAAAATGAAGATGGACCCCAAGGTACATAGTAGAATCTAACAAGTGTGAATAAATGATATGAATTTGAACACTTGTAGAATCAAACAATTAAGGGTCAATGAATTGAACCCACTATCGATCATGAGGGAACTTGCCACTGATGTCTGCAAGCCCCAAGTTACTACTAAGGTTTCTAGGAAAACTTCCAAGATAATGATTTGGCGTCAATAAGAATAGATCTGTCAAAAGGAGGGCAATAAGGTTTCCCACATCAATAGACATGAAATAAGAACCCATAAGTTTTTGTGAAATAAGGAACCCACTAAGTACAAACTCACATAGGGATGACTGACATGAAAGGTCAATCAAACTACCGAATGGAAAACTCAAGATTAAAAATTCCCTTGAACATATAACACGACACAATGATGAATTGTGTAGCATTGACACTGACAAAACCAATATCTAAAGCAACAATGCGGGAGGAATTGAAGCTTTCTCCAATGTGACCAAAAGAATATTCAATCAGAGGAGTACAAGCTCAAAATCATGGTACAACTCCGATGACAATACTGAATACCAACTACAAGACAAAGATGCAAACAAGTACCATGTTCAAGGGTGACAATAAATGACAACTTCCACTTAAACTAAATCAAATATAGATCATAATTCTTTCCCACGTATTCTTTTTTTATGTTTTTTGATTTTTAGTGTCTTTTTCATGTTGTGATAAGCGTGAAAAAGACTTGATAAAAGTATGCTATAATGGAGAAAACAAGTGGCTCAAAGGCATACAACTACATTACAAGTGCATGAAATAGACCTATGCAAAGAAAATGCAAAAAACGTGTTGGGAAAGTGATCTCCACTCACAAATGTCTTCTCCAAGGATACAAAGGGTGAAAAATAGAGGTAATATATGAAAATGGCTAAGGTCAACAATGACTACAATAGTGATAATCACAATGAAGTGAATGGCATCATAGAAATATGCACCAAGATGCAAGTATTAATAAGCAAATGCAACTGTAAAGCCACAAAATTAAGGGAACCCCTTCAAGACATGGCCAAAAAAAGATAAGAGAGAAAACATACAGTCTCAACTATTGACTCATGGTGGGGATAAATATGAGTTCTTGTACCTACATGAATAACACAACAGGGGCACCAAACGACAAAATGAATGTTGAATAGAGCAACCCATGAAGGGTAGGAACTACCATACAAGTTACGACCCACAACAAATAAGAGAGGATAATGTCGCAACATGATGGGATCGAACTTAAGGAAAAGTGGGAACATATTACAATTAATAATGCAATATCAAAATGTATGGAAAAACCTATCTCTATATGCTATATTGAAATAATTACCTCAAAGTTTAGCGAAGATATCCATATGAAGTACTAAAAATATTATCTGCCAATCCCGAAAAATTGATCAAACAAGACTAGATCGAAGGTTAAATAAGGTAGGATAAATATCATAAAACAATATCAAAACACAAACTAGAAATAATGATGCAGGATTGGCTGACAGAAACAATTTGGCTATGGATCGATCTTCGTATCCTTCCTAAAGGGGGTCCCATAGACATGTCCTTTTATGACCCAAGGGGGGAATATATATGACTAAATGTATACGATATGACCCCAAGGGGGGGAATATATGGGCCTAAATGTACATGTAACGTGTAAATATATATGTAATATGGTCAGCCTAGTAGTAAAGGGGGCTCATGTGCAAGTGTGAATGGATATATATAAGAGATCATGTATTCATTATATGGATATGTGAATTGTATGTTCTCTCTCTCGGAAAGGAAAAAAATCATCAAAGTGTGGGGAAGTTACCACAACTTCCACTTCACACATCGAATTTTTATTAGACCCATGGAATTGAAGATAGGACATATCAGAGGATTACATGTAGAAAATGTAGACTTAGAAGGGTCGAAATTGTAGAGATACATCATAAGGAAGGTCGGCTAGGAAGACATACTCCAAATCAAGGTTTCAAATGTATGTTCACTTAAAACTATCATAACTTTTGATTGGAATGTTCAATTGAGCTGATTCAAAATCCATTGGAAAGAGAAAATATAAAAGAGCATATTTGAACAAGGATTAAAACTATTTGAGATCTTTATCCTTAATATACCGAGTTTGGAAGTTTGGGTTTGGGTTAGACCTCAATTAAGAATCAATGACAATACATAACTTTAGTGGAGATGAAGATAAAGATGAAATCAGTCATGGGGAATGGTTGAGAATGATATGGAAAAATTGCAAGGCTCCTTCTTTGGTAGGTATTTATTTGAATGGTGAAGTTGGTAAATTGTGGTATAGACTTGACGAAGGTACTAGACAAAGCACCACATGGGAAGTATTTGAAGAATTGTTCTCAAATAAATGGATTAAGGATACATATATGGAGGAAATGTATAGAATTCAAGATGAATTAAAATAAGAAAAGGAAGAGATTAAGAAGAAGGGTCAAGAGCTATATAAGATACGATCCCTTAATGAAACACTCATTAAGGAGGTTAAGAACTTAAAGTAAGAAAAGACTAGCAAAAGAAAGTGGGAAAAAGATGTGTCAAGGGAAGATTTGAAAAATAAAGACAAAGAGATATGTAGATTACAAATCCATGATAAAATACTATTGGATGAGGTTAAGAGATTTAAAGAAGAAAAGAAGAATTATCAAAATCAAGAATAAAGAAGGATCTTGTATGAAGAATATACCAAAAGACTTCAAGAGAAAATTTGCAAGAAGGTTGAGGAATCCCTAAATATTGATGAGGTAAAATCAGAAATGCAATCCAGAATTGAAGAAGGACGTCAGAATTTGATAAATGAGGTGACATTGTAGCTTCAAAAGGAGAAAGAAGAAAATATTCAAGAAGGTCACCAGAAGGTACTTGAAGAAGTTTCACTCCATCTAGAGGATGTACATGCCAAATATGATGGTATTATCTCCAAGGCTAGAACAATAAAAGAGAAAGCAAGGAAGATAAAGGATTCCATTGTATCTGAAAATATTTTAGATGAAATGCAATGCAGAGTGAAGAAAAACCATCAAAAGTGGAACAATATTGACACCCTCATTACCATGAAACAATTCAAGGAAGACACGAAGGTCGATATCAACATTATGAAGGAAGAATATGGAATACTTGTCAATATTCATGGAAAAAACATCACACAACTACTCTTCAACAAGCCATTGTCAGAGACCAACAACCACTACAAATTGGAGAAGCTAGAACAAAAATACATGGAATCAAAGGAAATAAAATTATGCAACAACTAGACACCAAGGATTAAGACCGAAAATAATTGATTTTGGATGGATATATCATAAACAATGGAATGAATAAATCATGGACATAAGAAAATTGTATAACTTGGTTTCATCACATGTGAAGCCTTTAATTGCAAAGCTTTGGCGACAAAGATTTTTGAAGGAGGGTACTATGTTATGACCCAAGGGAGGCATATATATGACTAAATGTATATGGCATGACCCCAAGGGGGGACACATATGGGCATACATGTACATGTAATGTTTAAATATATATGTAATAGGGTCATCCTAGTAGTAAATGGGCTTCATGTGCAAGAGTGAATGGCTATATATAAGAGATCATGTATTCATTTTATGGATATGTGAATTGGATGCATGAATATATTTGGTTATTTGGATGGGGTTACCCTATTCTTTAAAGATTTATTGTGTAACTTATTTATCTTGGAGTTGTGCTCCACGCTCACATTTTGTACATGGTGTGTACTTCAGGTTTATTCTAATAAATTTAGAATTTGGTTCATTACATGTCCACTCATTCAATTTAGTGTGTTGGGCCATTTGAGCCATATATGAAGAGGTGTGAGGGACATAGGGCATAAAGAGCACTTGTGTTTTTTGGTTTTTTAAAGTTGTAATTTTTTAATCCATTTAAAAAAATATTAAAGCTTTTTTTGTTATGCAAAAAGACTAACTATCATTATGGAAAGGACCATGTAGGCCACATTGTAGTATTGCATATTTTGTAGACATGATGTATCGACCTTTTATCTTACTTATACATTATGGTTTAGTTCCTACTTATGAATGATGTGAGTGATCTTCCAAGTGGATGACACATGCAAGTTAGAATGGATGCTCATGTTAATGCAACATATACCAATGTAACACATAGTTAGACAACAAATCAACCGACATCTTTAGACTCCTAGGAACATGATGGTAAATAATGAACTCAAAATATCTCTCAAGAAGTCTCACCCTCAAGTACTTCCGAAGAAGTGTAGGTTTTCTCACAATATAGATGTTATTCAGCTATGACACCACTAACCATGAATCCAAATAAACAACTAACTCATAGATGTCAAGAGTAATGGCTTAGGATAGAATTTCGATAACTGCACTATACTCCACATCATTATTGGTTGTGGGATTGAGGAATGAACCCCTTAAACTCACAAGTTGTTCAGTGGGTGATAATATCACCCATGTGGGGGAAGCGATGTTTTGAGTGCTAAAAATGGTGTTGTTTGCAAAATCTACATAGACCGGGATAGACATTGACATATGCAAATCAAGCACCAAACATGATAAGCGTATGAACTGAATCAACTATATGCAACAAAAAAAAGGATCTAAAGTACAGAAACTAGAAAATACAACATGTTACAAAGCACCATGCAAAATCATTGCTTATGCATAATACTTCTTAGGGTAGAGCCCATTGCGAGGCTTCGACAAAATATTCCCTTCATACTCCACTAACTCATAGGCCCCTTCATGCAATACATGGCTAACAATGTAAGCACCATACCAAATATGTTCAAACTTTCCCACCCCTTATTATTCGTGAGCTTGGTCATAAACCAAAACCATCTCTCCTTTCAAAAATACGCAAGGGGGAACATATTTATCATACTATGCTTTGATATGTTTTTTATGAGTCTCATTATCTAATGCAACTTCACAATGATGTTCATCAAGAAGAGCCAAATAGATGAGATGTTCTTCCTCCACATAGGTATTAGGAAAGAGTTCTATGGCTGGATTTAATGAAGGTATTTCACAGTCAATTGGTAAAATGGGCTCCACTCCATAAACAAGTTGCTAGGATTTTTTTTATCACGAGTCTTGCAATGTTGCCACTTGGGGAAATTTTGCAAAAAATTATAGGGAAATTGAATAGATATGAAAATTCTTTGACTTTTGTTGTGTATAAGGTTGTTGTTTTTCCTTTCTTAAGCACTTTATGAAATGTATATAGGTCCACCCTTTTTTTTGTCTTCAACAATGATTTCTTCATTCACTCTATGGTAGTATTCACCATGACATGTTTATGCCTCTGCTTATGATCTCTGAAACTCAAATATTTTTTCTACGTGTGAAGATCAAAGTACCTTCTTTAACTTTTGTAGCTAGCATGTGCATGTAGGTTGTAATGCATGAATTGAAATTAATTTCACTGCACATGAGTCTTCATTATTTTCTTCAGTGGTGCCATGATTAGATATATTCATTTTTCTCATCCACCTAAACAATTTAAATAGAAAGATGCAATCAATAGTGGCAATGGATCCTCATCTATCATGGTTTAGATCTAGCAATGATTCCTTGTGTGCTGAATTTTCATTCAGAACCTTCATTTGGTTGACATTGCAGGTGGTCATGAGCATACAATAAATTTTACCTCTAATGGATTAATGTTGCTTGTTGGTATAGATCCACTTAGACCAAAAAGCATTGTGTTTCCTCTCTCATGGAGGAACTAACAACATGCTTGGATTGATCAACACGTCAGGCAAATCATTGGTTGTTGGTGTAGAACTAACGACAAATCTCTTCCCTCTTGTCTTTGTCATTACACTATAGATTTGTATTATGTGCTCTTTACGTAGAATAACACTCTTTATGTAGAATAGCACTAACACCCCCATATTATCTATACCTCTCATGGATGACTACCATGAGGAGATACCATACCCTTAAGACTAAAGGGGGTATGATACCATGTTAATAAATATAAGACAAGACAAGAACTTGGTGGGAAATGCTTAAGTCATTCTCAACACATGTATTCATCTCATGATATCAATTTATAGTACATGTGTTTGAACACCTCTAAATCTAAATCTCACTGGAAACTCATCATTGGATAATGACAACACCTCATTAGTAAATAAGGATGACAACTCATAAGAATGTGAACTCGTACGTTGTGATTGTCTAGGGACTCACAATCTAAAAGGATGTACTAAAAAGTAAAGGAATTTACTGGATAACCTTGGGAAATTAATTTTGTCCCCACTAATGCCTCTAAGAAAGATAAATGGGACAATAAAAAAGATGAAGATGTGGATTAATCGAAATGTCCATCTCTAGTGATTTAGAGTTTCACCTTCAAGGAATTGATGACCCAAATGAAGCTCAAGAAAATTTAGAAAATATATTTGGTAAACACAATTATATTCAAGCTCACCACCTTGAAAACTAATTGATTTATTTAAATCTCAGTGATTTCTCTTGCATTGAATCTGATCTATCTAAGTTCAAAACAATTAGGATTTTACTTGAATACTATAAAATAGAAAAGAAGCATGACTACTATATATATGTTAATCTTTCTAAGCTTGGTTGTGCATATTCTATTTTTTGTTTTTTATCTACTTTTCACTCCACCAAACAATCTCTAAGGAATGCATACAAACCACCCCCTCCTGAATATTTTTGTGATTCATTGATTAGAGAGCAAGATAAGCTCTTGCGTCTTGGAGTCATCAGCACTGCAAATACATTTAACAAATCATTAGTGGCCCAACAAAAGGATAAATCCAAGCATCCAAAGAAGCAACATCCTTGTAAAAACATGAAAGATAATGGTCCCAAACCTCTCAACTAACTTCTACTCCCAATCGTGACAAAGGACCAAAATAAAAAAGTAAGGAGCATGAGAGATATTGAAATTTTTGTGGGTCTGATGGTCATCTAGAATCTAAATTTTTTAAGAAGATGGAGGACTTAGAAGCAAAAATGAAGAAGCACAACATAAATATTTATTCTTCTTCTTCTTCATGTGGACATGCACTTTCTGCTTCCTATTTTTCCTTCAATGCAACATCTACTTGTTCTTCTAATAAGTGGCTTAGTGATTCAAGAGCATCTTATCATATGGCTAAGGATAAATCCATTTTTTCTATTCTTAATGAATGTAATATCAAATAAATATTTGTTGGTGATGATATATCTCTTAGCGTTATAGGGTTTGGAACAATTCAACTAGATGATGGTCATTTCAATGATGTATTATGTGTTCCAAGTCTCTCATATAATATTTTATAAATATATCAAATCACTCATTCAGGTGAAGGTAAAACAATAAGAGTTTTCACCTCACCAAGTTGTAATCAAGGATTTAAAAGATCCTAAGCATGTCCTAGCAACTGTAATTGTTGATTATAATACTACGTTTTACAGATTTGACAACTTTGGGTCATCGTATTTCCTATTAGTTTTTATTTCTCATAGAAATTACTTGAGAAAACATTGGCATGAGCTATTTAATCATTTAAACTACCATTCATTGTAGCAGTTATGTAATCAAAGCATGGTTATTGGTCTTCCTCTCATTTCTTGCACTCAACTGGGACATCGATTTCAAGTAATGGGTGGTTCCTTGATCAATGAAAATTATTTCACACCTTATATCTAAACCAACAACCATGGAGCACTCAACATAGGTTTGATTTTAGTGTCTACCAACATACTTTGAATAAATGAGATGGTGTTTGTGTCATCTTTGTTCTTGACAAACATCATTGGGATAGTTTTGGTAAATGTTCCTCTTGGTGCACCTCATCCCCCTTGCAGGTTGTTCGTAGTGATTTGTGTGGTTTGCTTCCTTCTCCTTCTTTCTTTAGGTTCAAGCACTTATTAAATTTCATTGATGACTTCCCCAAATTCACTTGGGTTTATTTCTTAAAACTCAAGAGTGAAGTTTTTGACATGTTTGTGGCCTACAAGGCCCTTGTAGAAAAACAATCTGGACATCAATTGCAAAGATTAAGAATAGATAATGGATGAAAACACATTAACAACAAATTTACAACTTATTGCAATGCATAGGGAATTTAGATGAAACGTATTGTTCCGTATACCATACTACAAAATGGTTTTGCTGAGATCAAGAATCATACATTAAAGTAAATGGAAAATTGTATGATCCAATCTAAGGGATTAAGTCTTTATTTTTGGGTGGAATCCATTAATTGTGCCAATTACATACTCAATCACACTCCTGCAAAGGCTTTAAAAATGAAGCACCAGAATAAGCATGGATTAAAATTAAAGTATATGTAAGCCACTTCCATATGTTTGGTATTGAAGCATAGGCTCACATTCCTGATGAGAAAAGGAAAGAATTATGATTAAAAGTGAGAAGAGTACTTTTGTTGGATATTCAAAAGATGTAAAAGCTTATAGACTTCTTCAACTTGATTCTAATGAAATTATTATTAGGAGAGATGTTAATTTTTATGAAAGTCTCTTGACCTACGAGATTAATTAAGTGTTTTTGTCACTTTGGCTCGTGAACTGCCTTCGATGTCTATGTCATCTTCTCTTCAAAACTTTTCTATTAGTGATCCTATTTTGGTTTCTTATTCAGATGATGACATTGACGATGAAAATCCACCAGAACTTGCTCACCTTCCTCTAGTTAGGTCCATTGGACATGAACCTGCACCAACACCACAACTTCTTAGATGGGTTTGTACAACACAAGAGGAAAATTGTGATTTTTGCAGTGATCCTATAGATCAACATCATACATGTTCATAGTTCCAATGAGCCTCTGCTATTTTGACTCAAGTTTTAGATACTCATGATTTAGAAACATTTGCAAAAGATTCTAGCCATTTAGATTGGGGCGCATTAATGAATGAAGAATATTGTGCTTTAATGGAAAAAAACACTTGGGATCTTGTACCTATTCCAAGAGGAAGAAAACTTTCCTGGTGTAAATGGGTGTATAGAATTAATTATGCATTAGATGGAAGTGTTGAAAGACATAAGCTCTGATTAATTGTCAAAGAATTTTCTCAAGTTGAAGGGATTGACTATAATCAAACCTTTTCCCTCATAGTGAAAATGAATTCCGTTTTCCTTATTCTATCCTTTGTTGCCTCACATAAATGGGAGGTCCATAAAATGGTTGTTAAATCTTCCTTCTTGCATGGGGATTTGCAATAAGAAATTTACATGGAACAACCTCTTGGCTATGTTTAGAATGACTCTAGCCTGGTTTTCCACCTTAAGAAAGTAGGTAACCATCTCATAATACTTGTTCTATATGTTTATGACCTTATTCTCATTGGTAGTTGTTGGATTACTAAGTGGGGGGGTGAATCAATAATAGTGTAATTATAATCCTTTTTCTTCAAATAATCCAAGTGTTATATCAATGTAGAATTATTATCCAATAATGAGCAATAAGAAATGAACAATCACACACATACATAGTACACCAGTGTTTTACGTGGAAACCCAAATCGGGAGAAAACCATAGAATGTTTTTTCTTATATGTCTTGAAGAATTACATTCATTGGAAGCACCAAATTCCTTTGTTTTCCAGCTGCAACTGGAAGGAGGCTCCAACCCCCTGATTTTTTAGGCTACAACCTGAGAGAAGCTCCAACTCCCCAATTCTATGGCTATAACCAAAAGGATGCTACAACCCCCTATGTTCTCCGGCTACAACCGGAAAGTGGCTACAACCACCTGTCCTTGCCCCGTTCAACTGCCCTGATGTAGAAGTAGAATTATGGAACCACTGTCACAGTATCACTGTGAGATATATTGTTGTAAACCTGTACCAATAAAACTGAACCATGCATCAACCATGCATCAACCTGTACATCAACATGTAAACAACCTGTACCATAAACAAGTGCATCAACCATGCACCAACCTGTCCCATAAACAAGTGCATCAACCATTCACCAACCTGTACCAAACAATCTGTAATCAACCTATACCATAAACAAGTGCAACCAACCATGTACCAAGTATGTACCAATCATGTGTCAACTACTCATCAACTATGACTCATCAATATGTAGCAACATCATCAACTATACACCTCATGTATGTGCCAACTCATCAACTACTTGTCTCAACCAAGTACCCAACTTGTACCTCAACCAAAAGCCCTCATCAATTTCATCATCCATATATGATTTATAAATCTGTAATAGACCTGGTGTATATGATCACATACCTACAAATCTTCCTTAACTTTAAACAACAAGACACTAGCATTTACATCAAACTTTTCTTTAGTCTCACATAACTAGTTTTGGATTAGTCAACAACCCTAACTTGAAACAACCATAACTGTGTACCTGTAATGAATAAAGATCTGAAAATGATACAAAATGTTCTTCAGTGTGTTTATGCAATTCCTCCAGGTGTCACTACTTGGAACCTCTCAGAAAAGTAGTTATAGAAAAAATGGCATACCTTGCTGAATTCTGGATTATTCTAGAGAGTGACCTTGTAGAGCGTGCCCCGCATGGAATATTTGTTGAATTGATCTGAAACTGTTACAAAAAATACTAAAGACTGTAATATAACCAAAAAATTTGGTCTTACTGAGTTTGGATCTGTTATGAAGAAGTTATGACGTTTTTACCCAAAACACTTGTTTTTGACTAGTTTCAGGACTAGCCACAAACCTTATTTTCCATGGAGTGTAAGTCCAAAAATACAACGACCCACAAGCTTAATTTTTTACCATAGATACTTGGAAATGTTTCCTCAATGGAATAGAAATTTCACGGTCTGAATCATTCTAGAACAAAATTTATTGCGAAAATGGTGAGATGACATGTAAATAACATACCTTAGAAAGCATCATCAATTTTTTTTATCCTTCCTTGAATTCCGACCTTCTTTTCTTCACATTCCCTCAGAAATTCGGCTTAGATATCCTTTGGTTACCTCAGACACCTATAGGTATTCAATATTCTCAAGTGTGTCTAAAATGAGAGAGTCTTTCCTCTTATTTATACTCTCCAAGTAGCTTCCTTAAAAACATCTTCTAGGTCACCTTGCCCACTTTCCTTATTTTAGGGTTAACCCACTTCTAAAATCTCCATTAAATTTATTATTTAAATAATTTATTTTGTATTCACTTTGAATTATAGTACACTCATCAATTCACTTTATTATTTACCTTCTAAAATCTCTTAAACCACTTTGACTACTTTGACCTTTTGGGGCTTCTAGATGACATAAGAGGGTCCTCCAACTTCGTAAGGCCATAACTCTCAAACTGTGAGGAGTTATGTGACGTTCCACATGCCAATAGAAATGGAATGACACGTACCATCATATAGAATAGTATTACCTGAAAATATATCAAAACTCATACCATTATCCATCAAACAAACTTGGGTCCATTACCCAAACCTGGGTTCTCCAACTTCTCATGGCCATAACTCTCTAACCGTGTGGAGTTATGTGACGTTCCACATACCACCGGAAATAGAATGACAAACACTATCCATCTAGGATAGTTTCAATGACAAATTCACTGACATTCATCTCATTATTCCACAAATAAGCATGAGTTCTCTAACCATACTTCTAGGATAACTCAATCCACAAAGCGTCTTCCCGTGAGGGATTTCACCATAAGGGGAACAATTTGGAGTTCATCCATTTATAATTATTATCAACCATGACAAGACAATAACAATTCATATTTACATAAAACAATCTTGGGTACATTACCCAACCTTTGTGGTACAGATCTTTCTTCAAGGGTTGACATCAATGACAACCAACCTTAATCAAGGATCTCCCCCTTTGTCATTGATGGCAACACTCTGATGAAATACTGAAATTATATCACTCATACTCCCCCTAGAACCATGCCTCTGTCCTATGCATCTGATAAATCTTCTCCCCCTGGAACCATGCCTCTGTCCTCTACATCTGATAAATCTCTCACCCTCTGTCATCAATGGCAAAGGTATCTTTCCATCCGAGGTTGCTCCCCCTGACCGAACTGTCTTCTTATGGTGCTTCCTCATGTACATCTAAGACATATAAGATAAGCATTCAAAAACATTCATTTTGGAGTAGAAATAACTCTGAGTCTCTCGTGAAGATACTCAAAGGCTTCCCGTGGAAGTGGTTTTGTAAATATGTTTGCCGCTTGTTATTTTGTGCCCACATACTCAACTTTGATGTTCTTTTTTGCAACCCGTTCCCGTAAAAATTGATACTTGATTGGAATGTGATTCATCTTGGAGTGCATCACTAGATTATTTGAGATATTGATGGCGCTTGTATTATCACAATAGATTGGAATGGGCTCATCATACTCAACCTGTATATCTGTCAGAGTTTGTTTCATCCAAAGAACATGTGTACAACATGATGCTACTACAATTTACTCTGCCTCGACTGTAGATAAGGATATTGATGATTGTTTCTTGCTTATCCATGATTCTAAACACTCACCCAAGTAGAACGTTGCTCCACTAGTGCTTTGTCGGTCATCAATACAACCTGCCCAATCTTCATCTGTGTAGGTAATAAGTGATAGATCATTTCCTTTTGGATACCATAATCCAAACTCTTATGTTCCTTTGAGATATCTGAAAATCCTCTTCACTGCTAATACATGTGATTCCTTTGGTGTTGCTTGAAATCAAGCCACCTGTCCAATTGCCTGCATTACATCTAGTCTGGATGCTGTCACATATAGTAGGCTGTCAATCATTGACCTGTCTGCCTCTAATATGTAGACTTCGAATCATCATCTTTGCTCAACTTGCAACTAGTTTGCATGGGAGTGATCACTGGTTTGCAATCTTCCATATCGAACATTTTTAGCATTTCTCTGATATACTTGGTTTCTTTGGCGTATATGAAGTTCCGGAAAGAAGGATAGTTCTCCAAGTAATGACATTTCAAATTCATTCTACATATCTTTTGCAATTTTTTGGCTTAACCTGTCATCATCACTACCAAAAATAATATCATCAACATAAACTTCAATTAATAAAATATTACCTTGACTTACCTTGATGTAGAGGTTGTTGTTTACACTTCCTTTTCTGAACCCTGCTTGCTGCAGATACTTATCCAGTCTAGAGTACTATACTCTAGGAGCCTGTTTTAGACCATACAAGGCCTTCTTTAATTTACACACATAATTTTCATTTTCTGACAACTGAAATCCTTCTGGTTATTCAATGTAGACTTCTTCTTCAAGTTCCCCATTCAGAAAAGCCGATTTTACGTTCATTTGATACATTTTAATATTTTTGGAGCATGCATAAGCTAAAAGCAAACAGATTCCTTCCATTCTTGCAACTGGGGAAAATGTCTCTTCAAAGTCGATTCTTTCAACTTGTGCATATCCTTTACATACCAATCTAGCTTTTTTCCTTGTAACATGTCCATCTTCATTCAATTTATTCTTGAATACCCTCTTTGTGCCAATCACATTCTTATTCTTTTGTCTTGGAACCAGTTCCCAAGTGCCATTTTTCTCTATTTGATCCAATTCTTCATCCATGGCCTTATTCCAAGATTCATCATTGCTGGCTTCTTCAAAATAGTTTGGTTCAATTGTAGATAATAGTGCTAGGTGTGTTTTTTTTGGTGAACGAATTCTTCTTCTAGTCTCAACTCCTGCATCTTTGTTTCCAATAATCTGATCTGAAGGATGATTCTTCTCTACTCATTTACTGGGTGTCTTTGGAGACACTTGTTGAACTTGCTCTTCTGCTTCTATTGGATTCTCTTCATCTTCCTCTTCTACTTCTTTTTCATCTTCTTGTAAGGGTTGTTTCATTGATTCATTTTCTTCCTTTGATTTTGGTCTTCCTGTTTCATCAATTGTTATGTTGATGCTTTCCACAAATTTGTTCAATCTTAGATTGTAAAACTTGTATGCTTTCCTTGTACTTGAGTAACCAACAAGTACTCATTTGTCCACACGAGAGTCAAACTTTCCCATTCTACCATCTTCTCTTTTGGTATAGCATTTTCTTCCAAAAACTCTGAAGTGTTTTACATTTGTTGGTCTTCCTTTCCATAGTTCGTAAGGAGTTTTGTCAGTCTTGTTTTTGAGAATTACTCTGTTTTGAATGTGAACTATTGTATGCACTACCTGTGTTCAAAAAATATCTGTCAATTTCGAATCCATTAACATTGTTCGAGCCATTTCCTATACTGTCATGTTCTTTCTTTCAACAACTCCATTCTGTTGAGGTGTCCTAGCAACAGAGAATTGCATTTTTATTCCATGATTGTTGTAGTAGTCCATAAATTCATTTGAGGTGAACTCTCCTCCATTATCATATCTCAAGCATTTGATTTTTGAATCCATTTCATTTTCAACCATTTCCTTGTAGATCTTGAAGTTTTCAAAAGCTTTTGACTTATTCTTGAGAAAGAAAACTGCAATCCTTCTTGCATAATCATCAACTAATAACATGAAGTATTTCTCACCTTTTAAGCCCTTTCTTTTAGTTGGTCCAACTAGATCAGTATGCACAATTTCCAGTGGTCTTGTCGTTGAATATTCCTTTGATTTAAACCCGGTCTTTGTTTGCTTTCCTTGTTGACAATGCTTGCATAAAGTGTTGGTTGGTTTTGTGATCTGGGGCATTTCTCTAAATGCTTCTCGTTTGTTGACTTTGACAAGGTTATCAAAATGTATGTGCCCCATTCTTCGATGCCATAGCCAACTTTCATCTTCCTTTCCTAGACAACACTTTTCATTTCCATTTCACTTAACACATATATGTTGCTTGAAGTTCTTGCAGCTGTAGCGACCAATTTCCCTGAGCCTTATTTTCTTATCTCACACTTTTGTGAATCAAAAGTAACTTTATGACCTTGGTCACACATTTGACTCACACTTAGAATATTATGTTTCATATCTTCTACTAGTAGAACATTTTTTTCCTTTTCATTCTTGTTCCCAATTCAGACTGTGCATTTTCCAATGATTTTGGCAGAATCATCATTTCCAAAGGAGACTGATCCATCTCTTTCCTTTCATAATGTAAGAAACTTGTCTCTATCACCTGTCATGTGTTTTGAACATCCACTGTCAACATACCAACCGCGTTTCTTCTTCTTGGTTGTTAGAGCAATTACACATTCTTCATTGCTATATTGATTTTGCTTTCTTATCCATGTCGTTTTCTGAGGTTCCTGTCTATGACTGTTGTTATTTTGTTGAGGTTCTTTAGGAAGAACTGTCATTCTGCAATCTTTGGCCATGTGTCCAAAATTGTTACATTTGTAACATTTCATTTTAGTGTTCAAAAATTCAAACCTGTTGTAACTTCTTCTCTTTGTTTCACTAGGTCTTCTTGAATAACTCCTTTGTGTATGACTCTCAAATTTGTTATTGTTCCTGTTGTTAGCTCTGCAATTCACAACTTTATGTCCAAAATTATTACATCCATAACATAAACCAAAAAATATAGTTTGATACCTGGGAGTTGAAGATCTTCTGAACGGAGGTGCTCTTATGAATCCTTCTTCTTCTTGAGGCCTATTTGTCTATTGTTGATTTTGAAATCTGAATCTTCTTGGTGGAGGAGTGTCCCTGTAATCTTTCTTGTATATCTTCCTATCCCCTTTGATTGATTCTACATAACTTTTTGGATATGTTTCTATCTCTGTTGTTTTGGAGCTTGATCCCTTTTTTGTCTGATTGTATCCAAGTCTGGACTTGTCAAGATGAGATTTTTGACTACTAATAATGTCATCCAGAACTTTTGAGTTATTCTGCATATTTTTATTTTGAATATCCTTTCTTAGTGTGACAATATCTGCATCCAAGTTTCCAATGATCCTGCCCTTTTCTTCTAGCTTTTCTTTGAGTGCTTCATCAATTCTTTTATCTTCTTCTATTTGAACCTTCAATTTTGTGATCATTTGTTCTAGTTCTCGAGTATCATTTTTCTTGTTTAGTTCTGCTTGTAGTTTCTTGTTTTTCTTCTTTTCTCTTCTAATAACTTCTATGACACACATTAATTCTTCTCGATAGTCAACTTCTGCTTCTTAAATTTCTTCTTTGACTTCTTCATATTCTTCTTCAGAGTCTTCTTTGTCAGAGTATTTTACTGCCATGAATAGAACTCTTCCTGTCTCACTGTCACTGACTTCATCTTCATCTAATGATGAGATGTTTTCTTTGGTGCATAAGCTTTTCTTGAAAACTTTATTTGTAGTTCTTTTTCCTTTATATGTGTGTTTGCCTTTTCAGTAACCTTCATCATTTCTCTTTTTTCTTATGAGGAGTTTTGTTAGAAAAATGACCAATATCATCACAATTAAAACAAATTAAAGGAAGCTTACCTCTATACCTACTGTCGGTTCCCTTGTTCAGTCTTTTGACGAAGTTGGCCACTTCTTCATCATCTTCCGAGACATCACTGTTGTTGCTATATTCTTTTTGTTCCTTTTTCTTTTGTTTTGATCTTTTGAATGCTTTGAAAGCTGCTTCTTTTACATCTAGATTTTCCTGTTCAGTTCTCATTTCATATGTTGTGAATATTCCATGCAGTTCGTCCATGCTTATTGAGTTTAGATCCGATCTTTCTTCTAGTGCTGATATCTTAGGGTTAAATCTCATAGGAAGAGATCTTAGTACCTTTTGAACAATTACAGATTCTTCAATTTCTTCTCCCAATCCTATGATTGCATTCACTGTTTCATCGACTCGTAAGAAGTAGGCTGCAATATTCTCATCTTCCTTCATTTTTAGTTTTTCGAACTGACCTCTGTAAGTTTGAAGCTTTGCTGCTTTGACTTTTGTATCTCCTTCATAAATATTTCGAATATTGTCCCAAATCTCTTTAGCAGATTTACAATGTGCAACTTTGGTGAATACCATATCACTGAGACCATTCAAAA
>JASDQU010100961.1:56924-83960 GCA_032191745.1 Picea mariana | reverse complement strand
TGAAATCCTTGTGCCTGTATATATGTCTTCATCCTTATGCTCCAAGAAACATACTTTTGTCTATCAAACTGTGGTATTCCATTTTTATACAAGTTGGTACTCTCCATGATCTACCTTTCAGTGGTTAAACTGATTTATGAAGGAACCTGCTCTGAAACCAATTGTTGGATTACTGAGAGGGGGGGTGAATCAATAATAGCGTAATTATAATCCTTTTTCTTCAAAAAATCCAAGTGTTATATCAATGTAGAATTATTATCCAATAATGAGCAATAAGAAATGAACAATCACACACATACACAGTACACCAATGTTTTACATGGAAACCCAAATCGAGAGAAAACCACATATTGTTTTTTCTTATATGTCTTGAAGAATTACATTCATTAGAAGCACCAACTTCCTTTGTTTTCCAGCTGCAACTGGAAGGAGGCTCCAACCCCCTAGTTTCTCAGGCTACAACCTGAGGGAAGCATCAACTCCCCAATTCTCTGGCTACAACCAGAAGGAGGCTACAACCCCCTATATTCTTCAGCTACAACCACCTATCCTTGCCTGGTCCAACCACCCTGAAGTAGAAGTAGAATGATGGAACCACTGTCACGCTATCACTGTGAGATATACTGTTGTAAACCTGTACCAATAAACTTGAACCATGCATCAAACATGCATCAACCTATACCTCAACCTGTAAACAACCTGTCATTCTGCAATCCTGAGGGAACTTTCCACTGATATTTGCAAGCCCCCAGGTACTACTAAGGTTTCTAGGAAAACTTCCAAGATAATGATTTGGCATCAATAGGAATAGATTTGTAAAAAGGAGGGAAATAAGGTATCCCACATAAATAGACATGAAATAAGAACCCATAAGTTTTTGTGAAATAAGGAACCCACTAAGTACAAACTCACATAGGGATGACTGACATGAAAGGTCAATCAAACTACAGAATGGAAAACTCAAGATTAAAACTTCCCTTGATCATATACCACGACACAATGATGAATTGTGTAGCACTGACACTGACAAAACCAAGATATAAAGCAACAATGTGGGAGGAATTGAAGCTTTCTCCAATGTGACCAGGAGAATAGTCAATCATAGGAATACAAGCTCAAAATCATGGTACAACTCCCATGACAATACTAAATCCCAACTACAAGGCAAAGATGCAAACAAGTACCATGTTCAAGGGTGACAATAAATGACAACTTCCACTTAAACTAAATCAAATATAGATCATAATTCTTTCCCACGTATTCTTTGTTTATGTTTTTTAATTTTTAGTGTCTTTTTCATGTTGTGGTAAGCGTGAAAAAGACTTGATAAAAGTATGCTATAATGGAGAAAACAAGTGGCTCAAAGGCATACAACTACATTCCAAGTGTATGAAATAGACCTATGCAAAGAAAATGCAAAAAATGTGTTGGGAAAGTGATCTCCACTCACAAATGTCTTTTCCAAGGATACAAAAGGTGAAAAATAGAGGTAATATATGAAACTGGCAGGGTCAAGAGTGACTACAATAGTGATAATCACAATGAAGTGAATGGCATCGTAGAAATATGCACCAAGATGCAAGTATTAATAAGCAAATGCAATTGTAAAGCCACAAAATTAAGGGAACCCGTTCAAGACATGGCCAAAAAAAGATAAGAGAGAAAAAATACAGTCTCAACTATTGACTCATGGTGGGGATAAATATGAGTTCTTGTACCTACATTAATAACACAATAGGGGCACCAAATGAAAAAATGAATGTTGAATAGAGCAACCCATGAAGGGTAGGAACTACCATACAAGTTACGACCCACAACAAATAAGAGAGTATAATGTCGCAACGTGATGGGATTGAACTTAAGGAAAAGTGGGAAGATATTACAATTAATAATGCAATATCAAAATGTATAGAAAAACCTATCTCTATATGCTAGATTGAAATAATTACCTCAAAGTTTAGCGAATATCTCCATATGAAGTACTAAAAATATTATCTACCAATCCCAAAAAAATGATCAACCAAGACTAGATCGAAGGTTAAATAAGGTATGATAAATATCATAAAACAATATCAAAACACAAACTAGAAATAATGATGTAGGATTGGCTGACATAAACAATTTGGCTATGGTTCGATCCTCATATCCTTCCTAAAGGGGGTCCCATAGACATGTCCTTTTATGACCCAAGGGGGGAATATATATGACTAAATGTATACGACATGACCCCAAGGGGGGGGCATATATGGGCCTAAATGTACATGTAATGTGTAAATATATATGTAATAGGGTCAGACTAGTAGTAAAGGGGCCTCATGTGCAAGTGTGAATGGATATATATAAGAGATCATGTATTCATTATATGGATATGTGAATTGTATGTATGAATATATTTGGTTATTTGGAGGGGGTTCCCCTATTATTTAAGGATTTATTGTGTAACTTATCTATCTCAGAGTTGTGATCCATGCTCACATTTTGTACATGATCTGTACTTCTAGTTTATTCTGATAATATAAGCATTTGGTTCATTACATTTGGAATTACAGCATCGATCCTAGGGTTTTTCTTCCTAAATACAGTCATTTTGGAATTTTCACTATAAATTTTTCTTGGAGAACGAATTTAGAAGGCTAAACCTAGAGGACATTGAGAAGAATTATCAAAGTACAACTGGTACTAATTTATGTTTTTGGGTCGTTGTAATTTTGAGATACACTCTGTGCAAGACAGGGTTTTTGACTAGTCTTGTAACTAGTCTCAAACATGTGTTCCTAGTAAAACAGTGCTAACTTCTTCATAGAATATCAAAATTCCATGAGACTAATTTAATTGGAACAAGTACAGTATTTAGTATTTCTTGTACAATTTTAAGAATCATATATCAAATATTGTGCATGTGGCACGCTGTACAAGTTCTCTCTCTCAGAAAGGAAAAAAATCATCAAGGTGTGGGGAAGTTACCACAAATTCCACTTCGCACATCGAATTTTGCTCAGACCCATGGAATTGAAGACAGGACATATAAGAGGATTACATGTAGAAAATTTAGACTCAAAATGGTCGAAATTGTAGAGATACATCATAAGGAAGGTCGGTTAGGAGGACATACTCCAAATCAGGGTTTCAAATGTATGTTCACTTAAAACTATCATAAGTTTTGATTGGAATGTTCAATTGAGCTGATTCAAAATCCATTGGAAAGAGAAAATATAGAAGAGCATATTTGAACAAGGATTAAAACTATTTGAGATCTTTATCCTTAATATACTAAGTTTGGAAGTTTAGGTTTGGGTTAGACCTCAATTAAGAGTCAATGACAATACATAGCTTTAGTGGAGATGAAGATAAAGATGAAATCAATCCTGGGGAATGGTTGAGAATGATATGCAAAAATTGTAAGACTCCTTCTTTGGTAGGTAATTATTTGAATGGTGAAGTTGGTAAATTGTGGTATAGACTTGATGAAGGTATTAGACAAATCACCACATGGGAAGTATTTGAGGAATTGTTCTCAAATAAATGGATTAGGGATACAAATATGGAGGAAATGTATAGAATTCAAGATGAGTTAAAATAAGAAAAGGAAGAGATTAAGAAGAAGGGTCAGGAACTATCTAAGATACGATCCCTTAATGAAACACTCATTAAGGAGGTTAAGAACTTAAAGTAAGAAAATAATAGCAAAGGAAAGTGGGAAAAAGATGAGTCGAGGGAAAATTTGAAAAATAAAGACGAAGAGATATGTAGATTACAAATCCATGATAAAATACTATTGGATGAGGTTAAGAGATTGAAAGAAGAAAAGAAGAATTTTCAAAATCAAGAATAAAGAAGGATCTTGTATGAAGAATCTACCAAAAGACTTTAAGAGAAAATTTGCAAGAAGGTTGAGGAATCCCTAAATATTGATGAGGTAAAATCATAAATGCAATCTAGAATTGAAGAAGGATGTCATAATTTGGTAAATGAGGTGACATTGTAGCTTCAAAAGGAGAAAGAAGAAAACATTCAAGAAGGTCACCAGAAGGTACTTGAAGAAGTTTAACTCCATCTAGAGGATGTACATGCCAAATATGATGGTATTATCTCCAAGGATAGAACAATCAAAGAGAAAGCAAGGAAGATAAAGGATTCCATTGTATCTGAAAATATTTTAGATGAAATGCAATGCAGAGTGAAGAAAAACGATCAAGAGTGGAACAATATCGACACCCTCATTACCAAGAAACAATTCAAGGAAGAAAAGAAGGTCGATATCAACATTATGAAGGAAGAATATCGAATACTTGTCAATATTCATGGAACAAGCATCACACAACTAATCTTCAACAAGCTATTGTCAGAGACCAACAACCACTACAAATTGGAGAAGCTACAACAAAAATACATGGAATCAAAGGAAACAAAATTATGCAACAGCTAGACACCAAGGATTACGATCGAAAATAATTGATTTTGGATGGATATATCATAAACAATGGAATGAAGAAAGCAGGAACATAAAAAAATCGTATTACTTGGTTTCATCACATGTGAAGCCTTTAATTGCAAAGCTTTGAGGACAAAGATTTTTGAAGGAGGGTACTATGTTATGACCCAAGGGGGGCATACATATGACTAAATGTATATGACATGACTCCAAGGGGGGACATATATGGGCATAAATGTGCATGTAATGTTTAAATATATATGTAATAGGGTCGGCCTAGTAGTAAATGGGATTCATGTGCAAGTGTGAATGACTATATATAAGAGATCATGTATTCATTTTATGAATATGTGAATTGGATGCATGAATATATTTGGTTATTTGGAGGGGGTTACCCTATTATTTAAGAATTTATTGTGTAACTTATCTATCTTGGAGTTGTGCTCCATGCTCACATTTTGTACATGGTGTACTTCAGGTTTATTCTAATAAATTAAGCATTTGGTTCATTACATGTCCACTCATTCAATTTAGTGTGTTGGGCCATTTGAGCCATAGATGAAGAGGTGGGAGCGACATAGGGCATAAAGAGCACTTGTGTTTTTAGGTTTTTTAAAGTTATAATTTTTTAATCCATTTAAAAAAATATTAAATCTTTTTTTGTTATGCAAAAAGACTAACTATCATTATGGAAAGGACCATGTAGGCCACAGTGTAGTATTGCATATTTTGTAGACATGACGTGTCAACCTTTTATCTTAGTTATACATTATGGTTTAGTTCCTACTTATGAATGATGTGAGTGATCTTCCATGTGGATGACACATGCAAGTTAGAATGGATGCTCATGTTAATGCAACATATACCAATGTAACACATAGTTAGACAACAAATCAACCAACATATTTAGGCTCTTATGAACATGATGGTAAATAATGAACTCAAAATTGGGCAATGGCGATTTTTGAACCTGGTTTTTGGCGCCTTGACTGGTGCTTCGATGCTTGGCACCCTCTTCGCTACTAACGACACCGGTCTCGACCCAGCCTTCGATCCTTGGCGAGTTTCCTTCTCTTACCTTTGCCTGGGACTACAGCCTGTAGTGGATTTGACCTGCGACCGTCTTTTTTGGGGCTCGGGGACAGACTGTCCGTTTCCTTCCGGTCTAGTGCTGCAGACACCGAACCCAGCTTGTGTTGATCGGGTCCCGCCCTTTTCTTATGCTCTGGTATTTACCTGCTGTCTGACCTGCCTATCCGACCTTTTGTATTGTATTTTGCTTTATTTTATTTTGTGGTCTCCCAGATTTTGTCTTCTTTCTAGACTAGCTCCCAGATTTTGTCTTCTTTCCAGACTAGATCGCCACCTCTTTACCTTAGGCTCTCGATTACCCCTGCTGTTAGTATCTGACCGATCATCAGTTCTTGGTGGTCCTTACGCCTCTCCATCTCCTCTCTGACTTTCCAGAAGACCCTTTCGCAACATCTCTCAGATTCACTGTCCTGTCGCTCTATAAGCTACTGTGGAGAGCCTAAGACATGGACCCTGCTGCAGGGAGTTCGGGGGATCCATGGGACCACCCGACCATACTAGCTTCTATTGATGACCTGTGAACTGCACATTTTCAAACATCTAACCGGTCCGATTTCCCATCTAACCCGTCTCTTGGAACCACTAACCTACCTTCTCTTACAAAGCTGTCTACCCGGCCCATTGCACAAAACCACACTAGATCTTCTGAACAGGTCACACTCGGTGGAGCCCGCCTACTGGATAAACGAAAAAAGAATGCTGACTTATCTGTTCCACAGGATGGAAACCCTCTTGGGAATCGACCTCTCCCAGGACAAACTCCTCTGAAGGCGGGCTTTCACAAATGCATACAGAAAGCTTGGAAGCCCAAGCTTAGACACCCCAAACTCACTCTCAGAATGGATGTCGGACTCTCCGACGCTTGCAACCTAGCTCTCTGCGATTTAGTAGGGAGGCTAGCATATAAAGAGAAATGCAAACAGAGCTTGGACTCCTGGGTTACTGATCATTGGAATCCACTGCTGGGATACTCACCACAGATTCTCTTGCTACAACAAGGCTAGATGGGACTTATTTTCCGCAAACCAGAAGACACGGTGCTCATCCTGGAAAGGTTTTGGGCCTTCGACGAGGGTAGCCTCATGCTAAAAAGGTGGAGACTGGGTTTTAATCCAGCATCGGAGTTCTTTAGCCTTCGACACTTATGGGTTCTTATTCCAATTCTCCCTCTACAGCTCTGGAACCAGCGAGCACTCGAACTGATAGGCTCCTCCATAGGGCATTTTCTTAAATAGGATCCTTCCTCCCTCTCGGTATCGGACAGGAAAATGGCAAGGATATATGTGGAAATGGACATACAAGCTGGTTTACCTGAAATTCTGGAGATTGATTGGCGCAACCAGCTAATATCTCAGAGAATTGACTATTTAGGCATCCCGTTTCGATGCTCCTTCTGTCGTCGCACGGGTCACCTGAGGAAAGACTGCTACAAGTTCCCACCTCCGGCGCTTGATTTGGATCTGGCTAAGGATCCAACATTTGATGGATATATCTCATCACCCAAACAGCATGAGGAGGATACTTCTTTTACCGGGAGGGTTACCACTCCGTTTGATGATTCGGTTTTAGGTAAAATCCACCGTTTTTGCCCTTCTCTCTTTAACACTTTCACTTCCTAGGACAGACTTTACATCTCTGAACAGGTAGACATTCTCTCGTCTGTTGCTACCCCGGGCTCCCATCCAGACAAGCCCGACCCTCTAACTCATTTACCCACACCTCTGCCAACACCCACTGCACATGTTCCAGTTGACCACTTTCCCCCTCCGACACTTTCTTCACCTGGTTTGATTCCATCGAATCCTATGAGCAAACAATCGCTTCCTTTAACTGAGGAGACGCCTGATCCGTCCTCTCTCCCTGGATTCACCAAACCGACCCAATCAGCTCTCCAACTAGAATCCTTGTTTCTAATCCCTACCCCGGCCCCACCTCTCCCCTACGAGTCGCTTCCCATCACTACCTACCTTGGGAAAGCTCCTTGCCATCCCACACCATCGACATCTGACCGACCTTCATCATCTAACACAAAACCTTTACCTGGACCGGATCCTGCTTGGTCGAGAGGCATTGGACTGGAGCTCTCGCCGCTTAAAACTCGCAGTGCACGAAAAAGAACACAGGCTGGACCAACGGCATCAGACACATCTGCTTCTGCTACAAATCATGGGGCCCTTAGAGGATTAAAAGCCCTAGCCCGGGGTAAGTCATGATCCTACTTTCCCTCAACATTAGAGGGGTTGGAGGACCCCTGAAACACGCCTCCCTGCGTAGACTTCTGGATCTCTATAAGCTGACAGTCATCTTTCTTCAAGAAACTCTCGTGGATGCCTCTACTGCAAGGGATTTCATGCATTTGCTGAGACCAACCTGGATGACCTGCGCTGCTAGCTCGGTTGGAAACTCGAGGGGCCTTCTGGCCTCGTGGGATCCCTCTTTCTTTGATTTCTTTCCAATGCTCAGCCCAGGAGGAATTCTACTTTCCGGACACTGCTTTGAGCTAAAGGCAGACATCAACCTGCTTAATGTATACGGTCCTTGTGCTGATCGTAAAGTATTCTGGAAATGAATTGATGACCTGGGGATTTTGGCTGCTAAAAATCTCATCCTGGCTGGTGATCTCAATATTACCACTAGCTTAGAGGAAATTTGGGGAGATAGGGCACAGATCGACCCGCTCCATATCTTTTTTAACCGCATCTTTTACAAAAATGCTTTGGTCGATTTGAAGCCAGCGGAGCTTCTTCCCACCTGGAGAAATGGGAGACAAGGCACAGTGAGTATTGCCAAACGTTTAGACCGTTTTCTAATTGCTGAGGACCTGCTTTCGCCTTCTTGTAGCTATTGATCTTGGGTAAATCTCCCCTTTCTTTCTGATCATGCTTCCATTTGCTTACAGTTGGGCGCGGGCCGGTTTGGTGTTGGACAACCTTTCAAATTCAACCCTTAATGGCTGAGAGAGGTCTCATACAACAGTCTTGTCAGATCAGTTTGGTCTGATTCCTCCTCCATGTCACCGGATGACCCACAAAGCAACCTCACGGTCAAACTGTCTAGATTAAAATCCCGATCCATTCTTTGGCTAAAAGAGAAAAAGCTAGCTGAACAGGCCGACTTATACAGGATAGAGTAGGAGCTAGACCTCCTACTTCGCCAAAAGATACAGGTTGCTAACTCTTTTGATATCGATTTAAAAATTAGAGGCCTAGAGGAAGAGCGTAATGCTCACTTGCGTGCAGATGAAGAAAGATGGCGGTTGAAAAGTCGGATGACTTGGCTTGAATTTGGTGACAAAAACACTCGCTTTTTTCACCGTTTTGCCTGTGCCAGACGTGCCAAAAATATTTTATGGGACATTGAGGATGCAGATGGGTGGTTACAACATACACAGGAAGGTATCAAAGCTGCGGCCTTCAACCATTTTAATTCTTTTTTCAAAGTTTCCCCGACATATGATCTTGCTGCATAAATAGAACTAGTCAGCCACTTCCCCAAAATGGTCACCACCGAGGAAGCCTTAGCTTTGGAAGCGCCTTGCACAAAGTAGGAGCTGTTTGAGGTACTTAAGGGCTTCAAAAAAGAAAAAAGCCCCGGACCAGACGACTGGTCTGTTGAATTTTACCTTCATTTCTTTGATCTATTGGCCCAGGATCTCTTGGACGCGGTGGAGGATTCCAGAGTTAGAGGAGTTGTGAACCCACAACTCAACAGAACCTTTGTGGTACTGATCCCAAAGTCTAATCTGACCAAACATTTTCAAGACTTTCGCCCTATATCCCTCTGTAACCTGTGCTACAAACTTATTTCCAAGATTATAGCAAGAAGAATCCGACCTTTTCTGTCCTTGGCCTTGTCCGATGAACAACTAGGCTTCCTAAAAGGAAGACAAATCCTCGATGCTGTTGGAGTTTCTCATGAATGTATACACAGTTTAAAGACGAGAAAACAACAGGCTGCTCTTCTAAAGTTGGACCTTAAAAAGGCCTTCAATTGCATTAACTGGAACTTTCTTCACCTGGTTCTTTTGCAGTGTGGGTTCGGCCTTATCATCACCAACTGGATTATGGGCTGCATATCATCAGCCACTTTAGCTATTCTAATTAACGCGGAAGCTACCAGATATTTCCACTGCGAGAGAGGACTCCGACAAGGATGTCCTCTTTCACCTCTACTTTTCATTTTGGTTCTGGAGGGGCTTAGCATCTTGCTAAAAATCAAACAAGTGGAGGGGCACCTAACTGGCATAAAAATCTCAGGGCGGCTACATATCCTACATTTACTTTTTGTTGATGACATGCTGATCCTGACGTTGGCTGATCCGAATGAATGGGCACTGATCCACTCCATCCTTAACTCTTTCTGCACAGCCTCCGGCTTGGAGACAATCTACAAAAATCAATATTCCTTATATCCAATACTCAGGCGACCTTTCTATCGGATATTACAGCACTGTTTGGCATCAAAGCACTCGAGCTCGACAAGGGGTTTTCTTACCTTGGGTTCCTTTTAAAATCTACCAGATATTCTAGTAAAGATTGGCATTGGCTTCTCGATAAATTCAACAGCAAGATCCAGCACTGGTGCAACAGATTTCTATCTTTAGGTGGCAGATTCGTACTAATAAAATCTGTATTGGAAAGCCTCCCGGTTTACTAGATGGCGCTCGCACACATCCCGACTTCGATCTTGAAGTCTCTTCGTCAACTGATTTTCTCTTTCCTTTGGTCAAGCAGTAAAAACAACAAAGGTTATCACCTATGCAATTGGGCTTCGATCTCAAAACCAAAATCGTTGGGGGGTTGGGGTCTTAGGCACCTACTTTTCTTCCACAGGGCGCTCTCGGCCAATACTTTCTGGAGGATTCTTATGCATCCCGGTCTCTGGGGCTCAGTTATCAAATCCAAGTACTTTCCATCTCTCCCAGTACACATTTGGATCAGATCGACATCGGATCGTCCCAACAACGGCTCTATAGTCTGGAAACATCTATCTTCGACACTGCCGATTATTCTACAATGGATCTCCTGGAACCCGGGTAATGGACAGCAGATTGAAGTAGGTAGAGATTACATTCTAGGCCTGGGTAGTTGTGCCCTCCTCTTAGATCCTCTGTTGACACACTTACATAGCAGAAATATTTTTTACCTTTATCAATTCATTTCCCCAATCAATGGGGGTCTGCTCGGCGATCATTGGCTTAGCGGGGAAGAGCTACAGCTGGAGGTCGATCTACTCAATGAATGGAGGGGCTACACTCAGCTGCTGATGGCAGCGGGCATACATTTGCAAGATAGATCTGACCTTCTTCAGTGGACTGGAGGGGACCAGTCGGGCGCTCTTACGGCAAAAAATGTCTATCATGCGCTTGCAACCTTCTACTGGCCACATGACAAAACAAATCGATTCCAGCAGTTATGGAAGGTCGACTGCCCTGTCAAATTAAAGCTCTTCATATGGCTTCTTGTTGAGAATCGAGTTTTGGTTTGGCCGAATCTACAGGCACGTGGCTGGGAGGGGCCGAGTCGCTGCTACCTTTGTCAACTTCAGAGCGAAACCATTTCACATCTGTTTATCACTTGCCCTTTCGTCCGAGCAGTGTGGCAGTTACTCGACCCATCGCTCCTCTTCTACACAACGTGGTCGGGCACCTGCGTCCTCGAATGCCTCCAGCGATGGACCAGAGTCTACAATTCGCTTTCCCTGTTGCCAATCCACCTCCTTTGGCAGGTCTGGAAGTGCAGGAATTCTGCACTCTTTGATGGGAAGCCTCCATCTGCGATTTTTGTGGCGAATACTATCTTATTAAAGGTGGATATACAGCAAACTCAGCCACCCATAATTTCAAAGCGCCGGCACCGATTTGATTATCCTACAAATAGGGTGGTCGCCTGGTTTGATGGAGCCTCTCAACAACATGGATCTCTCTGTGGTGCGGGAGGGAAAATTTTACTAAACACTCACACTTGCTATCGTTGGACTTTAAACTATGGAGATGGATCAAATATGAAGGCTGAACTGGTGGGGGCCTGGGCGTCCCTCAACCTGGCAAGACGACTGCATATAGACGATCTTCTCCTCCTGGGTGATTCCAAGGTTATTGTTGACTAGCTGAAGGGACAAGCGGATTTCAAGGTGGCGACTCTCGAGAGTTGGAAAGATAGAACCAAAGAGACAGCTCACTGCTTCAGGAACCTCTCTGTCTCACACATCTTTAGGGAGGACAATAGTGAGGCCGATTCTCTCTCCAAATTAGCTCTGCATATACCCCCGAGACATTTTTGCTTCACAAAGTGGGTGGATGGTAACGCAGGGCCCACCATCAAAATCAGGTTGTGATTTTGCTTCTTTGGGATGTCTCTTGCTGCATTTCTTTTGACCAGTAGGCTGACTCCCTTGTGGACTCGTGGCTTTGGATTTCACCGGTTTTGTGGCTTTGGTTTTTTTGGTTTTTTTGCTGGAGTTGCCGTGCTTTTATCACCAGCTATGTTTTATCTTTGTGGCTCCCTTGGCGGAGATCGACGATGTATATTTATATATCCTTTTGAATATATAGAGTATTTTTCATGTGGAAAAAAAAATAATGAACTCAAAATATCTCTCAAGAAGTCGCACCCTCAAGTACTTCTGAAGAAGTGTAAGTTTTCTCACAATATATATGTTATTCAACTATGACACCACTAACCATGAATCCAAATAAACAACTAACTCGTGGATGTTAAGAGTAATGGCTTAGGATAGAATTTTGATAATTGCACTATACTCCACGTCATTATTGGTTGTGGGATTGAGGAATGAACCCCCTAAACTCACAAGTTGTTCGGTGGGTGATAATATCACTCATGTGGGGGAAGCGATGTTCTGAGTGATACAAATGGTGTTGTTTGTGAAATCTACATAGACCGGGATAGACATTGACATATGAAAATCTAGCACCAAGCATGATAAGCGTATGAACTTAATCAACTAAATGCAACCAAAAAAAAAGGATCTAAAGTACAAAAACTAGAAAATACAACATGTAACAAAGCACCATGCAAAATCATTGCTTATGAATAATACTTCTTAGGGTAGAGCCCATTGCGAGGCTCCGGCAAAATATTCCCTTCATACTCCACTAAGTCATAGGCCCCTTCATGCAATACATGGCTAACAATGTAAGGACCATGCCAAATAGGTTCAAACTTTCCCACCCCTTATTATTCGTGAGCTTGGTCATAAACCAAAACCATCTCTCCTTTCGAAAAGACGCGAGGGAGAACATATTTATCATACTATGTTTTGTTATGTTTTTTATAAGTCTCATTAGCTAATGCAACTTCACAATGATGTTCATCAAGAAGAGACAAATATATGAGATGTTCTTCCTCCACATAGGTATTAGGAAAGAGTTCTATGGCTGGATTTAATGAAGGTATTTCACAGTCAATTGGTAAAATGGGCTCCACTCCATAAACAAGTTGCTAGGATTTTTTTTATCACGAGTCTTGCAATGTTGCCACTTGGGGAAATTTTGCAAAAACTTATAGGGAAATCAAATAGATATGAAAATTCTTTGACTTTTGTTGTGTATAAGGTTGTTATTTTTCCTCTCTTAAGCACTTTATGAACTGTATATAGGTCCACCCCTTTTTTTTCGTCAACAATGATTTCTTCATTCACTCTATGGTAGTATTCACCATGACATGTTTATGCCTCTGCTTATGATCTCTGGGACTCAAATATTTTTTCTATGTGTGAAGACCAAAATACCTTCTTTGACTTTTGTAGCTAGCATGTGCATGTAGGTTGTAATGCATGAATTGAAATTAATTTCGCATCACATGAGTCTTCATTAAATTCTTCAGTGGTGCCATGATTAGATATATTCATTTTTCTCATCCACCTAAACAATTTCAATAGAAAGATGCAATCAATAGTGGAAATGGATCCTCATCTATCATGGTTTAGATCTAGCAATGATTCCTTGTGTGATAAATTTGCATTCAGAACCTTCATTTGGTTGACATTGCACGTGGTCGTGAGCATATAATAAATTTTACCTCTGATGGATTAATGTTGCTTGTTGGTATAGATCCACTTAGACCACAAAGCACTGTGTTTCCTCTCTCATGGAGTAATTAACAACATGCTTGGATTGATCATCATGTCAGACAAATCACTGGTTGTTGGTGTAGAACTAACGACAAATCTCTTCCCTCTTGTCATTGTCTTTGTCATTACACTATAGATTTGTATTATGTGCTCTTTACGTAGAATAGCACTAACATCCCCATATTATCTATACCTCTCATGGATGACTACCATGAGGAGATATCAGGCCCTTAAGACTAAAGGGGGTATGATACCATGTTAAGAAATATAATACAAGACAAGAACTTGGTGGGAAATGCTTAAGTCATTCTCAAGACATGTATTCATCTCATGATATCAATTTTTAGTACATGTGTTTGACCACCTCTAAATCTAAATATCACTGGAAACTCATCATTGGATAATGACAACACCTCATTAGTAAATAAGGATGACAACTCATAAGAATGTGATCTCGGATTTTGTGATTCTATAGGGACTCACAATCTAAAAGGATGTACTAAAAAGTAAAGAAATTTATTGGATAACCTTGGGAAAAGAAATTGTCCCCACTAATGCCTCAAAGAAAGATAAATGGAACAATAAAAAAGATGAAGAAAGTGCATTAATCGAAATGTCCATCTCTAGTGATTTAAAGTCTCACCTTCAAGGAATTCATGACCCAAATGAAGCTCAAGAAAATATAGAAAATATATTTGGTAAACACAATGATATTCAAGCTCACCACCTTGAAAACTAATTGATTTATTTAAATCTCAGTGATTTCTCTTGCATTGAATATGATCTATCTAAGTTCAAAATAATTAGGATTTTACTTGAATAATATAAAATAGAAAAGAAGGATGACTACTATATATATGTTAATCTTGCTAATCTTGGTTGTGCATATTCTACTTTTTTTTTATCTACTTTTCACTCCGCCAAACAATCTCTAAGGAATGCATACAAACCACCCCTTCCTGAATATTTTTGTGATTCTTTGATTAGAGAGCAAGATAAGCTCTTGCATCTTGGAGTCATCAACACTACAGGTACATTTAAAAAATTCTTAGTGGCCCAATAGAAGGATAAATCCAAGCATCCAAAGAAGCAACATCCTTGTAAAAACAATAAATATAATGGTCCCAAACCTCTCAACCAACTTCTACTCCCAATAGTGACAAAGGACCAAAATAAAAAAGTAAGAAGCATGAGAGATATTGCAATTTTTGTGGGTCTGATGGTCATCTAGAATCTAATTTTTTTAAGAAGATGGAGGACTTAGAAGCAAAAATGAATAAGCACAACAAAAAACTCGATTCTTCTTCTTCTTCATGTGGACATGCACCTTCTGCTTCCAATTTTTCCTTCAATGCAACATCTACTTGTTCTTCTAATACGTGGCTTAGTGATTCAAGAGCATCTTATCATATGGCTAAGGATAAATCCATTTTTTCTACTCTTAATTAATGTAACATCAAATAAATATTTGTTGGTGATGATATATCTCTTAGCGTTGTAGGGTTTGGAACAATTCAACTAGATGATGGTCATTTTAATGATGTATTATGTGTTCCAAGTCTCTCATATAATATTTTATAAATATATCAAATCACTCATTCAGGTGAAGGTAAAACAGTAAGAGTTTTCACCTCACCAAGTTGTAATCAAGGATTTAAAAGATCCTAAGCATGTCCTAGCAACTGGAATTGTTGATTATAATACTAGGTTTTACAGATTTGACAACTTTGGGTCATCGTATTTTCTATCAGTTTTTATTTCTCATAGCAATTACTTGAGAAAACATTGGCATGAGCTATTTAATCATTTAAACTACCATTCATTGTAGCAGTTATGTAATCAAAACATGGTTATTGGTCTTCCTCTCATTTCTTGCACCCAACTGGGACATCGATTTCAAGTAATGGGTGGTTCCTTGATCAATGGAAATTATTTCACACCTTATATCTAAACCAACAACCATGGAGCACTCAACATAGGCTTGATTTTAGTGTCTACCAACATACTTTGAATAAATGAGATGGTGTTTGTGTCATATTTGTTCTTCACAAACATCATTGGGAAAGTTTTGATAAATGTTCCTCTTGGCACACCTCATCCCCCTTGCAGGTTGTTCGTAGTGATTTGTGTGGTTTGCTTCCTTCTCCTTCTTTCTTTAGGTTCAAGCACTTATTAACTCTCATTTATGACTTCTCCAAATGCACTTGGGTTTATTTATTAAAACTCAAGAGTGAAGTTTTTGACATGTTTGTGGCCTACAAGGCCCTTGCAGAAAAACAATCTGGACATCAATCACAAAGATTAAGAATAGATAATGGATGAAAACACATTCACAACAAATTTACAACTTATTGCAATGCATAGGGAATTTGGATGAAATATATTGTTCCATATACCATACTACAAAATGGTTTTGCTGAGATCAAGAATCACACATTAAAGTAAATGGAAAATTGTATGATCCAATCTAAGGGATTAAGTCTTTATTTTTGGGTGGCAGCCAATAATTGTGCCAATTACATACTCAATCACACTCCCACAAAGGCTTTAAAAATACAGCACCAGAATAAGCATGGATTAAAATTAAAGTATATGTAAGCCACTTCCATATGTTTGGTAGTGAATCATGGGCTCACATTCCTGATGAGAAAAGGAAAGAATTATGATTAAAAGTGAGAAGTGAACTTTTCTTGGATATTCAAAAGATGTAAAAGGTTATAGACTTATTCAACTTAATTCTAATGAAATTATTATTAGGAGAGATGTTAATTTTTATGAAAGTCTCTTGACCTACAAGCTTAATTAAGTGTTTTTGTCACTTTGGCTCGTGAGCCGCCTTCGATGTCTATGTCATCTTCTCGTCCCAAATTTTCTATTAGTGATCCTATTTTGGTTTCTCATTCAGATGATGACATTGACGATGAAAATCCACCAGTACCTACTCACCTTCCTCTAGTTAGGTCCATTAGACATTAACCTGCACCAACACCACAACTTCTTAGATGGGTTTGTACAACACAAGAGGAAAATTGTGATTTTTGCAGTGATCCTATAGATCAACATCATACATGTTCACAGTTACAATGAGCCTCCTCTATTTTGACTCAAGTTTTAGATACTCATGATTTAGAAACATTTGCAAAAGATTCTAGCCATTGAGATTGGGGCACATTAATGAATGAAGAATAATGTGCTTTAATGGAAAACAACACTTGAGATCTTGTACCTATTCCAAAAGGAAGAAAAATTTCCTGATGTAAATGGGTGTATAGAATTAATTATGCATTAGATGGAAGTGTTGAAAGACATAAGCTCTGATTAATTGTCAAAGGATTTTCTCAAGTTTAATGGATTGACTATAATCAAACCTTTTCCCTCATAGTGAAAATGAATTACATTTTCCTTATTCTATCCTTTATTGCCTCACATAAATGGGAGGTCCATAAAATGGATGTTAAATCTTCCTTCTTGCATGGGGATTTGCAATAAGAAATTTACATGGAACAACCTCTTGGCTATGTTTAGAATGACTCTAGCCTTGTTTTCCACCTTAAGAAAGTAGGTAACCATCTCATAATACTTGTTCTATATGTTGATGACCTTATTCTCATTGGTAGTTGTTGGATTACTGAGAGGGGGGTGAATCAATAATAGCGTAATTATAATCCTTTTTCTTCAAATAATCCAAGCGTTATATCAATGTAGAATTATTATCCAATAATGAGCAATAAGAAATGAATAATCACACACATAAACAATACACCAATGTTTTACGTGGGAACTCAAATCGGGAGAAAACCACAAAATGCTTTTTCTTATATGTCTTGAAGAATTGCTTTCATTGGAAGCACCAACTTCCTTTGTTTTCCAGCTACAACTAGAAGGAGGCTCCAACCCCTTAGTTTCTCAGGCTACAACTTGAGGGAAGATCCAACTCCCCAATTCTTTGGCTACAACCAGAAGGAGGCTACAACCCCCTATGTTCTCCAGCTACAACCAGAAGGTGGCTAAAACCACTTGTCNCACCAATGTTTTACGTGGGAACTCAAATCGGGAGAAAACCACAAAATGCTTTTTCTTATATGTCTTGAAGAATTGCTTTCATTGGAAGCACCAACTTCCTTTGTTTTCCAGCTACAACTAGAAGGAGGCTCCAACCCCTTAGTTTCTCAGGCTACAACTTGAGGGAAGCTCCAACTCCCCAATTCTTTGGCTACAACCAGAAGGAGGCTACAACCCCCTATGTTCTCCAGCTACAACCAGAAGGTGGCTAAAACCACTTGTCCTTGCCCCGTCCAACCGTAGAATGATGGAACCACTACCACACTATCACTGTGAGATATACCGTTGTAAACCTGCACCAATAAAACAAAACAATGCATCAACCTGTAAACAACCTGTACCATAAACAAGTGCATCAACCATGCACCAACCTGTACCAAAAAATCTGTAATCAACCTGTACCATAAAAAAGTGCAACCAACCATGTACCAAGTGTGTACCAATCATGTGTCAACTACTCATCAACTATGAATCATCAATATGTAGCAACATCATCAACTATACACCTCATGTATGTGCCAACTCATCAACTACTTGTCTCAACCATGTACCCAACTTGTACCTCAACCAAAATCCCTCATCAATTTCATCATACAAATATGATTTATAACTCTGCAATAGAGTTGGTGTATGTTATCACATACCTGCAAACCTTCCTTAACTTTAAACAACAAGACACTAGCATTTACATCAAACTTGTCTTTAGTCTCACATGACTAGTTTTGGATTAGTCAACAACCCTAACTTGAAATAATAATAACTTTGTACATGTAATGAATAAAGATTTGAAACTGATGCAAAATGTTCTTTAGTGTTTTTTATGCAATTCCTCCAGGTGTCACTACTTGGAACCTCTCAGAAACGTAGTTATAGGAAAAATAGCATACCTTGCTTAATTATGGATTATTCTAGAGAGTGACCTTGTAGAGTGTGCCCCGCATGAAATATTTGTTGAAATGATCTAAAAATGTTACACAAAATACTAAAGACTATACTATAACCAACACATTTGGTCTTACTAAATTTGGATCTTTTATTATGACGTTTTTACCCGAAACACTTGTTTTTGACTAGTTTCAGGACTTGCCACAAACCTTATTTTCCACGGAGTGTAACTCCAAAAATACAATGAACCACAAGATTAATTTTTTACCACAGATACTTGGATATGTTTCCTCAATTGAATAGAAATTTCACGGTCTGAATCATTCTAGAAAAAACGTTATTGCGAAAATGGTGAAATGACATGTAAATAACATACCTTAGAAAGCATCATAAAAAACAATTATCCTTCCTTGAATTTTGGCCTTCTTTTCTTCACCTTCCCTCAGAAATTTGGCTTAGATATCCTTTGGTTACCTCAGAAACCTATAGGTATTCAATATTCTCAAGTGTGTCTAAAATGAGAGAGTCTTGCCTCTTATTTATACTCTCTAAGTAGCTTCCTTAAAAACATATTTTAGGTCACCTTGCCCACTTTCCTTATTTTAGGGTTAACCCACTTCTAATTTCTTCATTAAATTTATTATTTAAATAATTTATGTTGTATTCACTTTGAATTATAGTACACTCATCAATTCACTTTATTATTTACCTTCTAAAATCTCTTAAACCACTTTGACTACTTTGACCTTTTGGGGCTTCTAGATGACATAAGAGGGTCCTCCAACTTCGTAAGGCCATAACTCTCAAACCGTGAGGAGTTATGTGACGTTCCACATACCACCAGAAATGTAATGACATGTACCATCCATATAGAATAGTATTACCTGAAAATATATCAAAACTCATACCATTATCCATCAAACAAACTTGGGTCCATTACCTAAACCTAGCCGGTTCTCCAACTTCTCATGGCCATAACTCTCTGACCGTGAGGAGTTATGTGACGTTCCACATATCACCAAAAATGGAAGGACAAGAAATATCCATCTAGGATAGTTTCAATGAAAAATTCACTGACCTTCATCTCATTACTCCACAAATAATCATGGGTTCTCTAACCATACTTTTAGGATAACTCAATCTACAAAGCGTCTTCCCATGAGGGATTTCACCATAAGGGGAACACTTTGGAGTTCATACATTTCTACTTATTATCAACCATGAAAAGAAAATAAAGAGCCATATTTACATCAAACAATCTTGGGTCCATTACCCAACCTTTGTGCTATGGATCTTTCTTCATGGGTTGACATCAATGACAACCAACCTTAATCAACAATCTCCCCCTTTGGCATTGATGGAATTGAAATCATATCACTCATGCTCCCCTTGGAACCATGCCTCTGTCCTATGCATCTGATAAATCTTCTCCCCCTGGAACCATGCCTCTGTCCTTTGCATCTGATAAATCTCTCGCCCTTTGTCATCAATGGCAAAGGTATCTTTCCATGCGAGGATGCTCCCCCTAACTGAACTGTCTTTTTATGGTTCTTCCTCGTGTACATCTAAGACATATAAGATAAGCATTAAAAAACATTCATTTTGGAGTAGAAATAACTCTGAGTCTTTCATGAAGATACTCAAAGGCTCCCCATGGAAGTGGTTTTGTAAAGATGTCTACCACTTGTTCTTTTGTGCCCACATACTCAACTCCGATGTTCTTTTTTCCAACCCGTTCCTGTAAAAAGTGATACTTGCTTGGAATGTGCTTCATCTTGGAGTGCATCACTGAATTCTTTGAGATACTGATGGCACTTGTATTATCACAATAGATTGGAATGGGCTCATCATACTCAACCTGTATATCTGTCAGAGTTTGTTTCATCCAAAGAACCTGTGTACAACATGATGTTGTTGCAATGTACTCTGCCTCAACTGTAGATAAGGATATTGATTATTGTTTCTTGCTTATCCATGATACTAAACACTCACCCAAGTAGAATGTTTCTCCACTGGGGATTCATTGGTCATCAATACAACCTGCCTAATATGCATCTATGTAGGCAATAAGTGATAGATCCTTTCCTTTTGGATACCATAATCCAAACTCTTATGTTCCTTTGAGATATCTGAAAATCCTCTTCACTGCTAATACATGTGATTCCTTTGGTGCTGCTTGAAATCATGCTACCTGTCCAATAGCCTGCATTACATCTGATCTAGATATTGTCACATATAGTAGGTTGTCAATCATTGACCTGTATTGCCTCTGATATGTAGACTTCGAATCATCATATTTGCTCAACTTGCAACTGCTTTGCACGTGAGTGATAATTGGTTTGCAATCTTCCATACCGAACCTTTTTAGCATTTCTCTGATATACTTGGTTTGAGAAATAAAAATTCCTTGGTTGCTTTGGCGTATATGAAGTCCCAAAAAGAAGGATAGTTCTCCAATTAACGACATTTCAAATTCATTTTGCATATCTTTTGAAAATTTTTGGCTTAACCTGTCATCATCACTACCAAAAATAATATCATCAACATAAAATTCAATTAATAAAATATTACCTTGACTTACCTTGATGTAGAGGTTGTTCTCTGCACTTCCTTCTCTGAACCCTGCCCGCTGCAGATACTTATCCAGTCTAGAGTACTATGCTCTAAGAGCCCGTTTTAGACCATACAAGGCCTTCTTTAATTTACATACATAATATGTGTTCTCTAACAACTAAAATCCTTCTGGTTGTTCAATGTAGACTTCTTCTTCAAGTTCCCCATTCAGAAAAGATGATTTTACGTCCATTTGATACATTTTAATATTTTTGGAGCATGCATAAGCTAAAAGCAAACAGATTGCTTCCATTCTGGCAACTGGGGAAAATGTCTATTCAAAGTCGATTGCTTCAACCTTTGCATATCCTTTACATACCAATCTATCTTTGTTCCTTGTTACTTGTCCATCTTCATTCAATTTATTCCTGAAGACCCACTTTGTGCCGATCACATTCTTATTCTTTGGTCTTGGAACCAGTTCCCAAGTGTCATTTTTCTTCTATTTGATCCAATTCTTCATCCATGGCCTTATTCCAAGATTCATCCTTGCTGGCTTCTTCAAAACAGTTTGGTTCAATTGTAGATAAGAGTGCTAGGTGTGTTTGTTCTGGTGAACAGATTCTTCTTCTAGTCTCAACTCCTGCATCTTTGTTTCTGATAATCTGATCTAAAGAATGATTATTTTTTACTCGTTTATGGGGTGTCTTTGGAGACACTTGTTGAACTTTCTCTTCTGCTTCTATCAGATTCTCTTCATCTTCCTCTTCTACTTATTTTTCATATTCTACTTCTTCTTCTAAGGGTTGTTTTATTGATTCATTTTCTTCCTTTGATTTTGGTATGCCTGTTTCAACAATTGTTATGCTGATGCTTTCCACAAATTTGTTCAATCTTAGATTGTAACACTTGTATGATTTCCTTGTACTTGAGTAACCAACAAGTACTCCTTTGTCCACACGAGAGTCAAACTTTCCTATTCCACCATCTTCTCTTTCGATATAGCATTTGCTTCCAAAAACTCTGAAGTGCTTTACATTTGTTGGTCTTCCTTTCCATAGTTCGTAAGGTGTTTTGTCAATGTTGTTTCTGAGCATTACTCTGTTTTGAATGTGAACTGTTGTATGCACTGCCTGTGTCCAAAAAATATCTGTCAATTTCGAATCCATTAACATTGTTCGAGCCATTTCTTGTACTGTCCTATTCTTTCTTTCAACAACTCCATTTTATTGAGGTGTCCTAGTGACAGAGAATTGTCTTTTTATTCCATGATTGTTGCAGTAGTCCATAAATTCCTTTGAGGTGAACTCTCCTCCATTATCAAATCTCAAGCATTTGATTTTTGAATCCATTTCATTTTCAACCATTTCCTTGTAGATCTTAAATTTTTCAAAAGCTTCTGACTTATTCTTGAGAAAACAAATTGCAGTCATTCTTGTATAATCATCAACTAATAACATGAAGTATTTCTCACCTTTTAATCCCTTTGTTTTAGTAGGTCCAACTAGACCAGTATGCACAATTTCTAGTGGTCTTGTCATTGAATATTCCTTTGATTTAAACTTGGTCTTTGTTTGCTTTCCTTGTTGACAATGCTTGCATAAAGTGTTGGTTGGTTTTGTGATTTGGGGCATTTCTTTGACTACTTCTCTTTTGTTGAATTTTACAAGGTTATAAAAATGTATGTGCCCCATTCTTCTGTGCCATAACCAACTTTCATCTTCCTTTCCTAGACAACACTTTTCATTTCAAATTTCACTTAACACATATATGTTGCTTGAAGTTCTTGCAGCTGTAGCGACCAATTTCCCTGAACCTTCTTTTCTTATCTCACACTTTTTTGAATCGAAAGTAACTTTATGACCTTCATCACACATTTGACTCACACTTAGAAGATTATGTTTCATATCTTCTACTAGTAGAACACTTTTGCCTTTTCATTCTTGTTCCCAATTCAGACTGTGGCTTTTCCAATGATTTTGGCTGAATCATCATTTCCGAAGGAGACTGATCCATCTCTTTCATTTTGTAATGTAAGAAACTTGTCTCTATCACTTGTCATTTGTTTTGAACATCCACTGTCAACATACCAACCATGTTTCTTTTTCTTGGTTGTTAGAGAAATTGTGCATTCTTCATTGCTATATTGATCTTGCTTTCTTATCCATGTCGTTTTCTGAGGTTCCTGTCTGTGACTGTTGTTATTCTGTTGAGATTCTTTAGGAAGGACTGTCATTCTGCAATCTTTGGCCATGTGTCAAAAATTGTTACATTTGTAACATTCCACTTCAGTGCTCAAAGATTCAAACATGTTGTAATTGCTTCTCTGTGTTTCACTAGGTATTCTTGAATAACCCCTTTGTGTATGACTCTCAAAGTTGTTATTGTTCCTATTGTTAGCTCTGCAATTCACAACTTTATGTCAAAATTTATTACATGCATAACATAAACCAAAAGATATAGTTTGATACCTAGGAGTTGAAGATCTTCTGAAAGGAGGTGCTCTTATGAATCTTTCTTCTTCTTGAGGCCTATTTGTCTGTTATTGATTCTGAAATCTGAATCTTCTTGGTGGAGGAGTGTCCCTGTAATCTTCCTTGTATATATTTCTATCCCCTTTGATTCTTTATGCATAACTTTTTGGATATGTTTCTTACTCTGTTGTTTTGGAGTTTGATCCCTTTTTTGTCTAATTGTATCCAAGTATGGACTTGTCAAAATGAGATTTTTGACTACTGATAATGTCGTCCAAAACTTTTGAGTTATTCTGCATATTTTTCTTTTGAATATCCTTTCTTAGTGCGACAATCTCTGCTTCCAAGTTTCCAATGATCCTGTCCTTTTCTTCTAGCTTTTCTTTGAATACCTCATCAATTCTTTTATATTCTTCTATTTGAATCTTCAATTTTGTGATCATTTGTTCTAGTTCTCGAGTATCCTTTTTCTTGTCTAGTTCTCCTTGTAGTTTCTTGTTTTTCTTCTTTTCTCTTCTGATAACTTCTATGACACACATTAATTCTTCTCGATAGTCAACTTCTGCTTCTTCAATTTCTTCTTCGACTTCTTCATATTCTTCTTCGGCTTCTTCATATTCTTCTTCGGAGTCTTCTTTGCCAGAGTCTTTTACTGCCATGAATAGAACTCTTCCTGTCTCACTGTCACTGACTTCATCTTCATCTGATGATGAGATGTCTTGTTTGGTGCATAGATTTTCTTGAAAACTTTATCTGTAGTTCTTTTGTCTTTATATGTGTGTTTTCCTTTTGAGTAACCTTCATCATTTCTCTTTTTCTTATGAAGACATTTGTTAGCAAAATGACCAATACCATCATAATTAAAACAAATTAAAAGAAGCTTACCTCTATACCTACTGTCGGTTCCCTTGTTCAGTCTTTTGACGAAGTTGGTCACTTCTTCATCATCTTATGAGATGTCACTGCTACTGCTATATTCTTCTTGTTCCTTTTTCTTTTGTTTTGATTTTTTGGATGATTTGAAGGCTGCTTCTTTTACATATGGATTTTCCTGTTCAGTTCTCATTTCATATGCTCTGAAGATTCCATGCAGTTTGTCCATGCTTATTGATTTTAGATACGATATTTCTTCTAGTGTTGATATCTTAGGGTTAAATATCATAGGAAGAGATCTTAGTACATTTTGAACAATTACAGATTCTTCGATTTCTTCTCCCAATCCTATGATTGCATTCATTGTTTCATTGACTCGTAAGAAGTAGGTTGCAATATTCTCATCTTCCTTCATTTTTAGTTGTTTGAACTGACCTCTGTAAGTTTGAAGCTTTGCTACTTTGACTTTTGTATCTCCTTCATAAATATTTCGAAGCTTGTCTCAAATCTCTTTAGCGGATTTACAATGTGCAACTTCGGTGAATATCGTATCACTGAGACCATTCAAAAGTGCATTTTTGGCTTTGGAATTATTCTCACCGAGTTTCACTACTTTGTCATTTGTTGGTGGAATTGTTGGTGTTGTGTATCCATTTGCAATTGATTGCCAAACTTGAAATCCCTATGCCTGTATATATGTCTTCATCCTTATGCTCCAAAAAACATACTTTTGTCCATCAAACTGTGGTATTCCATTTTTATACAAGTTGGTACTCTCCATGATCTACCTTTCAGTGGTTAAACTGATTTATGAAGGACCCTGCTCTGAAACCAATTGTTGGATTACTGAGAGGGGGGTGAATCAGTAATAGCGTAATTATAATCTTTTTCTTCAAATAATCCAAGTGTTATATCAATGTAGAATTATTATCCAATAATGAGCAATAAGAAATGAACAATCACACACATACACAGTACACTAGTGTTTTACGTGGAAACCCAAATCATGAGAAAACCATGAAATGTTTTTTCGTATATGTCTTGACGAATTGCATTCATTGTAAGCACCAACTTCTTTTGTTTTCCAGCTGCAACTGGGAGGAGGCTCCAACCCCCTAGTTTCTCAGGCTACAACCTGAGGGAAGCTCCAACTCCCCAATTCTCTGGATACAACCAGAAGGAGGCTACAACCCCCTATGTTCTCTAGCTACAACTGGAAGGTGGCTACAACCACCTGTCCTTGCCTGGTCCAAGCACCTTGAAGTAGAAGTAGAATAATGGAACCACTGTCACACTATCACTATGAGATATACCGCTGTAAACCTGTACCAATAAACTTGAACCATGCATCAACCTGTACCTCAACCTGTAAACAACTTGTACCATAAACAAGTGCATCAACCATGCACCAACCTGTACCATAAACAAGTGCATCAGCCATGCACCAACCTATACCAAACAATCTGTAATCAACCTATACCATAAACAAGTGCAACCAACCATGTAGCAAGTATGTACCAATCATGTGTCAACTACTCATCAATATGTAGCAACATCATCAACTATACACCTCATGTATGTGCCAACTCATCAACTACTTGTCTCAACCATGTACCCAACTTGTACCTCAACCAAAAGCCCTCATCAATTTCATCGTCCAAATATGATTTATAAATCTGTAATAGACCTGGTGTATATGATCACATACCTGTAAACCTTCCTTAACTTTAAACAACAAGAGACTAACATTTACATCAAACTTTTCTTTAGTCTCACGTGACTAGTTTTGGATTAGTCAACAACCCTAACTTGAAATAATCATAATTTGTATCTGTAATGAATTAATATCTGAAACTGATACAAAATTTTCTTCGGTGTGTTTTATACAATTCCTCCAGGTTTCACTACTTGGAACTTCTCAGAAAAGTAGTTATAGCAAAAATGGCATACCTTGTTGAATTCTGGTTTATTCTAGAGAGAGACCTTGTAAAGAATGCCCTACACAGAATATTTATTGAATCGATATGAAACTATTACACAGCATACTAAATATTTTACTCTAACTAACACATTTGATCTTACTGAATTTGGACCTTTTATGAAGAAGTTATGACGTTTTTACCCGAAACACCTGTTTTTAACTAGTTTCAGGACTAGCCACTGAGTGTAACTCCAAAAATACAATGACCCACTGGCTGAATCTTTTACCACAGATACTTGGCTATGTTTCCTCAATGGGATAGCAATTTCACAGTCTGAATCATTCTATAAAAAAAATTATTGCAAAAATGGTGAGATGACCTATAAATAACATACCTTAGAAAACATCATCAAAAACATTTATCCTTCCTTGAATTACAGCCTTCATTTCTTCACCTTCCCTCGAAAATTCAGCTTAGATATCCTTTGGTTACCTCAGACACCTATAGGTATTCAATATTCTCAAGTGTTTCTAAAATGAGAGATCCTTGCCTCTCATTTATACTCTCCAAGTAGCTTCCTTAAAAACATCTTCTAGGTCACTTTGCCCACTTTCCTTATTTTAGGGTTAACCCACTTTTAATTTCCCCATTA